>JANAVB010040217.1:3764588-3897088 GCA_029216955.1 Iris pallida | reverse complement strand
CTCGAAGTCTTCAACTTTCCAGTCAAGTCCATTTTGAGGCAAGTACAGTTTTTGTTAGTTTACAGTTATTTTAATAATCGTTTTACTATAAGTTTAAACCACGATGCAAACACGAAACTCTCTCTGAAAGCACTGACTGATTGACTGTTGGGTACTGGAAGAATAGAGTAATATTTATGACCACATCCACTGTAACTTAGAACTGTATTAGCTTACCCCCTCTCTCATACGGGGATAAGCCATATCGTATCAATAGGATACTACTGTAACAACCCAAGCCGGTCATATTCATTGCCTATTCAAATCATACTGTTTTACTGCTAGAAAACTGTTCATTTCTAAACTGTTCAAAAGTGCATGATTCTATTATTTATTTTAACTGTTTAAAATTAGCATGAATTGTACTTTGCTCCCTCCTGACTGGAGATACATTTTTAGGGGACTATGAGGATGCTGAGCTATTATGCAACAGCTACTATGACCCTGTTCTGTACCCTATAGTGCTGCCAGAGTCCCCATTGGAGGACATTGGGACTGAGGCCGATGAGCCGACTGATTAGCTAGCTTTTCCTTTTCCAGCTTTGTTGTCAATTTGAAATTATGTTTATTTGAATTCATTTATTTATTTCAGTACTTTTAATTCAAGTTGTATTTATTTCAAATGTTTAATAAAGTTTCATTTCCGAATAAAGAGTTGTGACAAATATAGATGTTGTTGTTATGGTTACCTGCTAATGGAACAGCTTACTGCCGCCGTCTCAACAACGGCACATGCTGGGCATGATCCGGTTCGACCCAATTATTTGGGATCGGGTCGTGACATAACCTTTTTTTTTAATTTTTTTGATATTTATTACTTTTTTATGTTACCTTGTTTATTGGACATTATTGCAACATCCCTCGGTATCCTCACTCCTATAATTTATAAAATAGAAAAATAATTGGCTCTCAACATTACAGTGTTACACAGATCGTGGTTTAAATCGCAACTGAAATCGTGTTGCCACGTAACCGGTCCTGATTGGCCAAAATTTTTTTGGCCTACGTTAGGAAAGGGACTGATGTCATTAGATTTACTTTAATCAATCAAAAGCTGACACGTGGCGGCTCGATTTCGATCCAGCCTTCGGACCGTCAAGCTTTATTGTTATTAAAATATGAGACGAATGGCTTCTATCTCAGCCCCTTAGACTAAAGAAGATTTGCAAATATAACATAACCAAGAATTAGTAATTGGAAGAAATATATTGGTGGAGTATTCATCTTTTACTTTTACTTCACAAGGAGTACAAATTTTTTTCTAAATAGACTAATAAGCTAAATGCCAAGGTGGGCGCTGAGATTCAGAGGAACTTGTTCAGAAAACTGAATATAAGATACTATTTTATGTATAAAGAAATCGATGGTATATATTAATGGCGCTAAGTTTAATATAGTTCTTCTTAAAAAAACGATCAATGTGTATAAGTAAAAATTAATCAGAAAATTGTTGTTTTAACTTCCATCTATTGAGAAGAACTGTATTGTTTGAATGACTATAATATGAAAATATTTGAAAAAAACTACTCAAACATACAAAATCTACATAAATTCATTTGCAGAAGAGACTTGTTTGCAAAGAGACAACAAAAGCATGTTAATCAAAATGTTCAATATACATACTAGCAAGAATTTTTTTGATTCGAATATATTTTGGTTTGAATCATCTTTTATTTTTCAAAAACTCGTGTTTTTACTTGTCATGATTATCTTATAAAAAAATATTAAGTTATTTTTTTTCAGTCTAACCTTCTAGTTATTTTTCCCAAAGGCTACAGGTTTTTAGCATGCATGTAAAAGTTTTTTTAGCCAAAACAAATTCAAATAATACATATCGAAAAAAAATTAAAATCACATTTATCCCAAAAAAAACTTGTGCTTTACTTGCTAATTAAAATTTTATTCAACAATGTATCAATTTACTTCTTGAAACATGTATTATTTTATAGTAGAAGCTAGAGGCTTTTGGATATAAAAGCTATTTCCAAGAAAAAAATATTAATAAAAAAGAGATGGAAGAGATTGAACCTTGTACCTCCCACATGCAAAAAAATACTTTGCCACTTAAGCTACATCACTATAATGTCATATTTGACTATGTACTATAAAGATATTATAATAACGAACTTCCAAATTAAGGGCCCTCTAGAGGGCCATGTTCGGTTACTCCAGAAAAACATGCTCATGGCCTGCCCTACTAAATGCTTTTACACGAATAAATTTACTTCTATTATAACCATGGCCATTAAGCCTACAAATAATAATAATAATAATAATAATAATAATAATAATAATAATAATAATAATAATAATAATAATAATAATAATCAAACGTTACGTTAGTAGAAAGTTAAAATAGAAAACTTTACTATTTTGATTATCTATACTTACATATGAAAGACAGATACTTATATATATATATACTTATATATATATATATATATATATATATATATATATATATATATATATATATATATATATATATATATATATATATATTGATATCATATATGATATTAAGCGCTCCCCGTTCCTCTCGCTAGGGTTCAGCGGACGATCTCTCTTTGGAGCGTGGATGCCCGATCCAGTGGGGGGCTCCGCCCCCCCGGATGGTCCTCAGGAGGGGGGAACCGGCCACCCAGGCCGGTGTTTGGCCGGCGGCGGTTTCCCGACGGGTGAATCCGTTCAGCGGCGTTCTGTGTTGTTGCCAGATCCAGTGGGGGGCTCCGCCCCCCCGGATGGTCCTCAGGCGGGGGGAACCGGCCACCCAGGCCGGTTGTTGGCCGGCGGCGGTTTCCCGGCCGCAGACCCATCTTTGGTCGCTGTTGGAGGTGGACTCCAGCGTCCCGTAAGCGAGACGATGGCCTCCGCCCCCCCGGTTGGTTCGGCGGCGAGGGCACCTGGCCACCCTGGCCGCATCCTGGCAGGAGCTGCCGTCCAGGGGGGCGGCTTGCAGGAGGCCGCTGCCGGCATTACTTTGCTTTCGGTGAGGGGTTCCGCCACATCTGTGGTGGACCGATTGGAGGTTTTAGCGGGGGGTTCCGGCCCGCCTTGCAATGGCGACGTTCGGGTGGAGGGAGGAGGGGATATCCTTGTCCAGGGGGATCTCCGCTCCGTGCCGAGGGGTTTGAAGGTGGTACCTCCGGCTGCGGTGGCGGCCATATCGAAGGTGGTAAGTAGAGGATCGGGTGGCTTGGCGCGATCCTTCGCTGCTGTCGTGGGAGGATCCGAGTCGACGTCGTCGGGTGGATTGCCGAGGGTGCATTTCTGACCTGCCATTGTGTCTGATGGACGGAAGGTGGCTGTCTTTTCTCAGTCCGATATGGAGGCCCTCACGGCGCCATGTGGACTAGACCTTATTGGCAAGTTTGCTCGACGGCGTCTCCCGGTTGAGACTATTAGAAAGGCTTTTGATTCGCGGGGCTTCCGGGGGATGATTGACGTGAAGGCTATTGATGATCGTCACGTCCTTATTCGACCTCATGTTGAGAGTGATTTTCTATGACTGCGGTCTAAGGACTGTTGGTTCGTTGGCCGAGTCCCGATGATGATATTCAGGTCATCGGTGGACTTTTCGCCGTTGAGAGAGGATCATAGGGTTCCTATCTGGGTGGCGTTCCCCGGGCTTCCCCATTGTTTGTTTGATACCAATGCGGTTCTCTCCATCGCATCTGGTCTTGGCACTCCGCTTAGTACTGATCGGGCTACGGCGTCCTTTTCTAGGCCGGGGGTTGCCAGGGTTTTGGTTGAAGTGGACGTCAGCAAACCACTCCAACATGAGGTGTTCTTCCAGCTGCCTGATGGTATTCGCTCGTAGCCAGTTATCTATGAGCGGAGCCCCCTATACTGTGTTTCGTGTGGCCATCATGGCCACGTTGAGAGTGCTTGTGGTCGACCCCGGGAGAAGCCTTCTTCCGTGGGAGTAGCTGACCAACCGACTATCCCTGTCGGCCTATCTCCAGGCGTTGCGAGTGTGGAGGACGGCCCGGTAGAGGGCCGTGGGATTAGCAGGGGTCGTCGGAGGAGACTGTCAAGGCGTGAGAAAGGGAAGGGGACACGGCAGGAGTGGAGGTGCGTCGAGGGGCGTAATATTAGCACGAGATCCTCGCAGCCCAGATTGCGCGGGAGTGATGTTAATCGCGCGAATTTCGTTCTGCCATCCTGGCACGTGGGAGAGTCATCTTCGGGACAGCTGGCTTTGTGGTCAGATGACGGGCGGGCTATGATGGAGGGACGTAGCATTCCGGATTCTTGTTTGGATGGGCAGATGGGCCCTGAGCGAGATATTGGATCTATTATTGTATCAGACCTTCCTATTACTATTCATAGCCAGCTGGGACAGGGCGTTATAGCGGCTGACTCTGACACTGAAGATCGTAGCCTGGTGATGTGGGAGAAGGGTGGCCGTGGTCCTTTTTCCGTCTCGGGTTATGTACCATGTGATGATATGGTTTCCCTGCCTGAGGCCGAGGCCGAGGTTAGACCTTCCACCTCAATCTCCGAGGGACGGGAAGAAGACTGGCAGATGGTTCCTTTTAAGAAGGCGGCTGGAAGACGGAGGAAGTCGATGGCACCTCAGTCGGATCGGCTTCTACGATCACATGCTTCCCGGGTTAGGCAGGACCCTCTGAGGGTCCATGGTTAAATTCCTTATTTGGAATGTTCGGGGGACGGCGAACAGATCTACATTATCCCGTCTCAGGTCCTTGTGTAGGACCAATTCGATTCAGGTTCTTGCCATTATTGAACCCAAGGTGATATCCTCTAAGCTTCTTTCGTATCGTCTGAGGTTGGGTTTTGATGATAGCTTTTGCAATGATAAGGAAAATATTTGGATTTTCTGTAAGTCGGGTCTTGGGATTACTTGTATTGATTCCTGTGACCAGGCTATATCGGTGCAGCTTTCTCTGAGTTGTTTCTCGGTTCCGGTGCGGTTGTCGATAGTTCATGGTTCAGGGACTCGACAGGGGAGGAGGAGTCTGTGGCGGCACCTCCTGGACGTCCAAGCCAGGGATATTGCTTTGCCCTGGGTAGTGGGAGGGGACTTCAATGTCATTGCTTCTCCGGAAGAGAAATTTGGAGGTAGACCTCCTGACACGAGGGCCATTGCAGACTTTCTCGACTTTCAGTTGGCTGCTGGGCTCTCCGATGTTGGTTTTAGAGGTAGCATCTACACTTGGGTGAACGGGCAGACAGGTCTTCATCGGCAGGGATCCCGTCTTGATAGGCTACTCGTGACGGGCAGCTGGCTGGATGGAGTTCAGGTTTCTTGCGAGCATCTTAATCGGGCAGAATCTGATCATTCCCCTCTTTTGATATCCTGCCAGCCAGCTTCTCCTAATGTGCGTAGAGGCTTCCGCTTTCTTGATCTTTGGACTTCTCATCCGGATTTTCTTACGATAGTGGCTCGGGCGTGGAATTCATGCTGGTATTATGATGTACTGGAGCGGTTGGGCTTGCGGTTGAGGACTACGGGGCATGTTCTGGCTGGTTGGAGCAGAGCTACTTACGGAGACATTTTCTAGGAGGTTCGTCAGGCTGAGGACGCGGCCTTGGCGGCAGAGCAGGATTATGAGCTCCACCCGTCGGAGAGGGGAAGGGCTTCATGGATGGAGGCCGTTGCAAGATTAAAGCAAAAGGTCCAGGTGGAGGAATCTTTTTGGAAACAAAAAGCACGATTGAGATGGGATTTGGAAGGTGATAAGAATACTCGATTTTTCCATGAGTGCACTAGGAGCAGACAAAGAAAGGCAGGTATTCAGAAAATTATTCGGGCTGATGGATCAGAAACTGGGTCTACTGAGGAGGTAGCGACGGAGGCGGTTATATACTTTTTGAAGCTGTTTAGAGCTGAGCCTATCTCAGATGAGGATGCTTTCTCTGATGTCATCCCTAACATTATTTCTATGGAGGATAACTCTGACCTTGTTCGCTGTCCAGATAGAGTGGAGTTGTTGGAGATTGTTCGAGGTATGGACCCGGCTAGTGGCGCCGGACCGGATGGCTTTTCTGGGAGATTCTTCTCAGTTTGCTGGGACATTATTGCTGCTGACGTGGAGGAAACAGGTGGTTCTTTTTTCTTGGGTGCATGACTTCCGATATCCATTTCGGTTACCTACTTATTTCTCATCCCTAAAGTCGAACACCCGAGGAACCTTTCTGATTTTCGGCCTATTAGCCTTTGCAATTTCTGTAACAAAATTATTTCCAAGATCATTGCTTGCAGGTTGCAAGAATATCTTCCCAAGATTATTTCTCCATAGCAAAGTGCTTTTGTTAAGGGGAGAGAGATTATCGACAATATTATTATTGCTCAGGATATGGTGGCTTCAATGAAGGAACCGAACCATGGTGGAAATGTTGCTATTAAGCTGGACATGCAGAAGGCCTATGATAGGGTCAATTGGCATTTCCTCCTGAGGGTCCTTCGGAGATTTGGCTTCAATGAGGTCTTCTGTGATATTGTCTATCGTCTATTGGCAGATACCCGGTATGCGGTTCTTATTAATGGCGCTCCTACTGATTTCTTCTCGGCGTCTAGAGGGATCCGGCAGGGGGACCCTCTTTCCCCGCTCTCTTCATTATCGATGCGGAGGTACTCTCTCGGAACCTCAAGCTTCTTCAAGACACAGATAGGAGATCCTCATTTCACACTCCGATTGGGGGACCATGTATATCGCACCTGGCTTATGCGGATGATGTTCTTATTTTCACTTCGGGGGATATTACTGGATTACGTGCCCTCCAGCAAGTTTTGCATAGATATGAGGCTGTTTCTGGTCAGAAGATTAATTATTCCAAATCGGCCTTTTATACTACAACTCAAATGGGTGAGGACCGTGCTCGTATTATTTCTTCTCTTTTCGGATTTAGTACAGGTACTTTACCGTTTTCTTATCTGGGTTGCCCACTAACATGTGGGAAAAGGAATGCGGGGATGTTCAGCTATTTGTTAGATAAGATTCGTTCGAAGCTGACGGGTTGGCAGAACAAGATTCTTTCTCCTGGGGGTAAGTTGGTCCTCATAAAGAATGTACTTTCTTCTATCCCTATGTACACATTGGCTGCATGTTGTCCTCCCCGGGCAGTTCTCAGGACGATTGAGAGGATGTTCGCGGCTTTCTTCTGGGGTAGCAAGGATGGGGTGGCAAAGAGGAGTTGGCTTGCGTGGCGAGTTGTTACTCGGACTAAGTCCGAAGGTGGCCTTGGGGTCAGGTGCCTAAGTGACATCATGGATGCTTTTTCTATGAAGCTTTGGTGGAAGTTGAGGCAAGGGAAGGGCCTTTGGGTGGAGCTTCTTAAATCTAAATATTTTCGTAAGCGTCATCCTTGTGATGCGTTTATAAATTCCAAGGGTTCTCATATTTGGCGACGGATTTTGAGGGGGAGAAAACTGGCAGAGCCGCACATCTCGTTTAGACTTGGGCATGATGAGGAATCAGCAAGGTGTGAAGATTGGATTCATGGGGGTCCTCGGTTGGGTGACACTATTCCTTCGGTTGAGGGAGTGACTTCGGGGACCAGGCGCGGAACGGGGAGACGGATTTGGGGGCGGAGACGAACACAGGAGAGGGAGTCTGATTCGACGGTTCCACAACGATTGGGCACTGGAGAGCTTCGGAGGTCGGCTAGATTGGCTGGGAGAAGGGTGGTTCCTCCCCATCGCACGGTTACTGTTAGAGCACTTTCGGATAGGGGGAGGAAGATCAGAGATTCGAGGGCGAGGAATTCTGATAATGGTGGTCCGCTTATCTATTCTTTTGGGACAACTACTGGATGGGATCTGTCTTTGATTGTGGAGCAGTTTGGTGTTGCGGCAGCGGGGAGGCTCAGAGAGGCGAATCTGACTTGTACTTCGGATCCTGATTCTTTGGTTTGGGGTGAGCGAAAAGGTTCTTTCACGATGGTTGCGGCTTAGAGATGTTGTCGGACTGCTAACCCTACATCATCTTTGTTTTCTAATATATGGGGCAAATGTATTCCGACGAAGTGGAGCATTCTGATGTGGCGGGTCTGTCACAACCAGCTTCCTACTGATGATAATATTCAGAAGATTGGCTTCCATCTGGCATCCAGGTGTCATTGCTGTCAGGTTGGGCATGGGGAGTCCCTTCAGCATATATTTTTCCATGGGGACCTTGCTATGACGGTTTGGTCTGTTTTCCGGGGTTTCTTCAAGGATCGGATGCATAGTGACTTTCTAGTCTTTCTTCAAAGATGGTGGCGGGGTCAGGGCAGTCATCATCGGAGATCTTTGGCTGGGGCGATCATCTGGGTGCTTTGGAAGAACAGGAACAAGCATCGTTACGAGGGGCGAGGTGCTGGGTCGGTCTTTTTGGTTCGGGAAGTGAAGCGACAGTTTCGGAAGTCATTATCCAGTTGTCGTCACCTTCCGTCTATCCCTCATTAGGCTTTAGAGTAGAGTTTTTCCTTTATTTCTTTGTTTTTGTTACCATGAGGTTGGATGTAATCATTACCTTCTTTTATCAATAAAGGTAACAGGTTATATATATATATATATATATATATATATATATATATATATATATATATATATATAAGTGCTCAGCTTAACAAGTTTCTTTGGTCATAGTAGAAATCTTAATATGATTTTTCTAGAACATTAAAAGATGCAAAGACAGATAATATTGATTAAAGAATTATAGAATACGAAGGAAATTTAAATTTAAAGAACAGATAGCGCAATCTAATAATCTCAAAAGCGCCTCTAACTTATAGAAATATATTTCTAAAAGCAGGTCCACTATAGGACAATAGAGGTGATTTATATAAGCGACATTTTAATTATCTCTAGTATAGCGATTTAGGAAGAATGTCATTACAATGTACAGTGTACACTATGGTGATTGTTAGGTTTACTCGATTTTAACCGAATCGAAATAGTCAAAATCGAATAAATAAATTAAATTTGAACCGAATAGAATCAATAATCAATTCGGTTTATTTGGTTGGTTTGGTTATTTTTACTATTTAATGAGCATATCCAAATTTGAAATTGTTTTTAAATTATTTTAAAAATTATTTTTATAGATAAATTTGTTGTATTTTAAAGTTGTACAAAAAATTAGAAATAATTATTAAATTATCAAAGTTGAACTTTAAAACGCACATATAGAACTGTTGTTTCCAAAATATATAAAAATATACACATTTTTAACTATAAGTATACATAAAATTGAGGCTATTCAATTATTGTAGAAGTCTTATTCGATTCGGTTTTTTGACTTAAATCGAAAGCCAAACTGAAACTGGATAAATTTTTGAAAATTTTTAACTTGTCCCCCACTTTATTTACCATAATTGAAGTGCACCCCACACAATTTTTATAATGTAAAAATCTTTCCACTTTTGACAAAAATCGTCTAAGATTGACGGTCAACTGCTTTGACCCAAAAAATTTGACCAAAATACCCCTCCCTCATTGTCTTGTATCTCTCCCACTCCCCCCTCCCCCTCTCCCCCTCCGTCGCGCTGAACTCCTCCTAGCCTCGCCGTGCTGACCCCTACCTCGTTGTTGTTCGCCGCAGCCGCTGTCACAGCTACTGCTTGCTGCAATCGCTGCTAGTGCTCACCACTACCATCGCTCTTTGCCGTTGCCGTCGCTGCTTGCTGTAGAAGTTGGGGGGTTGTCGGGGGTGGGGGGAGTGGGGACGAGAGGTAGGGGCGAGTGCGACAGTAGGCATGCAGCATGGAGGGGGTAGCGACGAGCAGCGGCAGTGAGTACAGCAGAGGCGAGCACCCCCTCTGCGGTAGCACCCCCACCCCTCTTCTCCGGCACCAACAACAGAGGGGGCACGAAGCAGCAGTAGCAGTTCGACAGCGACGAGCAGCAGTGTCACTCCCATTTTTCGTTATACGTATTTTCAGTATACGTGTAGGAAATTCTGACATTTGTCAGGTGACCCGTGTTTTGACTTTTCTTACTTAATATTTTCTTGGTTTAATCTTGACTTAGTTTAATTTTGGTATGGTTCACTTTGGCTTTGGCTTGGCTTGGTTTGGTTTGGTTGGTTTGAGATGAGAAGGGTTGGTATATAAACCAACTTCTCTCTCTCTCTCTCTCTCTCTCTCTCTCTCTCTCTCTTTACCATTATTAGCATTTACTTCTCCACCTTCTTATTCTTCTGCATTTACTCCTCCCACCAACCCAAGGCAAGTACATCTTGCTCTATGGAGAACATGGTGGATCTCCATTTTTGTTTGTTCTATTCTCTTTCTCGCATGATTCGATCTTTAGCACTTAAAGTTTTTTGTTTTGATTGTTACATTTTTATAGATCTAAGTTTTAAGACTTTTGATTTCATTCTACTCAATTTTTGCTTTTGAAATGCTTGATTTCGACTTATTTTGAAGTTGTGACATTTCTTGTGCTCATGGGTTTCTGCACATCTTCGGTGTTGCTGGGACAATGAACAATGCCTCGCACCACTGCGCCATGCTTGTGCATTTCGCACGCCGTGGCCAGTTTGGTCCACGCACATAGCGCGTTTCGCTTGCCGTCACTACAAAAATTTGTCAGATTAGCGACGTTTATAAACGTCGCTAATCTTGGCCAAAACGTCGCTAACTTAAGTTAGCGACGTTTTGGAAACGACGGAAAAAAGCGTGTCGCTAATCGAGAAAACGTCGCAATGGTGACTAGACCTGTCAATGGGCCGGGCCGGCCTAGCCCAGCATCAGCCCGCCCCGAAAAATTGGCCCATGTGCCGACCCGGCCCGATTAATCGTGGGCCCGGGTCGGCCCGGCCCCGTACATTGGGTTGTGCTGAGCCACGTATATTGACCCATAATTTAGGCCCTGCCCGGTCCGGCCTGAAGCCCAAGCCCGACCCGGCACGACCCGACACGAGGCCCGGCCCGAAGCTTGCAACATCCCTGTACAATCTCTTTGATTTGTCCCAAATCCTAGCAGCGTTGTCACTTAAACAAGGAAAAGAAAAGAAAAATATGTACACAACAAACACTCCCTCCAAATATGACTTGTACCACTGCCTAAACAAAGCAACAAGTGCAAGTGGTGGTGGCCTCTGTTATTATTATGATTATACAGTGAAGTAGTTAACTGAATTGAAATGAAATGAATATTTGGACTGAATTCAATTCAATTCAATTCATTTCAATATATATTAGTTGCAAGTTGCTGCAACAACAACATACATGCATGCATCCATAAATGATATATGTATATACTGACTGAACTGAATCAAAATGATGGCCTTCAGTGCGACCGGCCAGTCCATTATATTGGGTCGCATCCTGCCCGACCCAGTCTGGCCCGGCCCAGTCCGGCCCGACCCGACCCGAAGCCCACCTGCCGGGCTGGGCTTAATATTTTCATCCATAGCCCGACCCGGCCCGGCCCGCTACAGTTTATCGGCTCAAGAGGCCCGGCTCGGTCCACTCAAATTTGTGTCGGGCCGGCCTGGCCCGGCCCACTTGACAGCTCTAATGGTGACGTATGTTAGCGACGGTCATAACGTCGCTAAATAGCGATGTTATTTGTGACATTTCTTTGTGGTCGCCGATTAGCGACACATTAGCGACGTTTTTGCGACGATGAGGTGGCATCAGATTGTTTTGCGACATCAACCATTTAGCGACGTTTTCAGCGACGTATAAAAATGTAGTACTAATTCATATATGTAGTCCAATACAAATAGTCCAATACAAATAAGTACTAATAGCTAATGACAACCACGCAGCTCACGCAAACGCTCAGTGATACAATCACGCAACCACTTCGAATAAGTGGGATCGACGGCGCCAGGAAGGATGCAGTCCACTGCAGGTGCTGGATGAATAGAACTCCCGGTCTCACTAGCTACCGGTGCCAGTTCCTCCTTAACAGTTGGATGAGCCACCTCAGCATTCAGTGTTTCCTTCAAACGACGTGTCGCTGCTTGGGTCATGGGTGCCATCTGGTAAGATCGATATTCATAAAGAATATAATTGTAACATAAGCAAGCTAACTAAAGGAACCATCATCTCGTTTGAGTACAAAAACAAAGATTGACACACAGTACTAATTCATATCTGTTTTAAGTGTGAGAACGGATGGCTCAGAACACAACCCAAAATTTATTCTAGCATACATTAGTGTGAATCATCTATGTTCTGTACATATGGTGTAGTATATGTTTTTATCGAATCTAGTATCTGAAGGATATAACAGAATCAAGATGAACCCACATAATATAATACTAAGACATCATCTACTAGTAAAAGATATAGTGATAGGTTGTCGTATCATCATTGCCGAGGGATGAGGGTCGGAGGACAGTCAACTTTATCTACGGCTACATAGTTTCTGCCTCGCCAGTCGAATGGCTGCAGGGACTATGTCCTGATCACCATGTCGAACCGTAGATTAATGCAAATGGAGCTGGAGCTGGAGCCAAAATACAGAATACAATCCCTGGGTTCGCCGAAAATACAAAAACAAAGATTGACACACAGTACTAATTCATATATGTTTTAAGTGTGAGAACGGATGGCTCAGAACATAACCCAAAATTTATTCTAGTATACATTAGTGTGAATCATCTATGTTTTGTACATATAGTGTAATATATGTTCTTATCGAATCTAGTATCTGAAGGATATAACAGAATCAAGATGAACCCGCATAATGTAATACTAAGACAACATCTACTACTAAAAGATATAGTGATAGGTTGTCGTATCATCATTGCCGAGGGATAACGGTCGGAGGACAGTCAACTTTATCTACGGCTATATAGTTTCTGCCTCGCTAGTCGAATGGCTACAGGGACTATGCCCTGATCACCATGTTACCAATTAACTAACCAACAAAACTACTTGTTACAAATATCGGCACTATCGGTGCTTTCGAATCGGAGTATCACATTTTTCGGTGTCGAAAAACAAATAATTATTACTAAATTATCAGATTTTTCGGCACTATCGGTGCCCTTGACCAAGCCCCCCCCCCCGTGCACCCCTCTTCCCGCCTACACCACCCCTAATCCTAACCCGAACCCGAACCCCATCCTTAACCCCTCCCCCACCAACCACCCCTAACCCGAACCCGAACCCTAACCCTAACCCTCCCTTCCTCTCAGCCCCCCTCTTTACCCCCACCCCTAACCCGAACCCTAACCCTCCACTCCCCCCAGCCCCCTCCCCCCAGCCCCCCTCCCCATCCCCACCCTTAACCGGAACCCTCCCCTCCCCCAGCCCCCCTCCCCTCCCCAGCCCCCCCTCACCCCCCCCCGCTCCCCTCCCCCACCAACCACCCCTAACCATAACCCGAACCCTAACCCTAACCCTACCCACCCTCCAGCCCTCCTCCTCACCCCCAGCCGCCCTCACCCTCCCGCCCCTCCCCCCACACCCACCCCTAACCCGAACCCTAACCCTCCCCTCCCCCAGCCCCTTCCTCACCCCCAACCGTACTCACCCCCCAGCTACCCCCAACCACCTGCACCCCTCTGTCCCTCCCTCCGAGCCACCCGTACCCCCTGTCCCTTCCTCCGAGCCACCCGCACCCTCCAACCACCAACAACCAAAATAGAAAGAAAGAGGGAGAGGGAGTCATGTACCGAAGAGGGAGGAGAGTCGCCGAAGAGAGTGAGAATCGTCGGAGAGAGCGAGAGCGCCGGAGAGAGTGAGAGCGCCGGAGGGGAGAGAGAGTGAGAGAGAGTAAAATAGGGGGAAATGAAACATTGGGGAGAATTTAATTAGAATTTAGCGACGTTCATCCTAACATCGCTAAATTAGTCGCTATTAGCGATGTTATAGCGACGTTTCACGATGACTAGCTCATGTAACTAATATGTCTTTGTCACGTCACTATTTTCGTCGCTAGTAGTGTCTATTAGCGACGTTTCAATTAAACGTCGCTAATGTGCACAATTTAGCGACGTTATTTGAACGTCGCTAATTTACGTCTCTAATGGAGCAAATTTTAGTAGTGCGTGCGCCTGCGTCGTGCTTGCGCGCTCCGCGCGTCGTGGCTAGCTTGGTCCACACGTGCGCCATGCTCAGTATGTTTCGCTTGTCGCGTGCCTGCGCGCCGTGCTTGCACGCTCCGCACGCTCTGGCCATTTTAGTCCACGCGTGCAACACATTTCGCATGTCGTGCTTGTAGAAGCATGGAATTTTAGCAACATGCGCCAAACTACATGCGCCAGGAAATGGACAGAACACCCCCCACAACAAAAACAACAAAAGTAGACATGGAAATGATGATCTTTTATTTCATATAAAAGTCTGTTACATGTCTATAAAGGATTGTACAAAGGAGAAATTCTACAAAGAAAAGATCCTAAGTCTACAATCAGATGCAGCCATGAGGCACATCAACTCGTCATGCGCCCTCCAGAAGGCGCAGCAACTCGTCATGCGCCTTCAGGGTCCAGCAGCTCCTTGCGCCCTCAGCAAAGTGCATCATGCCATGCGCCCTCAGCGAGGCGCATCCTGTCAACAGCATACTCGTGAGCCATCTCAGTTATGTGCATCCCTTCGGCCATGCGCCGTTCTTCCAACCAGGATCACCTGACCGAGCAGAGGTGGGGATCAACCCACCATCCAGAGAAAGAGCCCCATGGAAGACCGCAATCGAAATCGCGGCCAAAGGAGCAGCTTTCAACCAGAATGGCAACTCCTTCACGCAGAGAAGGAGCTTGCCAAAGCTAGAGAAAGACGGTAGGAGCACCATAATTCCGATCTGCGGCTCTTCCAGCATTACAGAGGAAGGGCCCGAGTATCCCCATCTTTGGATGCAACATGCACCTTCCGCCTGCCTCGGAAGCCTCTGCCTCCGACTTTTGGATGTAACAGTCACCTTCGAAGGAGCTAAGTCAAAGTTGGTCAGTCGCATCTTCACCCTTGGATGCATCTCCTCAACGAGAGAAGTTCGACCAGAACAATGCATGGCGGAAGAACGTGAGGGAATGAGAAGCAAACTCTCCCATGCCCACTATTTATAGGCCGGGCAAGTCACACCCATGCGCCAAGTGGATGGCCCTCTGAATTCTGTGCAACGAATGTGCCTTAAATGAATGAATCAGACGCTTCGATTCTGAAAAAGTCATAATGGCCATTAAAAGCAGCGTAAACGGCCGTACTAATTAAGGCGCGCCATAAATACGTTCGTTGAAGCCGTGCATCATGGATATGCGCCTCCTCTTAACATCAAAGGCGCATCCTGTTCATGCGCCCAAAAGCAATATGCAGATGCGCCCCCGTTGCAGCATCAAGGCGCATCACAGACGATGCGCCCTCAAAGCATTCCCCGTACACTCAGTGGAACACCAATCGACGTGCCCACTCCGCTGTCCATCGAATGTCACCAAACATTAAATGCTGGACTGACAAAGTTGGCAGCACATTTCCCGAAGACTGAACGGGTGGCAGCTTTTTCAGATAACGAAGCGTCAGCAACGTCATCACCATCATTACTCTCTTCCGACGGCTACTGCCACGTGGCCATCCAACCACTCGCATGCGCCTCCACAGCCATGCGCCCAAAACCTGCATGCGCCTCAAAAGCCATGCGCCCCAGACTCTTTTCTGATCCCTAAAGACAGAAGTAGAGTCATTACCCAAACTTACATGCGCCTCAAAAGCCATGCGCATCAGACTTTCCAAAGATCCCTGAAGACAGAGGTAAAGTCATCACTTGCAACCTTGCATGCGCCTCAAAAGCCATGCGCCCCGAAGGCAATGAGTCAAAGCTTCGTATGCGCCTCCGGAGTCATGCGCCCAGATGAGTCAGAGCCTTCCCATGCGCCCAATCCTAGGTGCATCCCACCAGATCCTTCTCCATCAAATCCGAGATCCTTGAGCCATGGGGCGATGACATGTGTCCTTTGACCCAACTCACCCAAGATCTCAGCAACAGAAATATCTTCTCCTCTGCTAACGTGCCGGCTCACAACAGCAGTATGAAGATTTCAACCCCTCCGATCAGGGCGCATCGTCCATGCGCCTCCCTCAGTGATCAACACGTGGCATCCCCACGCCAGGGCGCATCCTGCATATACGCGCATAAGCAGCCAGCCTGCAGAACTATAAATAGAGGGAGCATCTCCTTCACACAGACACACACAGAGAGACATACAGACAGAGAGCACTCAACCTTGCAAAACAGAGACTTGACAGAGGCAGATACTGACATTCAACGTCTTTCTCCTCTCAAGTTTCACCACCCAGAATGCTCAATCTTCAGAGAACCGACAACCATCATCGGATCGTCAACGGAGTCAACGCATTACCACTCACTCCACGGCACTTGGGAACCCAGATAAACAAAAGTGTACTTCTAGGATTACATCTAAGTCCTATTTTGTAACACTGCATTGTTTGTATTAAAGTTGCAATAAACAAAGAATTTTAATGGCGAACAAGCTGGCAACTCTGCTGGGGACTTCCTTCTCTTCCAACGAGAAAGTTGTGTCACAATCCGATGATATGAAGGTGGGCTCCTCCCACAAGACGTTGGTCGTGCGCCTCAATCAACAGGCGTATGAGGAGTTCATTTCTGAAGGTAGCACGAGCCCTTCGAAGCGGCTATCAAAGTCGAAGAAGGCTCGTCGAGTCTGGGTGCGCAAGGTTGGCACCTCTGCCACTGCCAATGAAGGGGATGCGCTGGTCCAGCCTCTCCTCCATGCTGACGTTCTCAGCAACCCTGATGCGCCCACCACCGTGGCACATCTCCCAGGGAAGCGTACGGCTGACCACGTTCCCCAGTCATCTTCCTCTCAGGCGAGGAGGACGCGGCGACGAAGCAGGGGCGCAGCCAATGCCCCGTGCATCACTCCTGATGCGCCGCAAAAGCTCTCTGTCTTTGACAGACTCACTCGCTGTAATGGCAAGGAGAATTTGGATTCTGAGTACTACACTCCTCAACGGGTTAGTGCGAAGAAGTCCAAGGCGGCACGGGCCATGCGCCCTAAATGTGCCATGCCAGCAGCGAACCAGAAGCACGCGCTCACCCTCATGCGTGCTGCTGATGGAAAGCTGTACAAGGTCGGCCCAGACGCTTCGGCGTCAGAAACGAGCCGATCTTCAAACTTGGGTGCATCCCCTGTAGTTGCATCCCAATCGAGCAATACAAAACTGGTGACTCCGAACTCCTGCACCTTCTCTATGGGTGCATCTCATTGCTCCCCCTGCACGGTGTTGGGTCACGGGAAGCAGCATTCACTCCATCACCCCGGCGCCCATCATGCGCCTAAAAAGGGCACAGAAGCGATACTTGCCTCCGACGATCTCCGCAATGTGATTCTCCACAAACGAAGGTCAGAGGAGTCTGGTGACGAGCATGATGCGCCTCCCAAAGGGCACACTTGTGCGGTGGTCACCATTAACTGTTGTTGCAAGACGACAGTTCCACCAAGGCAGTCGGTATTCCAGCGGCTGCAGTCATCAACACCCCTTCGACGTCGTCTCGGGAAGAGGGTGTCAATACAGGAAGAGCCATTAAAGGTTGCTTCGTGCAACGTAATCTCCAACTCCTCAGGCCGTAAGACACCTGCTAACTCCTCGAGTCAACCGAGGAAAGCCAAGTCGACGGTCCCATCATCCGGGGTGTTCGAAGGCACCCGAAGAAGGAAGAAAATCCTGGAGGAGGCTGGGGGTAGTCTGGCCCGCACTGCACCTTCGTCCGAGGATAAAAGCGCTCCCCAAAACACAGAAGCTGGGGGTAGCCAGGCGCATGTAGAACCTTCTGATGAGCATGAAGAAGCTCTTCAAGAGGCTGGAGGTGATCAAACCTCTACAAATGCTCCTCCTGAAAGTGAAGATGCCTTTCGGAACGTGCCTGGGGGTGGTCTATTCCCCTCAGACTCAAATCCAGAGGAAGCGCCTATCGAGGACGGAGACGTCCAGGGCGTAGCCCCAGGGGAAGTGACTCCCTTGCAAGAAAGCGAAGCTGAAAGTGAAGCTTCCACTGATCCTTCCACCTCCAGTCGCGTCGTGGCGGCGTGCATGGCTGAGGGGGATCCCGAGACCGATTTGCCATCTGCAGATCTCGTCCAGCACATGGATACCCTGGAGGGAGGGCTCAAAACTCTCTCTGCTTCCATGCAAACACTGACGCAAGCAGTGTTTGAAATACGGTCAGCTCTGGCTAGGGCGCCTTCCTCCGGCCCTGATCCCGGAGTCAACGGTGAATCGAGCGTGCCCCCTCAAAGGGTACCTACAGACTCAGATCGTCATGAGGCACCTCGGACGTCAGAGCCATCCAACGCTCGGCTCCAGGTGGTGCCACCTTCCCCGACTCCCAGTTCCACGGAAGACGTGGTAGAAATGATCAAGGACTTGCGCGAGCGTTTCGAGTCCAAAACCAGACAAGTGGAGCGCCAGAAGATGGGGATTCCACAACCTTATCCCCTTGAATGGAACAAAGTGGTTTATCCTCCCAAGTATAAACCACAGACGCTCACACCATACGATGGGAAGGACTCTCCGCGTCGCTACCTGACGTACTTCCAATTCCAGACTGGACATCTTCCGAAGGAGGATGCATTGCTCACTAGCATCTTCGTCGGGGCACTAAAGGGAGTTGCATACGACTGGTATTGCAGTCTCCCCGACAATTCCATATCTTCTTTCGATGATTTGACCCGCCTTTTCCTCGACCGTTTTTATGACGGAGGAAAAGACATGACAATGGCGTCCCTCATCGAGATACGCCAAAAAGACAAGGAAATAGTTCGGGCATTCATCGAACGCTTCCGACAGGCTTGCTTCAGACTGCCTCCAGGCATGCCGGAACATGCGCTTCTTTCTTCCTGCAGCATGAATATGTTGCCTGCAGTCAAGCTCTGGCTCAATTCAACTTCTCCTTCTGATTGGAGCTCTTTGATCATTGAAGTCGAAGCTGCGGAAAAGAAGGCGGCTAATGCTCGCCTTTTGGGAGTCAGCTTCCCCGCGTTCGAAGACAAAGGAAAGCGGACCACAACCAGCAACCCCGGACGAGAAACGAAGGGGAAACAGGCGTTAACTGTTAATGCCTCGAAAAATACATCCGCACCTGCTCAGAAGCCTCCACTGGCGGCAAGACCAAAGGAGGTTTACTCATTCAACGACGAAGACACTCTGCAGCTCTTCAAAATATTGAGGCAGGGCGACAAAATCAAGCTGCCGGAACCGAAGCGTCCCGACGAGGTGGGGAAAGAGGATAACCCGAGGTATTGTCATTACCATCGGTTTATCGGACACCCGACCAAGGACTGCTACGTCCTCAAGAATTACATCCAGCGCATGATCAATGCGGATGTCATATCCGTCGACTACGAAGAAAAGACGGTATCCGCCAACTTGGTGTCGCTCCAGTTTGGCACCCTACCACCAACTACAACACAGGATGGCGTCATCCCCATCCCTAAGGCGACAATGGAGGTGGTTAACTTGCCGCCTACCCGTGACAATGCGAGTGGACTCATCCCACTCACCACATCCCGGGGAGAGATCCTATGGGTCCATCCCGACCTCGTCTCCGAGATGACTCAGCCGGAGGTACGTCCTACCTCCAAATCCAAAGGCAAGAAGATCAAGTCTTGTCGCATGGTCTCTTCTTCTCCGGAAGAGGCCCTTCCTGTACAAACGCGTTTACGCCAGAACGCGCAATCCGACGAAGCTGCCGTCGAGGTGGTGCATCCTGGCACCGCTCCTGCTGTCCAAGAAGAGGGCCCCTCTAAGCCCTCAGCAGCCAACAAACAGAAGAACGTGGAGGCTCGTTTTGACCGACCTCTACGTAAAGAAAACGCTTCAGGGCTGGCCAAGCCCCACAACTTCGACATACTGTCGCAACTGGCCGGTACTCCTGCTCGCCTCTCTTTGTTCGAGCTTCTCCGCCTTTCCAAAGATACTCGAGAGGCTCTATGTGAAGCTCTGAAGGATGCAGAGTCCTTCATCAGCCATGTCAAGCAGCCCGAAGATCTCCCGACCACGTGCGGGTATTGTCACTGCTCGGAGGAGGTTATCCCCAATATAACCTTCACCCAACAGGACATGCTGCTCAAGCATAACCGACATAACAGGCCGCTATACAATACGGGATACATCAACTCAAGATGAATCCCGCCAAATCCTTCCTGGGGGTTTCCAGCGGCAAGTTCTTAGGCTTCATTATTACGGCGAAAGGCATCCATGTCGATCCCGAGAAGACCAAAGCCATCCTTGACATGAACCCTCCGAAGAACCTTCAAGAGCATCGAGGCCTTCAGGGTCGGCTGGCGTACATCCGAAGGTTTATTGCTAACCTCTCCGGAAAATGCCAACCCTTCACTCAACTCATGAAGAAGGGCGTCTCCTACGTCTGGACAGAAGAATGCCAGAAAGCTTTTGACGACATCAAGGCTTACCTGACAAGTCCCCCTGTCTTGGTGGCCCCCGTCTCAGGAAAACCGTTCCTTCTCTACGTCCGCGCCATGGATCATTCCCTCGGCGCCTTGCTCGCTCAGAACAGTGATACTGGCTACGAGCAAGCAATTTACTACCTCAGTCGAACACTTATTGGGGCCGAACACCGGTACAACCCCGTTGAGAAGGAATGTTTGGCTTTGGTATTCGCCATACAGAAAACCCGCCACTACGTCTCGGGGCAGACAATTCACGTCATCTCTCGAGTCAATCCACTCAGGGTTCTCATGACGAAACCGGGATCATTAAACTCTCGGCTAGCCACATGGGCGATCTTGCTAACACCATACAACATGGTGTTTGTTCCACAGAAAGCGGTTAAAGGTCAAGCCTTGGCCGACTTCTTAGCTGCGCACCCCATTCCGGAATCCTCGAAGCTCTACGAAGACATCCCGGATGAGGTCCAAGAATCCAATGTCACCGAAGAAAGCCCCGTTTGGCGGATGTTCTTCGATGGCGCCTCAAGAACAGGCCCCAAAGGCCAAATCATCGCAGGAGTGGGGGTAGTCTTGGTTTCCCCCGAACACTTAGTGATCCAGCGCGCTTACTCCCTGTCAAAGCCATGTTCCAACAATGTCGCAGAGTACAACGCACTCATCATGGGACTCCAGTTGGCACAACACCTGGGGGTAGATCACCTGAAAGCTTACGGCGACTCAAAACTTGTCGTTTACCAGGTCAGAGGGCAGTACGAGGTGCGCCACGAAGACCTAATCCCCTATCATGAAGTTGCGTTGAACATCATTTCAACCTTCACGGGGTTCTTCATTGAGCACGTACCCCGCTTACAAAATCTGGAGGCAGACGCTCTGGCCGGCCTCGCGGCATCATTGGCAGCACCTCTCGGTACCCAACACTACGTCACGGTGGTCGGTCGAGACTTGGTTTGCCCTAGAAACAATTTGTGTGCACACATGGCCCATGCCATGCCAGCAAATGCCGACATTAAAGTCCGAGATTGGAGGTTCCCGTTCATTGACTTTGCTGTCCACGGAATCCTCCCGAAAGACCCAAAGGAAGCTGTCTCAGTCAGGAGGCGTTCCCTTCGATTCTACTACGATACAGCCACTAAAACACTGTATCGACGCTCCTACGATGGACTTCTCCTTCGGTGCCTGTCTAATGAAGAAGCAGCCGAAGCTCTCCGAGAAGCTCATGACGGAACGTGCGGGGCTCATCAGCCTGGGCCTAAGTTGCAGGATCGACTGCGACGCATGGGCTACTATTGGCCCACCATGGCGGCGGACGCCGTCGACTATACAAAGAAGTGCCATGCGTGTCAATTACACGCAGACTTCATCCATACACCGTCAGAACCTCTACATCCTACAGTTGCCTCCTGGCCCTTCGAGGCTTGGGGCATGGACATTGTAGGGCCGATCACTCCTCCCTCCTCAAGAGGGCACCGCTTCATTCTTGCCATTACAGACTACTTCTCCAAATGGGCCGAGGCAATCCCACTGGTAGAAGTAAAGAGCTCCAGGGTGATCAGCTTCATTAAGCACCACGTCATTTACCGTTTCGGGGTACCTCGAAGGATTATCCACGACAACGACCCCTAGTTCATCAGCCACATTTTCAGTCGATTTTGTGACAAGAATCGTATTCAGAATGTGGCATCAACCGCCTACAATCCAGTAGCAAATGGATTGGCTGAGGCGTTCAACAAAACCATCGTCAGGCTACTCAAAAAGGTCGTGTCATCCAACAAACGCGACTGGGACGAAAAGCTCGGCGAATGCCTTTGGGCCTATCGCACGACGGTACGGACCCCCACAGGCAACACACCATTCTCCCTGGTCTACGGGAGCAAAGCAGTACTGCCTCTTGAGATTCAGATACCTTCACTCCGCGTAGCCATCACCCATCAACTCACAGAAGAAGACAATCAACGTCGTCGTCTGCAAGAATTGGAGGCACTCGATGAGAAGCGTCTCCTAGCTCAGCAACGTATTGAACTTTATCAAGCCCGTATATCACAGGCTTTTAACAAGAAGGTCAAGCAGAGAACCTTCCAAGTCGGCGACCTGGTACTAGCAGTCAGGCGGCCGATGGTGTTGACTCACAAGACACCAGGAAAGTTCGAACCCAAATGGGAAGGACCTTTCATCATAGAGACGGTATACTCCAACGGCGCTTACCGCCTCGCCAAACCTAACGGAGACTTGTTTATGATGCCCATCAACGGCAAGTTTCTAAAGAAGTACTACTCCTGATACTCTTCAGACATGTACTCTTACTCGGGCCCAATCATCAGGGCTCGCCTATAATTCCTCTCCACAAAATCATACGCCTCAGGAACCCAGCTGTTCCTTGGCATCATTTCAGTAGAAGGACAACCACATCCACATTACCTCTGAGTTGTTCCTATACACCCTACCAAAGCTGAATCTTATACTTCATAAGATGACGCTACCCCCATGTTTACCACGTCCACATTACCTCTGAGTAAACATCCAGTACAAACAACCCCAGGGTTAACGTACATTTTGTTGCAGAACTTCCACGTCCACATTACCTCTGAGGAGTTCCGCGCCTCCCAAGAATCAATCCCTACCACGTCCACATTACCTCTGAGTAAGGATATTCTACCCCTTGAACCTCATATTTGCCACGTCCACATCACCTCTGAGCAAACATATTGGTTCTCCCAAATCTATTATCTGTACCTAAGAAACAAGGTGCACAAAAGATAGTAGGTCCACCACAACTCATTCAGTTCATGACAAATCAAAAATGAACAAAATACTATATTCTTTATTTCCCAAAGATAAAGGATTACATCGCTAAGACAAAGAGAAGAAAGAAAAGGAGAGATTACAATCCCTAGTTGCCGGGATCAGTTAATTCTCTGATTCGACGCTTCAAGGCCTCCGCCCGAGGCTCCACTGTTGCCAGGACCCGGCGCTCAGCCTCCTGGCGCATCGTCTCCACAGCCGCTGGAGAAATATCGTCTTCATATTTGGCATCTAACTCCTTCCGCTGCTGGGCCAGAACCAGAACGTGACGAGTGAACGATGCCTCCTCATCTCGGAGACGCTTGTGTTCAGCCCCGGCTCGCTCCAACTCTAGCAAGAGCTGAGCCCACTGGTCCTCAAGCTGGCGGATCTGAGCATCAACCGCCGCCACGCGAGATTCCACTGAGGATTGCACCTTTGCCCTCTCCTCAGCCGTTCGAGATAGTCTCTCCGCCGCCGCTTCCGTGTCAGCCATTTCACGGACCCAGGTGGCTACTGTGGCTTGGTAAGACGACTCAACGTCGGCCAGCAGCTTCTCCTTCTCTGAATCAATCAAAGCGGAAAAGTCATTCCGCTGAATGCTCTGGAGCTCAGAAAGGTGTTGCTCAAGCTCCGTCACAGACGACTCCAAGATCTCCGCCATATGATCATGGCGCTTATGGGAGCGTATCAGACCGATATGGGGAAGCACCATGGTCTTGGCGGTCTCAAAACTCCCGTTCCCCTCCAGCACCTTCGATACACCGATCTGCAGCATCTTGTACACTGCCTCGACGATGACCTTCACATAAATATCCGCATCAGCCAAGAGCTGAGGCGTCATCACAGGAGTGGGAGGAGCCGCAACGGGCAGTGGCCTCGAAGAGGAAGAACCGACTGCCACCTGAGAAGTCGGCCCCTCAGGTTGAGGAACCAGGACTTCAATGCTCTCAGCCCTTGAAGCTGGCACCTCAGCAGCCACTAAGGCAGAACGCACGAAGGGAGGGGATGATATTTTCCTCCAAGTCGAAGAAGCAACAGAGGGCTTCTGCAGCTGCGAACCCTCGCCCTTATCGGTCTCTGCCGGACCACTAACGTCCGGAGCTGTCTTTTCAACGACCGAGGCGTGGCCTGCGATCAACACAAGGCCCTCCTCCGGCGGACCAACCGGATCATCTCCTGCTCCCCGGTCAGGCACATCAGGAACTGGACTCGATACACGAGTCTCTGCTTCTTCAGTTGCTCCCTCTCCAAGGGTAGCATCAGTCACCACCCCACGGTCGGTGACCACCTCAGTCTCTATCATTAGGTTTGGGGCAAAACTCGGCGATGCTTCAGCCGATTCCCCCTCGTCATGATGAGAAAGGGAACCAATTTCCCCCACAGCCTCAACTGCACCTGCCGCCACTGCGACAGGTTTGCGCAACTCTGGTGGAATGCCATGCGAAGAGGACGAACTCCATTCCTCTTCCTCATCCAAGATCGCTGCGTCCGCTCGACCCGCCGCTTCAGGGTTCCCTTCCACCGGCGACATCATCATCGGAGGAATACGCTCATCAAAGGAGCCTGCGACCTCCCTTGGTTTACTGACACCCGGTTGCGGAACGCGAGCTTTCTTCTTCAAACCCTACAAAGAAGACAAAACGTGAAGTCACTGAAGTAACTAAAAATGGAAAAAACATGGAGTTACTCCCTACCTCAACAGGGACCGGTTCTGGCGAAACGACCCTTGGGAGCACCGCTCTCCTCGGCCGTTTTGGCACAGACGAACTGACTTCAGGGGCGGCTCGTCTTTTTCCAGCAGTTGGATATCTTGCTGATGCTGCTCGAAATCCCGCCAACTCCGACGGCCGATAAGACCGAGCTGCTATCAGCATACTTAACGTTCCTTCAAATTGAGTCCCGAGGATGAGACTAGTCTCCCTGTCATATCCAGGAGACATGGTATTCATGGTGCAGTACAGCTTGGCAGCAGAAAACAAGATCTGTGGCCGAGGATTCAGAACCGGCACAGTAAACTGAACACCAGTACACCCGGCGTTGTAATATTGCCAACCCCGGGCTCCATCCAATAGGCTTCCAGCAAAGCCCAAACTGCTACTGGGATTCCGTAACATCAGCTGAGTATAGCCGAACTGGCGAGCAAATCGGCTTGGCAGGTAGGGCTCCAAGTAGCACCTATTGTGATTGCGATAGACCAAATGCGAAGGTCGAATGCCTTGCAGCCAGCAGAAACTCCACCTCGGCAATGAAGTGGCATCTTCGCCAGAATCTTCCAAATCCTGATCGGCCTCGAATCCCTTAAAAATGGGGCCGACCTTGACGATCTCCCATCCCTGAAGATAGAACAATACCCTCCAACAAACAGGAACGCCGGTATGCAACCACTTCCTACTGTAGAAGTGGCGGATGAAGGCGTCACCTTCGACATAATTTTCCTCAGGGCCTGGGCTCATCACATGCGAGTGATGTAGAATCAACCATCCCATGAGGTAATGGAAGGGCAGTTCGGCCCGAGGGAAATTTCCACCCTTGCCTCTTTCGTGGACGACCTCCTCGGCAAAGCTCCTCAAACCCCGCAGAAGGTTGCACACCATGGCAGGAAGGAGAGCTAAAGGACGGCCGAAGACCAATTTCACAGCATGCAAAATGAGGTCCCGATGGATCCTTTCTACGGAACCAGATCCGCCTGCAAAAATGCAATCCCTAAGCCATATCATCAGAAATGCGGCCAATACAGCCCTGGATGACATAGGGTGCGTACAGTGCCAGAAGCAGCTATAGACATCCTCCCCGTTCTCATCAGAACGAGGAGTCTTTTCATCCAATCGATCCATCTCGGAAGACATCTCCGTGGGCCTCATCCCTCGCGGAGTAGTAAATCGGGCTTCTGAAGGATCCGCCAAATCCTGTGTAAAGACATAGTCTCTCCAGGCGGTCGCGTGAGGTTGAGACCTGCCCCTGTCTCTTCGTTGCATCAAGTAATGATGGCTCGCTACTTCCTTGAAGACAGCCATCATTTCTGGGTCCTTCCCTTCCATGACGAGAATCTCCTCATTTGAAGGAAAGTATTCCTCGTACGGTTCCGAGCCCCAAGGAAGCTTGGATACGTCGAATATCTCATGAAGAGCCAAACCCAGTTCCCCCACAGGGGTAAAGAAGGTGTTGGTATGTACGTCGAACATCTCCAACAAAGCAAGGAACATCGGCCTGTTGAGATCTACACCAGCTTGTGTAGCCCAAATGGCAGCCGTTAGCCCAATTGCTTTAAGTTCAGTCTTGAAGGAAGACAATATCCAAGTGGTCAGATCATCCCACTTTGGCACATAATGGCACCAACCTTCCGTCCGAAAGCTGCCTTTCGGGTACGCAACCTTGGACGTCAACATCCGATTTGCGAAGGTCGGAGCACTGAAGACGAAGGTATCACTGGGAACCTCACCATAAAGGCTCCCAGGTCGCAAAGCTCGACAGGAGAACGAAGAGGCAGTTCGGGAAGCGGTCAGAGTATCCCTCTGATTTGAGGTAGCATCAATCGAGAGAGTGCCTCCTAATGCCCCGCCTTGAGACGGAGTAAGTTCCCAGGACATCCTCCTCTTGGAGGCCAGGCGGTAGAAAGCCGTCAGTGGCAACTGGCGGTCACACTGGCGCATGTACAAAACCACGCCTTTCGCAGAGAAGAACCAATCTTCCTTGATCCTTAAAATCTTTGCCTCGGTAGAGATCAACCGATCGCCAAACAGAAATATGGGTCTCAGAAAGGTCGCACCTCCAGACCCCGCAGATTTTAGTTTGCCACTTTCCATCATGCATTGAAGGAAAGTGGGCAGCTGAGTCTGAATCTGCAGTATCCTCTCAGGAGGTTGACCGTACAGGATCGCATCCTTCGCAGGATTGACAACTTCTTCGTCAAAGTCAACTCCCATCTGGCAGAGAGAGGCATCCAACAGAACTTCGTTCAGCAAAGGGATCGCCATCGACACTGACAAACAAAAAAAAGGCAAAAATCATCAGAAGGCACTCAAACAGTAAAGTTTTGGGCGCCTAGACCCGTGTGCGCCAGCTAAGCGTCGGTGCACCAACTGGGTTCAAACCCATGCGCGTCAACAGTGCTTCGGCGCATCAACTGGGTTCAAACCCATGCGCGACGGCAGTGCTTCGACGCATCGACTGACCCATGCGCGTCGGCCGGCTTGGGCGCATCAACATGGCCTAAACCGAGGCGCATTGAAAGCTTCGGCGCATCAACAGGGCATAAACCCATGCGCGTCAACGAAAGCCTCAGTGCATCATCCATGCACATCAGCAGTTAAACCTCAGTGCATATAAGGGCCTAAACCCATGCATGTCGGCGGGGCAAAAAGGAATGTCCCCAATGCAGCCAAAACCCACCTGTCACCGCAGGCCGAACATCAGTCGGAGTCACAACGACGGCGGTTGCATCCTCTTCGACCAACTCCGCCGGTCCCTTTTCCTTGCCACGAGGAGTCTTGGGAGCCATTGACGGAAAGAAAGAGGGTGGGGTTTTTTCTGAGAAAGAACTCTAAAAACGGAAGGGGAAGAAGAACTCTCTCTCTCCCCCTTCACGCCTATTTATAGGTACAATCGTACGCGTAAACCGATGAAGGATGACCTCAGCAAACGCCTCGGGTCCCGCAGAGGATAAAAGCAAATAAAACCGAAAAGATCATCATTAATCTCTTCGGTTATCGAGGCGTTATCACTTGCATTAATCTGAGCAGAGCAGTCATGCGCCCAGACGATCATGCGCCCGAGCAGCCATGCGCCCTGAACAGTCATGCGCCCGAACGGTCATGCGCCCCAACAACCATGCGCTCTAGCAGCCATGCTTCTTATTCAAAGTATTCCAAAACTTGTCCAGAAATTTTTGAAAACTTTGAAGGGGGTCTTGTAGAAGCATGGAATTTTAGCAACATGTGCCAAACTACATGCGCCAGGAAATGGACAGAAGGCCCCCACAACAAAAACAGACAAAAGTAGACATGGAAATGATGATCTTTTATTTCATATAAAAGTCTGTTACATGTCTATAAAGGATTGTACAAAGAAGAAATTCTACAAAGAAAAGATCCTAAGTCTACAGTCAGCCACCATGCGCCCTCCAGAAGGCGCGGCAGCTCGTCATGCGCTCTCAACAGAGCGCCTTCAAATGGGTCTAGCAACTCTATGCGCCCTCAGCAAAGTGCAGCATGCCATGCGCCCTCAGCGAGGCGCATCCTGTCAACAGCATACTCGTGAGCCATCTCAGTTATGTGCATCCTTTCGGCCATGCGCCGTTCTCCCAACCAGGATCACCTGACCGAGCAGAGGTGCGGATCAACCCACCATCCAGAGAAAGAGTCCCATGGAAGACCGCAATCGAAATCGCGGCCAAAGAAGCAGCTTTCAACCAGAATGGCAACTCCTTCACGCAGAGAAGGAGCTTGCCAAAGCAAGAGAAAGACGGTAGGAGCACCACAATTCCGATCCGCGGCTCTTCCAGCATTACAGAGGAAGGGCCCGAGCATCCCCATCTTTGGATGCAACAGGCACCTTCCGTCTGCCTCGGAAGCCTCTGCCTCCGACTTTTGGATGTAACAGTCACCTTCGAAGGAGCTAAGTCAAAGTTGGTCAGTCGCATCTTCACCTTTGGATGCATCTCCTCAACGAGAGAAGTTCGACCAGAACAATGCATGGCGGAAGAACGTGAGGGAATGAGAAGCAAACTCTCCCATGCCCACTATTTATAGGCCGGGCAAGTCACACCCATGCGCCAAGTGGATGGCCCTCCGAATTTTGTGCAACGAATGTGCCTTAAATGAATGAATCAGACGCTTCGATTCTGATAAAGTCATAATGGCCATTAAAAGCAGCGTAAACGGCCGCACTAATTAAGGCACGCCATAAATACGTTCGTTGAAGCCGTGCATCATGGAGATGCGCCTCCTCTTAACATCAAAGGCGCATCCCGTTCATGCGCCCAAAAGCAATATGCAGATGCGCCCCCGTTGCAGCATCAAGGCGCATCACAGACGATGCGCCCTCAAAGCATTCCCCGTACACTCAGTGGAACACCAATCGACGTGCCCACTCCGCTGTCCATCGAATGTTACCAAACATTAAATGCTGGACTGACAAAGTTGGCAGCACGTTTCCCGAAGACTGAACGGGTGGCAGCTTTTTCAGATAACAAAGCGTCAGCAACGTCATCACCATCATTACTCTCCTCCGACGGCTACTGCCACGTGGCCATCCAACCACTCGCATGCGCCTCCACAGCCATGCGCCCAAAATCTGCATGCGCCTCAAAAGCCATGCGCCCCAGACTCTTTTCTGATCCCTAAAGACAGAAGTAGAGTCATTACCCAAACTTACATGCGCCTCAAAAGCCATGCGCATCAGACTTTCCAGTGATCCCTAAAGACAGAGGTAAAGTCATCACTTGCAACCTTGTATGCGCCTCAAAAGCCATGCGCCCCGAAGGCAATGAGTCAAAGCTTCGTATGTGCCTCCGGAGTCATGCGCCCAGATGAGTCAGAGCCTTCCCATGCGCCCAATCCTAGGTGCATCCCACCAGATCCTTCTCCATCAAATCCGAGATCCTTGAGCCATGGGACGATGACATGTGTCCTTTGACCCAACTCACCCGAGATCTCAGCAACAGAAATATCTTCTCCTCTGCTAACGTGCCGGCTCACAACAGCAGTATGAAGATTTCAACCCCTCCGATCAGGGCGCATCGTCCATGCGCCTCCCTCAGTGATCAACACGTGGCATCCCCACGCCAAGGCGCATCCTGCATATGCGTGCATAAGCAGCCAGCCTGCAGAACTATAAATAGAGGGAGCATCTCCTTCACACAGACACACACAGAGAGACATACAGACAGAGAGCACTCAACCTTGCAAAACAGAGACTTGACAAAGGCAGATACTGACATTCAACGTCTTTCTTCTCTCAAGTTTCACCACCCAGAATGCTCAATCTTCAGAGAACCGACAACCATCATCGGATCGTCAACGGAGTCAACGCATTACCACTCACTCCACGGCACTTGGGAACCCAGATAAACAAAAGTGTACTTCTAGGATTACATCTAAGTCCTATTTTGTAACACTGCATTGTTTGTATTAAAGTTGCAATAAACAAAGAATTTTAATGGCGAACAGCCGCATCGTGGCCCTTGCTACTTTGATCACCAACTGACCCAATCAAGACTTGTGGGCTAAGTGCCACTCGACCGACTTTGCCTTGCGGCATTTCCTGACTTAAACTCAAGACAACTCAAACCAACTTATGCAACTTATATGCCAACACTTAAGACTCGATGCCACATCTCGTGTCGAAGTACGTCGTCTATGTTGCAGCCATTCTTAGGTCCAGACATTGTGTTATAATCGTACACACATTCAGTTAGACTCAATCCAAAGGAACACATGTGGATTTGCCGCGATGTCGATCCATCAATATGAAAGGTCACTAGCATCACAAGCTATCCTAGACGTACAGTTTTGTTAATCGGGGTCCTTTCAACGCAAGTAGCTAGCTCCGTTGCAAGTCTCCGCTTCCCCTGTGCTAAAACCTTATGCACAACTATACCATGTTTCCTCCTAGGCCGAGTCGGTCTCGTGGCCCCGGGTTGCCGCTCGAGGAACCGTCGCCCTTGTCGACAAGTTGTCCATGACCATGCAAGACTCGACTCAAACTGACGTCTCACACAGTCATCCTTCTTTAAGTGTTACCATATCTTTCAAAACCAAGTTCAAGCCTTCTATCCTTGAGACCCCTCGACGACCCATGGTCGCGAGCATTCTTTCCATGCTATCCTATCATTTTATTCAACTCATGAACGCCTATTTGATAGTCCTTTCTCCAAAACCCACTTTGAACTAATTGTGGTCCTTGCCTTAAATACTAAGTTCGTGCATCGTGCCTTAAGCCAATTGTGCTCTACGCGACACTCCTGCCCAAGTCGACGGACTTTAAGATCGTGGGACTACTTAACTTGACAAACCACAAAAAAAGCAAGACAATACTTGGAATGTCTTAGGTCGACCGACATAACTTTGCCTAACTTAATCAAACCTATAACTTAACCCAAGGGACGAGCAAAGGCTATGCCAAGCCTTGCATGGGGGAAGCGTGCATGCTCTATCGATCATTTACGCGACGACGCCTACGACTATATGCTAATTCCAATTTGGTGACAACTTAACAACTTCGTTCTCCCAAGCCACGGGACGAAGGAGCGAGTGTCATTTTGAATTCCCTCGTACAACGATTCTAAGCCAACCGTGGGACCTTGTTCCTTTTCTAACTCAATTGAACCGACTTGGGATTATTCTCTTAGTTATGTGGATTCGTCTCGTTTATTATCAAGCCTACTTTTGCATTTGAAAATATGTGATTTATTATGTGAAGGCTAAGATGAGACAAGTTCACCGAAACTACCCCACCTGAGCGAGCGGTCGCCTCGACCGAGCGATGTCTCTGAGCAGCCGTTGTAAGGCTAAGTTCGAATGCCGTCGGGGTTTTCGATACCTGCGATTGACTGAGCGAGACGGGACACTATATCTACCGCCGTCGTCGATGCTGATGTCGTCGCCGCTGCTGTTGTCGTCGGTCCTGCTGCTGTTGCCGCCGTTGTTGCTGCTGTCGGAGGCATGGAGGGAGGAGCGGAGGCGGTGGCGGGGAGGGGGGAGTGCACGACGGGGGCGGAGAGGGGAAGCGGAGGTGGTGGCCGGGGGGGAGAGAAAAAAGGAAAAAGGAAGGAGACAAGGGCATTTTGGTTAAAAAAATATTTTTTTGACGGTTTCCCTCCAAAGTGGGGGGTATTGTACATTTTTGCAAAACAGTGGGGTGCACCCTTAATTCGGGTAAAAAAAAGTGGAGGACAAGTCAAAAAATTCCTAAAAATAATAATAATAATAATAATAATAATAATAAGAATAAGAATAAATATCGCTAATTAGCATTTAGATCATAGATTTTATATTAACTTAAAGTTAATATAAGTCCTAACATGTCCAATTGAAAATTTTGGATTCTGAATTTTTTATTTTTGGTTTCGTTTTTTTTTTTCCATTATACCTTTGTTTCTAGTATGTGTTAGTTGTTGCCTTTTTATTCATGTTTATGATATAATGAAAAAAATTAAAAATAAAAATTTAGGGTCCAAATTTTTAATTAGACATGTCAGAACTTGTGCTCTAACCTGGCATAAATTCAGGAACTTAACGCTAATTAGCCCCAACAGATAACAACACTACTATGTAAATTGGATGTTATCTCGTGTCAAGATGAGAAAGTGTGCTAGTACAATTTGAAGATCTTGACAAAGTTTGTATGGATATTGATATAATCATTTTACATAATTATAGTGTTCAGGGTGAGTATTATTCGGTTTTGGACCGAGAATCAAAATGAACGACATAAGAGATTCGGTTTGATGTATAAGAGAATTCGATTTGGTTCCAGTTTTGAAAATACTAAAAAATTAAAGAAATTTTGGCTTGCCCTCCACTTTATTTACCACAATTCAAGGTGCACCCACACAATTTTCATAATGTAAAATCTCCCTACTGTTGACGGAAACTGTCCAAGACTGACTATCAACTGCTTAGACCTAAAAATTTAGACAAAAATACCTCTCTCACATTAACTTCTTCCATGCCCCACCCTACCACCCTGCTGACCCCCATCCTCGTCCCGCCGTACTGACCACCTCCTGTCCCGTCGCTGCTCTCGCCCCGCTGCTTGTCACACCCCAGAACCAGAATACTAGAGAGTGAAGGACAGACACAGCTAGCTACGTACATTAGAGTGCAAGACACTTCGCAATACGGCCACGGTTGTCTAGATGCATGAGGGTTAAACTATAATCCATCAGTCCCTTATGGTCAAGAACGGCCTAATATCTTAATCTCAAGCAAGCAAATAAATGTTACAAGATGTTAGATCATCAGACATACAAAGTAAGCCGTCCCAGACATTACATATTCAGATGATCATGAAGCTAGTCATACAAAATACGAAGACTAGCAAGTGTTAAGTCATACATGATTAACCCTAGGAGTTGCCAATCATGTAATAGTCCTTAGGTAGACATAAATTAAGTTTCAACACGAGTTAACACTTGCTCGGCGGTTTAAACGCCACAAAAGAATAATTTACAATAAAGTGGGAGAGCAAAATAAGAAAAACTCACTCGTTGCCACGGTTACTTCTAGTGTTCACCATTTGGCTGAAGGCAGGTAGATCCTCTGGTGCAACTCCAAAATATGGCCATACAAAACCAGCTGGATCAGAACCCAGAAAGAGCTAGTACCACAAGGGAGGCTCCACTTATGAACTAAAATAACATATAAAGAATAGGAGAACTGATAAAAGAACATAATTAAATAACATAAAAGACAGAGTTAAAAGAACACACTAGCTTGCATTAGGAAAACAAGAGGTGGAATATAGTTCTCATGTTAATCATGAGACAATCATTCAGGCACGGCCAATCAAGTACTACGGCTTGTCATCATTAGCTAACTAGGGTTATCACAGTCCTAGTTACTAACAAGATGCAGTCGAGATGTTCCCGTAGTCACAAGCCCTGCAGACTATCCAGGTTATCCAGGCGGGGGTTACAAGAGTTTATCAAGATTTAAGAGTACTTTTAGTTTAAAAGGAGTGCAACACATGACAGTGTGCTGAAAATGTGCCGTACTCGACAGCAGGCTACAAGTCCACAGGTGTGGCCGGGATAACATGATCGCCTGTAACTGAAAAAACTTTTTATATGAACTACTTGATCAATCTAATCGTTAACCTAGTCAGATTCATTATGAATCTATGACCGTGGTAACCAAAAATCTATGTCCTAGATATGGTACAAGATAAGACATGTAGCTTGTACAGGCACAATCAGAAAAATCAACCATGGAGTCAAGACAAAAGTTACACTTAGCAAGTCAGGATTGATTGTCGCAACAGCGATTAAGATTTCACATGTCATGTCAGGTTTACTTGTCAATTGTTAGAAGTACTTGTCAGGAGTGCGCCTCGATAGACAACTATCAAGATTAACAAGATAGGGTCATATTATCATGTTCAAGTTCAAACTCCAGGTCACCAAATTGTCAAGTCGGGTCGTTGCAATTTAGGCCAAGTATAGAAAACATGCAAAGAAAATCGAGAACTCCCATGGGTAATTGAAACTATCAGTCGCATATAAACTCTAATTAAAGTGAGATAAGACGATTCTCGAAACCAAGACGAAGATCTACAACTTTGATGTTTAGTTTTATAAGATTTTAGCTACAAAACAACTTAAACATGCAAATAAAGTCATTTAAAGAGAGATTCGCACGCGGACAAAACTGGCCAAGGCACGCGAAGCACGCATGCATGGCACGCAGGCACGCTGCAAGCGAAACATGCTGAGCACTGTTCGCCATTAAAATTCTTTGTTTATTGCAACTTTAATACAAACAATGCAGTGTTACAAAATAGGACTTAGATGTAATCCTAGAAGTACACTTTTGTTTATCTGGGTTCCCAAGTGCCGTGGAGTGAGTGGTAATGCGTTGACTCCGTTGACGATCCGATGATGGTTGTCGGTTCTCTGAAGATTGAGCGTTCTGGGTGGTGAAACTTGAGAGGAGAAAGACGTTGAATGTCAGTATCTGCCTCTGTCAAGTCTCTGTTTTGCAAGGTTGAGTGCTCTCTGTCTGTATGTCTCTCTGTGTGTGTGTGTGAAGGAGATGCTCCCTCTATTTATAGTTCTGCAGGCTGGCTGCTTATGCACGCATATGCAGGATGCGCCCTGGCGTGGGGATGCCACGTGTTGATCACTGAGGGAGGCGCATGGAAGATGCGCCCTGATCGGAGGGGTTGAAATCTTCATACTGCTGTTGTGAGCCGGCACGTTAGCAGAGGAGAAGATATTTCTGTTGCTGAGATCTCGGGTGAGTTGGGTCAAAGGACACATGTCATCGCCCCATGGCTCAAGGATCTCGGATTTGATGGAGAAGGATCTGGTGGGATGCACCTAGGATTGGGCGCATGGGAAGGCTCTGACTCATCTGGGCGCATGACTCCGGAGGCGCATGCGAAGCTTTGACTCATTGCCTTCGGGGCGCATGGCTTTTGAGGCGCATGCAAGGTTGCAAGTGATGACTTTACCTCTGTCTTCAGGGATCATTGGAAAGTCTGATGCGCATGGCTTTTGAGGCGCATGCAAGTTTGGGTAATGACTCTACTTCTGTCTTTAGGGATCAGAAAAGAGTCTGGGGCGCATGGCTTTTGAGGCACATGCAGGTTTTGGGCGCATGGCTGTGGAGGCGCATGCGAGTGGTTGGATGGCCACGTGGCAGTAGCCGTCGGAGGAGAGTAATGATGGTGATAACGTTGCTGACGCTTCGTTATCTGAAAAAGCTGCCACCCGTTCAGTTTTCGGGAAATGTGCTGCCAACTTTGTCAGTCCAGCATTTAATGTTTGGTGACATTCGATGGACAGCGGAGTGGGCACATCGATTGGTGTTCCACTGAGTGTACGGGGAATGCTTTGAGGGCGCATCGTCTGTGATGTGCCTTGATGCTGCAATGGGGGCGCATCTGTATATTGCTTTTGGGCACATGAATGGAATGCGCCTTTGATGATAAGAGGAGGCGCATCTCCATGATGCGCGGCTTCAACGAACGTATTTATGGCGCGCCTTAATTAGTGCAGCCGTTTACGCTGCTTTTAATGGCCATTATGACTTTATCAGAATCGAAGCGTCTGATTCATTCATTTAAGGCACATTCGTTGCACAGAATTCGGAGGGCCATCCACTTGGCGCATGGGTGTGACTTGCCCGGCCTATAAATAGTGGGCATGGGAGAGTTTGCTTCTCATTTCCTCACGTTCTTCCGCCATGCATTGTTCTGGTCGAACTTCTCTCGTTGAGGAGATGCATCCAAGGGTAAAGATGCGACTGACCAACTTTGACTTAGCTCCTTCGAAGGTGACTGTTACATCCAAAAGTCGGAGGCAGAGGCTTCCGAGGCAGGCGGAAGGTGCCTGTTGCATCCAAAGATGGGGATGCTCGGGCCCTTCCTCTGTAATGCTGGAAGAGCCGTAGATCGGAATTGTGGTGCTCCTACCGTCTTCCTCTAGCTTTGGCAAGCTCCTTCTCTGCGTGAAGGAGTTGCCATTCTGGTTGAAAGCTGCTCCTTTGGCCGCAATTTCGATTGCGGTCTTCCATGGGGCTCTTTCTCTGGATGGTGGGTTGATCCCCACCTCTGCTCGGTCAGGTGATCCTGGTTGGGAGAACGGTGCATGGCCGAAGGGATGCACATAACTGAGATGGCTCACGAGTATGCTGTTGACAGGATGCGCCTCGCTGAGGGCGCATGGCATGATGCACTTTGCTGAGGGCGCAAGGAGCTGCTGGACCCTGAAGGCGCATGACGAGTTGCTGCGCCTTCTGCAGGGCGCATGACGAGTTGCTGTGCCTCATGGCTGCATCTGATTGTAGACTTAGGATCTTTTCTTTGTAGAATTTCTTCTTTGTACAATCCTTTATAGACATGTAACAGACTTTTATATGAAATAAAATATCATCATTTCCATGTCTACTTTTGTTGTTTTTGTTGTGGGGGGTGTTCTGTCCATTTTCTGGCGCATGTAGTTTGGCGCATGTTGCTGAAATTCCATGCTTCTACAAGACCCCCTTCAAAGTTTTCAAAACTTTCTGGACAAGTTTTGGAATACTTTGAATAAGAAGCATGGCAGCTGGAGCGCATGGTTGTTGGGCGCAAGACCGTTCGGGCGCATGACCGTTCTAGGCGCATGGCTGCTCGGGCGCATGACCGTTTGGGCGCATGACTGCTCCGCTCAGATCAATGCAAGTGATAATGTCTCGATAACCGAAGAGATTAATGATGATCTTTTCGGTTTTATTTGCTTTTATCCTCTGCGGGACCCGAGGCGTTTGGCCGAGCCTATAAATAGTCGATTGATAGAAAGAGGTTTTCCACTTTCTGTCTCCTTCTTCTATTTCTGGAAATCAAAACTCTTTGCTCTGATGGCTCCTAAGACTTCCCGTGGTGGTGCTGGCCGCGGCCGTGGCAAGGGAAAAGAGCCGGTGGCGGCCGTTGTAGGCGACATCCCTCATCCGCCTGTCATGGTTCGACCGGCGGTGATATGTAGGACTCGCTTTTTTCCAATCTTGTTTGGATGATGCATCGGAGTTCGTACGGCCGTCGACATGCCCGCTGTTGCGTGTATGCGCCGCAGTTCTGTCGACGCGCATGGACTTAGCGCCTAGTGGTGCACCGATACTTATGCGCAGGGGTTTTACCCCATAGATGTGCCGTCATTGCTTCTTTTTTGACTGCTTTGTTTCGTTTCTGACTTTGCTGTATTTGTCAGTATCAATGACCATCCCGCTTTTGAACGACGTGCTACTCGACGCTGCCCTTCGCCAGATGGGAGTAGACTATAATGAGGAGGTAGCGAACCCTGCTCAAGCTGCCATCATGCTAGATCAATCTCCGGAAAGAATGAATCAGATCCGGGACCAGTCTCATGAATTTCTAAAGCGGATGATGGGTCGTGGCATTTTGATATCTGCCACTTCGGGTGTTGAGACCTTCTTGAGACCCGAGTTCTTGTTCGGAGATCGTTTGACTTATTCCGAAGCAAGGGGGTTGAAGAAGGAGGATTGGTTCTTTGCAGTAAGAGGGGTGCGCATGACCATTAAGCAACTCGAGCGTTATTGGCCCTTAACTGCTTTTTGTCATCTTGCTTCTAAGAGGAGAATGTCTTGGGAGCTCACCCCATCTCAAGGAGGAATAGTAGCAGGTACCATCAAGGTAGACTCTACGTCCGATCAAAGAGACACCATGATTGCCGTGCGGTCCGGGCCTTCTTTGACTGCACGAACTCTGCGACCTGGGAGTATCTATAGTGACGTCCCAGCTACGGCAATGGCCTATGGTGCTTCAACTTTTGCGAGTCGCATGCTATTGATGGAGCGCTCGTATCCGAAGGGTGAATTTCGGGTAGAGGGCTGGTGCCATTATATTCCCAAATGGGACAGGCTGACACTTTAGATTTTGTCGCGGTTTCAGACCGAGCTTCGGGAGATGGAGCTAACTGCCGCAATCCGTGCCACCCAAGCAGGGGTTGAGATTAATCGGCACATGTTTCTTGCACTTCTGGAGATGTTCAACACTCACACTGGGACTTTCTTCACTCTGGTGGGGTAGTTAGGACTTGCTCTTCATGAGATGTATGAAGTATCCAAACTTTCCTGGGGTTCCGAGCCTTATGAGGAATATTTTCCAACCAACGAGGAGTTTCAAGTCCTGGAGGAAAATGATACAGAGATGATGGCCGTCTTCAAGGAAGTGGCAAGTCACCATTATTATCTGCAGAAGCGGGAAAAAGGTGGGTCGCAGCCTCACGTGACTGCTTGGCGGGATTATGTCTTTGAGCAAGACAAAGAAGACCCCTCTCGGTTTACTACCCCATCAGCACTTTCTAATGACGAAGTGCTTTCTGAAATGACGAAGCTGAATGAGAAGAATCCGCCGAGGGATGAGGGCTCAACTGAACGCTGCTACAGTTGCTTTTGGCATCGTTCTCATCAGATGTCGTCGCGAGCGGTGTTAGCTGCGTATCTGATGATTTGGCTCCGAGATTGTGTCTTCTCGGGTGGGTCAGGCTCTGTGGAGAGGGTGACCCGAGATTTAATCCTGCCGGCGGTAAAATTAGTGTTTGGCCGGCGCCTAGCCCTGCTTCCCGCGATGGTGTGTAATCTGTTGCGGGGTCTGCGAGAATTTGCGGGGGATGTAGTCCACGACCGTGGTAGACACCACAACTTCCCCCGTGCCGAACTACCATTCCATTATTTGATGGGGTGGTTGATCCTGCACTACTCTAAGGTGATGAGCCCCGGTTCTGAAGAAGATCACCAAGATGGAGACGCTTTGCTTCGCCGTTTCGGCCATAGGAGCTGGCTGCATACGGGCGTCCCTGCTTGCCGGAAAGTTCTGTCCCGCCTTCAAGGGTGGGAGATTACCAAAGTTGGTCCCAACTTCTCGGGTTTTGAGCCCGATGAAGATCTGACGGACTTGGGCGAAGATGCGACCACCCTGCCTCTCTGGGGATTTCGTTGGTTGCAGGGTATCCGGCCATCCCATTTGGTGTACCAGAACAAGAATCAATGTTATTTGGAGCCGTACTTGCCAAGTCGTTTCGCACGACAGTTTGGCTATGCCCAATTGATGTTAGAGAGTCCTGGCCTGCACCTGGGGTTTCAGGGGAGTTTACTGGATGGAGCACAAGCCTGGCACTATTACAATGCTGGGTGCACTGGAGCCCGTTTCACGCCGCCTATCCACGACCCCCGGCCGCCGATTCTCTATTCGGCCGCCAAGTTTTATTGTGCCGTAAATGTTGCGCCCCCCGAATATGATCGGACTACCAGCTTCATTGTCGGTACTCAATTGGGGGTGAGTGTTCCGGCAAGGGCCCGCTCATCTCGACGGCCGAAGGTGGGTCGAGGTACTCTTGTCATAAGCGGTCCGACGGAGTCGGCTGACCGACCGCAGAGGCAAGCTGATGTGGTGGCTGGATCGTCCGCATCAAAGAGACAAAAGAGGGCGTTGTCATCGGCTGCCTCGTCAGACTCAATATCTGAGGAGGTAAGGATGTCCCTGATTTCCTCGTGTCTAGTTTGTCATCTCATGTGACTTCTGCTTTTCTGTTTGTAGGTGCCGCTACAAAGGAAACCTCGTATTTCCAGGTCTGGCAGTGGCAGACCAGGGGAGGTAACGGTCTCGACAGAAGTCCCAACCCTCCCGGGTGGAGGTGACGTTGCACCACCTTCGGGAACGGTGCCATCTGCTGTTGAAGGTTCCGTAGAAGTGGACCCTCGTGAGGAAGAAGAATGGAGTTCATCACCTTCTGGTGGCGTTCCTTCGAGGTTGCGCGAGCCAGTCGCGACTATAGCATATGGAGTTGATACTGAGGAGGAGGTTAATTCCCCTCCTTGTCATGATGAGGGGGAATCGGCTGAAGCATTGCCGAGTTTTGCCCCAGACCTAATGATAGAGACTGAGGTGGTCACCGACCGTGGGGTGGTGACTGATGCTACCCTTGGAGAGGGAGCAACTGAAGAAGCAGAGACTCGTGTGTCGAGTCCAGTTCCTGATGTACCTGACCGGGGAGCAGGAGATGATCCGGTTGGTCCGCCGGAGGAGGGCCTCGCGTTGATTGCAGGCCATGCCCCGGTCGTTGAAAAGACAGCTCCGGACGTTAGTGGTCCGGCAGAGACCGATAAGGGCGAGGGTTTGCAGCTGCAGAAGCCCTCTGTTGCTTCTTCGACTTGGGGGAAAATATCATCCCCTCCCTTCGTGCGTTCTGCCTTAGTGGCTGCTGAGGTGCCAGCTTCAAGGGCTGAGAGCATTGAAGTCCTGGTTCCTCAACCTGAGGGGCCGACTTCTCAGGTGGCAGTCGGTTCTTCCTCTTCGAAGCCACTGCCCGTTGCAGCTCCTCCCACTCCTGTGATGACGCCTCAGCTCTTGGCTGATGCGGATATTTATGTGAAGGTCATCGTCGAGGCAGTGTACAAGATGCTGCAGATCGGTGTATCGAAGGTGCTGGAGGGGAACGGGAGTTTTAAGACCGCCAAGACCATGGTGCTTCCCCATATCGGTCTGATACGCTCCCATAAGCGCCATGATCATATGGCGGAGATCTTGGAGTCGTCTGTGGCGGAGCTTGAGCAACACCTTTCTGAGCTCCAGAGCATTCAGCGGAATGACTTTTCCGCTTTGATTGATTCAGAGAAGGAGAAGCTGCTGGCCGACGTTGAGTCGTCTTATCAAGCCACAGTAGCCACCTGGGCCCGTGAAATGGCTGACACGGAAGCGGTGGCGAAGAGACTATCTCGAACGGCTGAGGAGAGGGCAAAGGTGCAATCCTCAGTGGAATCCCGCGTGGCGGCGGTTGATGCCCAGATCCGCCAGCTTGAGGACCAGCGGGCTCGGCTTTTGCTAGAGTTAGAGCGAGCCGGGGCTGAACACAAGCGTCTCCGAGATGAGGAGGCATCGTTCACTCGTCACGTTCTGGTTCTGGCCCAGCAGCGGAAGGAGTTAGATGCCAAATATGAAGACGATATTTCTCCAGCGGCTGTGGAGACGATGCGCCAGGAGGCTGAGCGCCGGGTCCTGGCAACAGTGGAGCCTCGGGCGGAGGCTTTGAAGCGTCGAATCAGAGAATTAACTGATCCCGGCAACTAGGGATTGTAATCTCTCCTTTTCTTTCTTCTCTTTGTCTTAGCGATGTAATCCTTTATCTTTGGGAAATAAAGAATATAGTATTTTGTTCATTTTTGATTTGTCATGAACTGAATGAGTTGTGGTGGACCTACTATCTTTTGCGTACCTTGTTTCTTAGGTACAGATAATAGATTTGGGAGAACCAATATGTTTGCTCAGAGGTGATGTGGACGTGGCAAATATGAGGTTCAAGGGGTAGAATATCCTTACTCAGAGGTAATGTGGACGTGGTAGGATTGATTCTTGGGAGGCGCGGAACTCCTCAGAGGTAATGTGGACGTGGAAGTTCTGCAACAAAATGTACGTTAACCCTGGGGTTGTTTGTACTGGATGTTTACTCAGAGGTAATATGGACGTGGTAAACATGGGGGTAGCGTCATCTTATGAAGTATAAGATTCAGCTTTGGTAGGGTGTATAGGAACAACTCAGAGGTAATGTGGACGTGGTTGTCCTTCTACTGAAATGATGCCAAGGAACAGCTGGGTTCCTGAGGCGTATGATTTTGTGGAGAGGAATTATAGGCGAGCCCTGATGATTGGGCCCGAGTAAGAGTACATGTCTGAAGAGTATCAGGAGTAGTACTTCTTTAGAAACTTGCCGTTGATGGGCATCATAAACAAGTCTCCGTTAGGTTTGGCGAGGCGGTAAGCGCCGTTGGAGTATACCGTCTCTATGATGAAAGGTCCTTCCCATTTGGGTTCGAACTTTCCTGGTGTCTTGTGAGTCAACACCATCGGCCGCCTGACTGCTAGTACCAGGTCGCCGACTTGGAAGGTTCTCTGCTTGACCTTCTTGTTAAAAGCCTGTGATATACGGGCTTGATAAAGTTCAATACGTTGCTGAGCTAGGAGACGCTTCTCATCGAGTGCCTCCAATTCTTGCAGACGACGACGTTGATTGTCTTCTTCTGTGAGTTGATGGGTGATGGCTACGCGGAGTGAAGGTATCTGAATCTCAAGAGGCAGTACTGCTTTGCTCCCGTAGACCAGGGAGAATGGTGTGTTGCCTGTGGGGGTCCGTACCGTCGTGCGATAGGCCCAAAGGCATTCGCCGAGCTTTTCGTCCCAGTCGCGTTTGTTGGATGACACGACCTTTTTGAGTAGCCTGACGATGGTTTTGTTGAACGCCTCAGCCAATCCATTTGCTACTGGATTGTAGGCGGTTGATGCCACATTCTGAATACGATTCTTGTCACAAAATCGACTGAAAATGTGGCTGATGAACTAGGGGTCGTTGTCGTGGATAATCCTTCGAGGTACCCCGAAACGGTAAATGACGTGGTGCTTAATGAAGCTGATCACCCTGGAGCTCTTTACTTCTACCAGTGGGATTGCCTCGGCCCATTTGGAGAAGTAGTCTGTAATGGCAAGAATGAAGCGGTGCCCTCTTGAGGAGGGAGGAGTGATCGGCCCTACAATGTCCATGCCCCAAGCCTCGAAGGGCCAGGAGGCAACTGTAGGATGTAGAGGTTCTGACGGTGTATGGATGAAGTCTGCGTGTAATTGACACGCATGGCACTTCTTTGTATAGTCGACGGCGTCCGCCGCCATGGTGGGCCAATAGTAGCCCATGCGTCGCAGTCGATCCTGCAACTTAGGCCCAGGCTGATGAGCCCCGCACGTTCCGTCATGAGCTTCTCGGAGAGCTTCGGCTGCTTCTTCATTAGACAGGCACCGAAGGAGAAGTCCATCGTAGGAGCGTCGATACAGTGTTTTAGTGGCTGTATCGTAGTAGAATCGAAGGGAACGCCTCCTGACTGAGACAGCTTCCTTTGGGTCTTTCGGGAGGATTCCGTGGACAGCAAAGTCAATGAACGGGAACCTCCAATCTCGGACTTTAATGTCGGCATTTGCTGGCATGGCATGGGCCATGTGTGCACACAAATTGTTTCTAGGGCAAACCAAGTCTCGACCGACCACCGTGACGTAGTGTTGGGTACCGAGAGGTGCTGCCAATGATGCCGCGAGGCCGGCCAGAGCGTCTGCCTCCAGATTTTGTAAGCGGGGTACGTGCTCAATGAAGAACCCCGTGAAGGTTGAAATGATGTTCAACGCAACTTCATGATAGGGGATTAGGTCTTCGTGGCGCACCTCGTACTGCCCTCTGACCTGGTAAACGACAAGTTTTGAGTCGCCGTAAGCTTTCAGGTGATCTACCCCCAGGTGTTGTGCCAACTGGAGTCCCATGATGAGTGCGTTGTACTCTGCGACATTGTTGGAACATGGCTTTGACAGGGAGTAAGCGCGCTGGATCACTAAGTGTTCGGGGGAAACCAAGACTACCCCCACTCCTGCGATGATTTGGCCTTTGGGGCCTGTTCTTGAGGCGCCATCGAAGAACATCCGCCAAACGGGGCTTTCTTCGGTGACATTGGATTCTTGGACCTCATCCGGGATGTCTTCGTAGAGCTTCGAGGATTCCGGAATGGGGTGCGCAGCTAAGAAGTCGGCCAAGGCTTGACCTTTAACCGCTTTCTGTGGAACAAACACCATGTTGTATGGTGTTAGCAAGATCGCCCATGTGGCTAGCCGAGAGTTTAATGATCCCGGTTTCGTCATGAGAACCCTGAGTGGATTGACTCGAGAGATGACGTGAATTGTCTGCCCCGAGACGTAGTGGCGGGTTTTCTGTATGGCGAATACCAAAGCCAAACATTCCTTCTCAACGGGGTTGTACCGGTGTTCGGCCCCAATAAGTGTTCGACTGAGGTAGTAAATTGCTTGCTCGTAGCCAGTATCACTGTTCTGAGCGAGCAAGGCGCCGAGGGAATGATCCATGGCGCGGACGTAGAGAAGGAACGGTTTTCCTGAGACGGGGGCCACCAAGACAGGGGGACTTGTCAGGTAAGCCTTGATGTCGTCAAAAGCTTTCTGGCATTCTTCTGTCCAGACGTAGGAGACGCCCTTCTTCATGAGTTGAGTGAAGGGTTGGCATTTTCCGGAGAGGTTAGCAATAAACCTTCGGATGTACGCCAGCCGACCCTGAAGGCCTCGATGCTCTTGAAGGTTCTTCGGAGGGTTCATGTCAAGGATGGCTTTGGTCTTCTCGGGATCGACATGGATGCCTTTCGCCGTAATAATGAAGCCTAAGAACTTGCCGCTGGAAACCCCCAGGAAGGATTTGGCGGGATTCATCTTGAGTTGATGTATCCCGTATTGTATAGCGGCCTGTTATGTCGGTTATGCTTGAGCAGCATGTCCTGTTGGGTGAAGGTTATATTGGGGATAACCTCCTCCGAGCAGTGACAATACCCGCACGTGGTCGGGAGATCTTCGGGCTGCTTGACATGGCTGATGAAGGACTCTGCATCCTTCAGAGCTTCACATAGAGCCTCTCGAGTATCTTTGGAAAGGCGGAGAAGCTCGAACAAAGAGAGGCGAGCAGGAGTACCGGCCAGTTGCGACAGTATGTCGAAGTTGTGGGGCTTGGCCAGCCCTGAAGCGTTTTCTTTACGTAGAGGTCGGTCAAAACGAGCCTCCACGTTCTTCTGTTTGTTGGCTGCTGAGGGCTTAGAGGGGCCCTCTTCTTGGACAGCAGGAGCGGTGCCAGGATGCACCACCTCGACGGCAGCTTCGTCGGATTGCGCGTTCTGGCGTAAACGCGTTTGTACAGGAAGGGCCTCTTCCGGAGAAGAAGAGACCATGCGACAAGACTTGATCTTCTTGCCTTTGGATTTGGAGGTAGGACGTACCTCCGGCTGAGTCATCTCGGAGACGAGGTCGGGATGGACCCATAGGATCTCTCCCCGGGATGTGGTGAGTGGGATGAGTCCACTCGCATTGTCACGGGTAGGCGGCAAGTTAACCACCTCCATTGTCGCCTTAGGGATGGGGATGACGCCATCCTGTGTTGTAGTTGGTGGTAGGGTGCCAAACTGGAGCGACACCAAGTTGGCGGATACCGTCTTTTCTTCGTAGTCGACGGATATGACATCCGCATTGATCATGCGCTGGATGTAATTCTTGAGGACGTAGCAGTCCTTGGTCGGGTGTCCGATAAACCGATGGTAATGACAATACCTCGGGTTATCCTCTTTCCCCACCTCGTCGGGACGCTTCGGTTCCGGCAGCTTGATTTTGTCGCCCTGCCTCAATATTTTGAAGAGCTGCAGAGTGTCTTCGTCGTTGAATGAGTAAACCTCCTTTGGTCTTGCCGCCAGTGGAGGCTTCTGAGCAGGTGCGGATGTATTTTTCGAGGCATTAACAGTTAACGCCTGTTTCCCCTTCGTTTCTCGTCCGGGGTTGCTGGTTGTGGTCCGCTTTCCTTTGTCTTCGAACGCGGGGAAGCTGACTCCCAAAAGGCGAGCATTAGCCGCCTTCTTTTCCGCAGCTTCGACTTCAATGATCAAAGAGCTCCAATCAGAAGGAGAAGTTGAATTGAGCCAGAGCTTGACTGCAGGCAACATATTCATGCTGCAGGAAGAAAGAAGCGCATGTTCCGGCATGCCTGGAGGCAGTCTGAAGCAAGCCTGTCGGAAGCGTTCGATGAATGCCCGAACTATTTCCTTGTCTTTTTGGCGTATCTCGATGAGGGACGCCATTGTCATGTCTTTTCCTCCGTCATAAAAACGGTCGAGGAAAAGGCGGGTCAAATCATCGAAAGAAGATATGGAATTGTCGGGGAGACTGCAATACCAGTCGTATGCAACTCCCTTTAGTGCCCCGACGAAGATGCTAGTGAGCAATGCATCCTCCTTCGGAAGATGTCCAGTCTGGAATTGGAAGTACGTCAGGTAGCGACGCGGAGAGTCCTTCCCATCGTATGGTGTGAGCGTCTGTGGTTTATACTTGGGAGGATAAACCACTTTGTTCCATTCAAGGGGATAAGGTTGTGGAATCCCCATCTTCTGGCGCTCCACTTGTCTGGTTTTGGACTCGAAACGCTCGCGCAAGTCCTTGATCATTTCTACCACGTCTTCCGTGGAACTGGGAGTCGGGGAAGGTGGCACCACCTGGAGCCGAGCGTTGGATGGCTCTGACGTCCGAGGTGCCTAGATGTAATCCTAGAAGTACACTTTTGTAACAATGCAGTGTTACAAAATTCTTTGTTTATTACAATTCTTTGTGTAATCCTAGAAGTGTTACAAAATTCTTTGTTTATTACAATTCTTCGCCATTAAAATTCTTTGTTTATTACAACTTTAATACAAACAATGCAGTGTTACAAAATAGGACTTAGATGTAATCCTAGAAGTACACTTTTGTTTATCTGGGTTCCCAAGTGCCGTGGAGTGAGTGGTAATGCATTGACTCCGTTGACGATCCGATGATGGTTGTCGGTTCTCTGAAGATTGAGCGTTCTGGGTGGTGAAACTTGAGAGGAGAAAGACGTTGAATGTCAGTATCTGCCTCTGTCAAGTCTCTGTTTTGCAAGGTTGAGTGCTCTCTGTCTGTATGTCTCTCTGTGTGTGTCTGTGTGAAGGAGATGCTCCCTCTATTTATAGTTCTGCAGGCTGGCTGCTTATGCGCGCATATGCAGGATGCGCCCTGGCGTGGGGATGCCACGTGTTGATCACTGAGGGAGGCGCATGGACGATGCGCCCTGATCGGAGGGGTTGAAATCTTCATACTGCTGTTGTGAGCCGGCACGTTAGCAGAGAAGAAGATATTTCTGTTGCTGAGATCTCGGGTGAGTTGGGTCAAAGGACACATGTCATCGCCCCATGGCTCAAGGATCTCGGATTTGATGGAGAAGGATCTGGTGGGATGCACCTAGGATTGGGCGCATGGGAAGGCTCTGACTCATCTGGGCGCATGACTCCGGAGGCGCATGCGAAGCTTTGACTCATTGCCTTCGGGGCGCATGGCTTTTGAGGCGCATGCAAGGTTGCAAGTGATGACTTTACCTCTGTCTTCAGGGATCATTGGAAAGTCTGATGCGTATGGCTTTTGAGGCGCATGCAAGTTTGGGTAATGACTCTACTTCTGTCTTTAGGGATCAGAAAAGAGTCTGGGGCGCATGGCTTTTGAGGCACATACAGGTTTTGGGCGCATGGCTGTGGAGGCGCATGCGAGTGGTTGGATGGCCACGTGGCAGTAGCCGTCGGAGGAGAGTAATGATGGTGATGACGTTGCTGACGCTTCGTTATCTGAAAAAGCTGCCACCCGTTCAGTCTTCGGGAAACGTGCTGCCAACTTTGTCAGTCCAGCATTTAATGTTTGGTGACATTCGATGGACAGCGGAGTGGGCACGTCGATTGGTGTTCCACTGAGTGTACGGGGAATGCTTTGAGGGCGCATCGTCTGTGATGCGCCTTGATGCTGCAACGGGGGCGCATCTGCATATTGCTTTTGGGCGCATGAACGGGATGCGCCTTTGATGTTAAGAGGAGGCACATCTCCATGATGCGCGGCTTCAATGAACGTATTTATGGCGCACCTTAATTAGTGTGGCCGTTTACGCTGCTTTTAATGGCCATTATGACTTTATCAGAATCGAAGCGTCTGATTCATTCATTTAAGGCACATTCCTTGCACAGAATTCGGAGGGCCATCCACTTGGCGCATGGGTGTGACTTGCCCGGCCTATAAATAGTGGGCATGGGAGAGTTTGCTTCTCATTCCCTCACGTTCTTCCATCATGCATTGTTCTGGTCGAACTTCTCTCGTTGAGGAGATGCATCCAAGGGTGAAGATGCGACTGACCAACTTTGACTTAGCTCCTTCGAAGGTGACTGTTACATCCAAAAGTCGGAGGCAGAGGCTTCCGAGGCAGGTGGAAGGTGCCTGTTGCATCCAAAGATGGGGATGCTCGGGCCCTTCCTCTGTAATGCTGGAAGAGCCGCAGATCGGAATTGTGGTGCTCCTACCGTCTTCCTCTAGCTTTGGCAAGCTCTTTCTCTGCGTGAAGGAGTTGCCATTCTGGTTGAAAGCTGCTCCTTTGGCCGCGATTTCGATTGCGGTCTTCCATGGGGCTCTTTCTCTGGATGGTGGGTTGATCCCCACCTCTGCTCGGTCAGGTAATCCTGGTTGGGAGAACGGCGCATGGCCGAAGGGATGCACATAACTGAGATGGCTCACGAGTATGCTGTTGACAGGATGCGCCTCGCTGAGGGCGCATGGCATGCTGCACTTTGCTGAGGGCGCATAGAGTTGCTAGACCCATTTGAAGGCGCTCTGTTGAGAGCGCATGACGAGCTGCTGCGCCTTCTGGAGGGCGCATGGTGGCTGACTGTAGACTTAGGATCTTTTCTTTGTAGAATTTCTCCTTTGTACAATCCTTTATAGACATGTAACAGACTTTTATATGAAATAAAAGATTATCATTTCCATGTCTACTTTTGTCTGTTTTTGTTGTGGGGGCCTTCTGTCCATTTCCTGGCGCATGTAGTTTGGCGCATGTTGCTGAAATTCCATGCTTCTACAGCGGCGATATGGTTAAGTCACACTGAGTTGCGGGGCATGGGACGATGGAATTGTAGCACGATCACACGAAAATGGAGTCTCATCGTGTAGTTGCGTCTCTGATTTTAAGCCGTAAGGCAAACACGACTTGATAGGTTAAACTTGTTGGTACGAAAAGAGTCTAAAGGCAAGATATATGTTAATGTTGTTGTTGCAAGCACAGGATGGTCTAGAGACACAAAATAGGCCAAGGCGTCTGTCCTAAAAACTGATCCTAAGACAAGACTAGAAAGACAATTGATAAGAAGGGACTATGTTGCACAAAGTAAATAACGTGTCAGTTTTGTATGGGTGGGCGAGGAGCTCATTACACCAGTACAGTTGAGTACTGACACCCACATAAATTTCATGTGCAGGCACAGGTAGAAGCTCATGGCGCGGAGCTCGCTTGGATGCGTTGAGGCACGGAGTTCCTTGGCGATTCGAGGCATGCGGTCGCGTGGAGTCAAGACTTATACGGGACATAATGTATGGACGTCGCCTTCCGAAGCATCCGCTGGTTCAAGACTTGTATTGAGAGATGAGAGAGAGAGCTGAGTGACTTGTAATGTGAGATAGTGAGCTTGAGTGACTTGAAATCTTGGCCTTGCGTCCTATTGTAATCCTTGTTTCAATATCAATAAAATGCATCTTTTGAATAACTTGTGTTTTGTTCTAAATTTTTGCTGGCATATTCAATGTCTCTGCATGGAACTTCTGTGCGACGACCCCCTCGCAGTCGCTGTAATCGGCCGTTATGGAATCCGCCTTGCACGAGCGCAATCTAGGCTCGTGCGGCATCACGCCTTAGCGAGGGCGATCGCTTCTACGGGAGGGGGGAGCGGAGGCGGGGAGCAAGGGAGGTGGCCGCGCGGGGGGGGGGGGGGGGGGGGGGGGGGGGGGGGGCGGGGGAGGGATGAAAGAGAGGAAAAGGAAGAAGACAAGGGCATTTTGGTCAAAAAATAATTTTTTACGATTTTTCGTCCAAAGTGGAAGGTACTGTACATTTTTGTAAAACAGTAGGGTGCACCCTTAATTCGAGTAAACAAAGTAGGAGACAAGTCAAATTTATTATTATTATTATTATTATTATTATGGTGATGGTAGTTGGGGGACAAATGAATATTGGCTAACAAATGTGTATTTTAGTAAGTACATGGTGGGTCATAGAAGAGAGAATTCACCAAGCGCGAGATTAGATTTAGCACAACCGACTATGAGAATCTATTATTGCATCCAAGACAAACATGATAAGTCTTCAATACCCTTCCTACTTGATACAGCCGGTTGTGAGACGCAACCCCCAAAAGTTAGAATCTAATTTTTTTTTTTTTTTTTTTTTTCGACAATGACTTGTTACATTGAGTAAGGCCATTTGTCAAAAGAAAACTGAACATATATATATATATTATAGTTAACTAAAAGTCGTGCACGTGGGATGTAACGTGTGTGTAGTGTTTTATCTTTATCTTTCTTTTCCCTCACTTTTCAAATATACATTTGCATAATAAATCTATTTAAAATAGTATATCTATTTAAAATAGTATAAACTATTTTGAAATAAATTTATTTTTGACATGGTGAGTAGGGTCGGTCCTGATCCAGGACAGATCGAATAAAGGTTCAGGACCCAAAATTTTGAGCAACAACAAAAAATCAGATTTTATATATACTAGTAAAAGCATGTGTATTGCACATAAAATAATTTTTTTCTTTTTAATCTTATCAAAATATTATTTAATTATTTAAATTTAAATTAAGATTCGTTAAATGTATATTTATATTTTAATTAAATTTATAAAAGTTTAATTTAAATTTAATTATAATTTGTTATGGATATATGTGAATAAAAGAGATGGTGTTCGATTATGCTGAAGAAAAATAAAAAAGAGGGTATTCGATTATGCTGGAAAGTTTCTAATTTTTTAAATTAAATGGTTGATGATATACATACGGCTTAGACGACTCATTTTTTAGCCGTTCCAAAGCCGCGTTATATAGTACTAGTTACTTTCACGTGTGCATTGCACGTTTAAAAAAGAAAAAAAAATCAAGATTAAAATATAAAAATTTAAATTATGTTAGAATATATATTTAAATGTAATTTGAATATATTTTAGTTTTAATTTATTATAAATATATTTTAAACTTTTGGATATGTGTTTAGTTAGATAATATCATGTAGTTAGTTCAAATATAATTTAAATTCTAAATACTAGTGGTTGGGCACACACGTGTGTGCAACACATTTCTGTATTTCGATGACACAATTTCTAAAAAATTGCATAATATCCATGCAGTTAGGAGAATTTTAGGTTCTATTTTTATTTTAACTACATGAGGAAATAACTACATTAAGAGACTTAATTTTTTTTTTTTTTAAAATTTTAAAACGAAATGTTTGATAAAATACACACGACTAGACGACTCAATTTTGAACTGTTTTGAAGTCTCCGTATATTACTAGAGATAACATAAGATATGCATAGGACCTTTGTAGTATTTAAATATTAATATCCACACAACATAACATATTAATTTATTTAGCAAAGTTTGTTTGCCCTTATACCTCCTATGTAAAAGAGCATGGGTTTAAGGCCTAGATGTTTTTTTTTCCTTCTTTTTTTTGTATTTATGTTTTTAGGAGGGACACCATTTTATGTCCTGGACACCAAAAATTTTGGACCATCCATGATGGTAAATGTTTACTGTAGTTGAAAGTGTTTAATTATTAGTAGTGATTGATTATATTAGCTGAAAACTATATAATTTATATGTTTATTCTTAGTTATTTAAGTATATTTTGATATATATAACGTTGACAAATAATATTTTTGGAACATGAAAATTGTCAGATAAAGTTTAGAACTTTTCGTTTCGTTTTATATATAAGATAAATAAGTTGACAAAATACTTTATTATGTGTCTTTAGTTTCAATCATTTTGAAGGGATATTTACGTCTCCTCTTTTCTTCTAAAGAGTTCTAGGAGACTAGACTTTGTGTGTTCTTCTAATTTCTTCTTATTAAGGAACCATATGTACACTTGTCTTTGATACATGTAATTTGAGTTAAAGAGTAGTTATCACACTATCTTGACAAAAGCTTGGTTGGTTGCTAGTGCTGTCTTTTAGTGCCGGCATCGGACAAAAGATCTAGAAGATGTGTACGTTGCGGAAAGTAGATACAATTTGGGGGGTTTGGAATGACTTGAAAAAGATTGGGCAATGTTGATTGACATTGACAAGTAATTCTTCCTAAAACGCTTTGGTTCACATATAAACATGGTATATACTTGTCAAATTTATTAATAACAGCTTATTGATTGAGGACAATCAAAATGAAACTAATACGAGGCCGGCCTTGAGTTAATGGGAGTCCTAGACAAATTTTTAAAATGGGATCCATATATAATATAAAAAAATTTAAAAATAAAATGTTACAACCAAGGCTAGAATCTAGGACCTCTTGTGTACAAGTATGACAAACTACCACTACACCACAAATGTTTTGTTATAAAAAAGGATCATATTATATATTAGTTCTATTTTCAATATAAGGTTACTAATATACATATACATTTAAATTAATTTTTTTGGGCCCCAAATTTCATGGGGTCCTGGACGGTCGCCCTGGCCGCCCTGGGCCAGGGCCGGCCCTGAACTAATACCCCTTAAATTTTGTAATAGCCATATAGTTTTTGTATGTAAGACTAACAATTTCTTGGTTTATTTGTTCATATTGGTCTATAGTGATCACTCTCTTTCTCCCATTTTTCCTCTTAGACTTGTATTAGAATTTTTTTAGTCGATGTTCGACTAAGACACGTTATCAGCACATAGCTCTATCATGTTCTCTACCTATCGTGCGTTCATTCTATTTTTTCACAAGTATGATTAAAAAAATTGAACCACTACATTTTCCTTCTTAACAGGAAAAGAGGATATTTTTTTCCTACTCTCAAGATCTGTTCTGCTACCTCCATGATCGACGACCCACTAGCCAGAAATGACTCTCTATTTTCATATACTTGGGATCAAATTAGCCAAAATTGACTCTCCATTTTCAGATCCTTCGGATCATTAGCCAGTAATGGCTATCCATTTTCAAATATTTTTGGATCTTCGCCAGCAACGGCTCTATATTTTTTTTTTTATTCTGGATCATAGCCAGAAATAGCTCTAGCACAGCTTATGCGGTGCTAATTATTTGTGCGGGACTAGTAGCTTGTAGAAGCAAAATTTTTGCTAAGGCATTTGCCTCGTCACACAGTTTTACCAGAAGCAAAGTTTTGGCTAAGGCTTACCCTCGTTGCGGAGGCCTAAACTTACCGCAGAATTTTGCCAGAAGTAAAATTTTGGTTAAGGCTTAACCTCATCACGGAAGCGTAGACTGTAATGCCCCATCCCGCTCAGCCAATCGGAGGAATCAAAACGCCGACGGCGTTCGGACTTAGCCATGCAACGACTTGCTCGAAGACTCGCTCCGGTGGGTGGCTTCGGTAAACTTGCCTCAGCTTGGCCTTCACACTAATAAAATGAAAGTTTCAAATGCACAAGTAGGCTTGATAATTAAAGAGAAGCATTGTAAAACCCACTCTCCCTACTCCCTCAACTCACAGCCACTCACCCTTAACCATTTCCTCTTTTTCCTACTCCCTCTCCCTCACGTTCCCTCATTTTACTCACCACCACCCCTAATTACCAACACCTTTCTTTCTCTTCCTCACCATTCACTCCATGCTAAGAGAATACTCAATATCACTCTTCCTTTCCCTTGCCTTTTCTGCATCTCCCCGCGCCCGCTCTAGCAGCCGAGCCGACCGGACCCTACCCTTGCAGCCTCGCCGGCAGCACAGCCCGGCCAGCGCCCCGCGCTGCCCACCTTCCCGAGGTCAGAGCTCCAGCGCCTCCCCGGTGCAGCCCGCCAGGCCCCCTTCCGTGCGGTGCCAGCCGCCGGACCCCTCGCCAGCCTTCACGCCGCCTCCGCCCCGACCGCCGGTCAGATTCAGCCCGCGCGCCGCCTCCCGAGGCCGCGCCCGTCACCCGCCGGCCAGATCCCTCCAGTGCGCCGGATCCCAGCATCCTGCGCGGCTCCCGTGCGTCGGATCCCAGCGTCCCGCGCAGCCCCGTGCGCCGGATCCCATCGCAGCTCCCCGGCGCCTCCGCCCGCGCCTTCATTCCGAGGCCAGCGCCTCCCGACGTCCACCTCCCCCTGCGCGTCCGCCTCCCGAGGCCGTACTCGCTTTTCCCGACCCGGCCAGCGTCTCGCCAGCCTATGTCCGTCCGGACAGCACCCCGACGACCCCCGTACCCGTCCGACAAGTGCCCCCGCCGGCCCGTGCCCGTCCGGCCAGCGCCTTCCGCCAGCCAGCTCCGCCCCAGCGCTGCCTCGAGTTTTGTAGCGCTATGTTCCGAGCCGATCTGTTGTCCGTGAAATTCTTATTCTCCTAATTTTATCTGAGAGCTCTAGCCGAGCATTTGAGGTATAACTTTGTGCCCCCGTGTCCCTTTCGTAGATAGTCTGTGATGATGCGGTCTCGATCCCGTTTTGAGATTCGATATTTTGAATATGGTTGCTTTTGGGTGATACGTAGAGTATCGATTACGTCGCGACGTATTTTCTATTTTGGTTATTTATGCTGTGGTTGGTTTTTGGGTTGGATATTCATTTTGGGTTGGTAATTAGTGATACCTGGTTTGGGATATTTAAATTGTGTTTTGGTTGGCATCCTCCCAGGATTGGGTTGTCCCAATTACAAAGAAGATACTGCCCAAATTTTCAGAAAATATTTTAAAAAGGGATTTTCTTATAAAAATTAGCAATTTGAATAAAATCTATTTTTCAAAGAAAAGAGGTCTTTGCAAAATGATTTATAGATGGGATTTTGTTGGTTTTATGGATTTTGTATCACCAGTTAGGCGACGACCATATCGGTCGGATGAGCCTCGACGAACGCTACAGGATTTCCTGTACGTTGAGGCATAAGCCAGCAACATGAGATTGCACAACCAAGTCTGAGACTCTTTAGTTTTTAATTCAATTATAATTTATTTTAGAACTGGTACTGCTTTTAGTATTTATGGTACAGGGCCTCGGCCTACTGTTTGGACCGTTCGCGGCACTCAGAGCTCGTCTTAGGATTAATTAATTTATGTAAATAATTTGTAAAGGGCAAAAGCCCAGTTTTTTCTTTATTTCTTTGTGACCATGTATTATGTAGCGTAGATTTTTCTTATTTTTCTGGAATGTTGATTTCGCCGTTAAACGCGTAGAATATAAAATGGATATATATTTTTATAAAGAAAGTTAATAAGTTTTCTCACAATAAATAATCTGGTAAATTAGCAAATCATATTTTTTTAAAGAAAAACCTAGTTATATATATATATATATATATATATATATATATATATATATATATATATATATATATATATATATATATATAAACTACAAAGTTTTGCCAAATTAACCGATAATTGCTATTTTTTCCAATTAATCAGTAACTAACTTATTCAAAAATGATAACGAACGTAGATTGCGACGTTAGACAATTTTCTGTAGATTAACTAATAACTTAAAACCTGACTAGGGTCTGCTTCTAGAGATTGTAACTAGCACACCTAGAATGGTTTCATTATAGTTCTAAATCAAGGTTCTCAACTGTAGGATCTTGAAGACGTACTTGACTTCCTCCTTGGTACCGACATTCTCGATCCAGTCAAGTAACAGAGGCAAGTTACGGTTATATTTTCTTGTATTTTATTTAGTAATTATCAAGCTGCATGTTTAAACCACATTGCTACATGGAACCCTCTCCTAAGATTCAAATATTGATTGATATTTATTATGGAAATTAGGGGAATAGTGTAACGTTTATGACCAATACCCCTCATATTGCATATTATGTGAGCTTACCCCTCTTACGCACGGGGATAAGCCGTATTGCGTCACTAGAATGCTATTGTACAACCCAAGCCGGTCATAGACGATTACACATTCAAATCACACTGTTTTAAATTGTTAAATTGCTAGAAAATATTGTTTCAACTGTTTAGCCTGCACTTTTCCATTATTATTTAAAATATGAGATACATATCCGTACTTGCTCCCTCCTGACTGGAGATCCACATTTTTAGGTGACATTGAGGATGCTGAGCTATTGTACAATAGCTACTATGACCCAGTATTGTATCATGTGGTGTTGCCAGAGTCCCCCTTGGAGGACGCAGGACCTGAGGCTGACGAGCCGACCGTCTAGCTAGTTGTTTCCAGTTTTTTCTAGTTTTAGTGTTTTGGAGTTTGTTAGTTTGAATTCAGTTCTTTATTTCGGTTCTTCAATTTTCAGTTATACTTTTCAGTTGTTGAATAAAAGTTCTAATTTTTTTTGTATATTTAAGTTGTGATAAATGTATAGATTTTGTTGTGAATACTTGCATATAGAACAACTTACTGTCGCCGTCTCACAACGGTACAGGCTGGACATGATCCGGTTCGACCCAATAATATAGGATCGGATTGCGACAAGCATCCACATAGCTAAAGAAATAATCCCAACTTGGGACATACTGAGTTAGAATATGGAAAGGTCCCACGGTCAGCTTAGAAGTTTGCTCAGAGTGCTTTCAAAATGACACTCGGTCCTCCGTCCTATGGCTTGGAAGAAGGAAGTTGGTCTAAGTTGCCACAATGCTGGAATTAGCCTAATCATAGGCGTTGTCTACGTAAATGCTTGATAAACACGGTCCCATCATCCTGGGCTTGATATTGCCTCGCTCGTACTACGGGTTAAGTTACAGTGCACGTTGTAGAGCATGATTTGTGGCATAAGTCTAGGCACCTAAAGGACTTGGTTATTCAAGTGGAACATGTGCACAACACGTTTCCTCGATACAAGGCTTGACGCAGCCCTTGCTCATCGAGTCGTTGCATGAATACGTTTGACAAGAGTTTTGCTGGGCTATTGAAGTCATAGTAAGCGCTGTCCCCTGTTGGTTGCAGTTGTCAAGTTACATAGCCCCACGATCTCAAGGCTTGTCACATAAAGTATGTGACTTGAGCGATAGTGTCACCTAGAGAACAAGGTCTGTCTAAGGCACGAGCCACGGCTGATTTAAGGAAAAGCACGCCACGGTCAAATGAACATGTTCTGTTCAACTTAAGATGGAAGACTACTTAGTAGTCATTTTTTTGGATTTCAAAGGATAGAAGTTCACATGACTGGTTGTCGTTGAGATCGGTCCCGCAACTTGGGAGTCTCGATAAGGAAGATTACGAGATCGGTCCCGCTACTTGGGAGTCTCGATAAGGAAGTCCACGCGACTGGTTGTTATCGAGATTGGTCCCGCTACTTGGGAGTCACGATAGAAAGTTGGAAATCATGGTCATGATTAAGGAATGACTTGGTAGATCGAGTTGAGTCTTGCATGGTCATTGGACAACTTGCGCGCATGGGAAATTCTATCAAATCCCTATTTTTAAAATAGGTATATGACTATATTATTGTATTTGGGGGATTTTAAATATGGGTATTGTTAAAAATTTATTATTATTTTCTTGAAAGCGAATTTTATTCATATTGTTATTTTGCTACCATTGTTACTATTGTTACTATCATTATTATTATTGTTTCTTATAAAACTATCTGTACCCAAACCCAAACCTAACTCTCACTCACTATCCCCTTAGCTCACAGCCGTCCCCCCAAATCTCTCTCCCGAGAAGACAGCCCCTTCCCCACTCTTCTTCCTCACCACTCTCTTTCCCCTACTCTCCTCTCTTCCGCTCACTCAGCCCCTCCCCCCCGAGCACATCTTTTCCCCTCCCTCTCTCTCAACTCTCATCATTCTCTCTCGTTCGCTATGTCTCCCTCCCCTTCGGTAACTCCTCCATGGCCTCCGGCCTCTCCGTCGGTGTCATCCCTATGGCGGCCACCATCACCTACTAGCATCGCCACCGCCATCTGTCACCACCACCACTGTCTCTTTTCTCCTCCGGCTACCTCCTTCTCGACCGACGTGACCAGCACCACCAGCACCACAATCGTCTTCGCCTTTACCATCACCTCTGCCTCCCCCTCGCTGCTTCCGTCTCCACCACCACTTCCAGCGTCGCCCCCACTGCCATCTCCTCTGCCCCTCTTCCTAGAGCTGTGCCGCCGCGAGCTCCCCTGCCGCTGATGTCCTCTCTCCATCGAGAGCCCGACCCGACCTGGCCGAGCTTTCCGGTGAGCTCCTCCACCTTTCTCTTCTCTCCTCTCCGGCGAGCAGCTGATGCACCTCGAGGGCAGCACCGCCTCGAGCCCCGTACTGCTCGAGCGGCGAGCAGGCCTCAGGCTGCATACTCTTCGGGCCACCTGCCTCGGTGCACGTGCAGCCTTGAGCAGTGCGCTCATTGGTCTGTGTGTTGCCTCGATTCATACATCTCATTGTTCATGCGTCTCGGTGTGCGTGTTTCTTTATTATTATGCACCTCAATTTTTATGCTATTTTGATTGTGTAGTCTCGATCTACGTGCTGCCTTGGGCATTGGGATGCCACGAGCCTCGTGCTGCCTCAGGCATCGTATCATCTCAATTTGCACATCACCTCATTTTCGTGTCCCGGCCTTTGTGCCCATCTCTATTTTCGTGCCGCTTCGATTAGCGTGCCCGTACCTGTTTGCAAAAACAAAAAGTTTTGATACAAACTTTGTAAAGAAGATTACAATTTAGAATTCTAGGAAAGTACAACTGTAGGAATCTAATCTAGATGACGATTGCTTTATCCCTTGGACGATGTGAACTTTAAAGATGATAGCTTCTGAAACTGAAGGCGATAGCCTCTGATGAGTTGAAGACAAAAGTCTCTGAAGAATGCAGCAACACTTTGGCAAGAACTCCTGAACTCTATGAAGAGAATAATCTCTTTGTGTGTGGTCTGATATGTATGTGATCGTCTGAAATGAAGACTTGAAACTCTATCTATAGAGTTCTGGAAATAACTAACTTTCAGTTATTTTTGGAATGCGCATGATGGATTGCGCATAGGATGGATTGCGCATAAGTTGGACTACGCAGGCAGTTATTGGATCGTGGGCCAACTGTCTTGGATACATGGCAAAGTTTGATTGAAATGCGCATGGTCGTGCATAAGCAGTGTCACTCCCCGTTCCTAAAATGCGTATTTTTATACATGTACAACTCATGTGTATTTATTTAATATTTATCATGTATTATCCTGTATTTAAAATTCCTGTAAATTCCTGTTAATTAATTAATCTGCTCTTTAATTTTCCTGTTAATTAATTTCCTGCAATTTTATTTTTGCTGTTATTCTTTGTTCGGCTTGGTTGGTTATTTTTGGTTCGGGTTTGGCCTTGCCCCTTGAACCCGACCCGGCCCATTGGACCCGGCCCAATACCCCACCTACCACCACCTTTTCATTTAAAGCCCCAAACTTCTCTCTCTCTTCATAAAACTCTCTTCACCATTTACTCCTTCTTCTTCTCATAACTTCTCCACCTACCAAGCATAGGCAAGTGCCAACTTGCTTCTTGATGGATCCCCATTTTTATTGTTCCATCATCTTCCTCATTTGATTTTAAGTCTCTTTAGTACTTAGCATTTTCAATTTCCATGGCTTATTTGTTGTAGATCTAAGTTTGATACATTTTCGGATTTCTTAGGTTTTGATCTAGTAAACTTTGTTATCCTCAAGTTTAGATGGTTCCATGTTGTAGAGAATTTCGTTCTACCCAATTTTGACCTATGGAAGTCCATATTTGGGCTTGGGATGAAGGATTTATGGAGCTTGGAAGCAATGGCTTCCATTGCTTCCATGGTTCTGTTCTCAGAAAATTTGGAGAAGAAGAACAGTCCACAGCGCATCAAATCTTCACTCCTCAAGCGCATGAAAATTTTTATTCCCACAGCGCATCAAATCTTCACTCCTCAAGCGCATGAGATTTATTCCCACAGCAATCTTCACTCCTCAAGCGCATGGAAATCTTTATTCCCACAGCGCATCAAATCTTCACTCCTCAAGCGCATGGAAATCTTTATTCCCACAGCACATCAAATCTTCACTCCTCAAGCGCATGAGATTTATTCCCACAGCAATCTTTACTCCTCAAGCGCATGGAAATCTTTATTCCCACAGCGCATCAAATCTTCACTCCTCAAGCGCATGGAAATCTTTATTTCCACAGCGCATCAAATCTTCACTCCTCAAGCGCATGAGATTTATTCCCACAGCAATCTTCACTCCTCAAGCGCATGGAAATCTTTATTCCCACAGCGCATCAAATCTTCACTCCTCAAGCGCATGAGATTTATTCCCACAGCAATCTTCACTCCTCAAGCGCATGGAAATCTTTATTCCCACAGCGCATCAAATCTTCACTCCTTAAGCGCATGAGATTTATTCCCACAGCAATCTTCACTCCTCAAGCGCATGGAAATCTTTATTCCCACAGCGCATGAGTCATTTATTTCCCACAGATTCCCTCAGGCGCATGGATTATTTATTTCTCAATCTTATTCCACAGCGCATGATATTTATTTCCCACAATCTCATTCCTCAGGCGCACGAGATTATTTATTTCCCAATCTCAGGCGCATGGATTATTTATTTCTCAATCTTATTCCACAGCGCATGATATTTATTTCCCAATCTCATTCCTCAGGCGCATGGATTATTTATTTTCTAATCTTATTCCACAGCGCATGATATTTATTTCTCACAGCCGCATTCCCACAGCGCATGAGTTTAATTATTTCCCAATCATTTCCCTCAGGCGCATGATATTATTTTTTTTCTAACCTTTCCCACAGCGCATGAGATTCTTTATTTCCCAAACATTCCCCATACTGTATGAGATTTATTTATTCCCCAATCATTTCCCACAGCGCATGAGATTCTTTATTTCCCAAGCATTATTTATTTTCCAATGTTTATTTTCCGAATTTGGCATTAATTAACATTGATTGTTATCTTGATTAATTATTGATCATGCGTTCCTAGATGGAACTAAGAGACTGGCTAGTCGTCTTATTGAAATGAATGAATGAGACACGTTCATATTAAGTATGAACTACTATAATCGATTGGCCGATCCCGAATCTTGACATACAGGCATACATGCAGGCTTCAATTTATTTATTTATTTATTTTACTATAAAAGAAGCATGTGTACTTTATGGTCAAGGCATGATTGTTCCGTGGTTAGTTTGGATTGTTGCATTACGCTATGTAAGACCTACAACCTAACCTCACGGGCATCGTTGTAGAGTTGTGCATATCGTACCCCGTACGAAAGTACTCATTCCGAATGACCATGATCCACGGCATGGAATTTCACTCAACGTAGAGACTACTAAGTTAAATAAAATAATGATTGCATGGAGAGAATGGATTCTCGAGTTCTTACATGGCAGCCCTCTTTGGGACTATTAGTGCCCAACAGGCCGGCTGGTTCCCACAGATACTGTAAATCTGCCACACGGGCAGGGAACAGTATCTGCTTTTATTATTATGGTATATTGTATATTGACGGGCGTCCTGCTAGGACTCGTCTAATTCATGCATGGCGCACATGATTGACTGGATAGACTAGCCTTGTTCGCACATAGTAAGAACTGAGAAATCTTTATTGCATTATTCCAAGATAACTTGGGACTCACAGTAGCAAGCCGTAGTAGTTACATGGCCGGTTAAACTGATTTGTTTGTGTACTGTACCTACTCTGTTAACTAACTAAGATGATCAGAGTGTCGAGACATGACGGGCCAACTTCTGTCCTTGTTTGGTTGGGAGGTTGGTTCGAAGTGTCGTGACATTATGTGAATCCTAGTAGCAAGCAGAGATCTATATATCCTATTCTCTTATTACTGGTTTTAACTCCTCATATCGTGCTTCCTTGCGGTACTTGCTATTAGAGGTCTAACCTCTCTGGTTTTGCATGGCCAGATTTAGAGCCGGTTCCCGAGGACTCAGCTTATTTCTACCTCCAAGATGGTCAACACTAGAGGGATGATCGCAGGAGGACTCGAGTGGGTTTCTTACTTCCCCGCTCGTTTTGTTATTTACCTTATACTTTGCCGTTTGGCACCGACATGTTAGTCGGATCGTCTTGTACTTACTTTTACATAATTATAACTAAAGTCAGACTGCAGCTGATAACAATTGTGTATATTTTTGCTACATCAGATCTGGCTATGTTTTGTAAAGCCAGATATCAAGAACATTTTGACAGAGCGTTTGGGACGCCTTACTGCTTTATCTTACATGTTCTCTATTACTGTTTCTTGTTCGAATGATTGAGACAATAGATGTGAAGTGACCATAGTGAGACCTTTATGTAGTATGCACCCCCTCGTCTGGTTAGACAGCATTGATCGTATTATACGGTATTCATCTACCCGTAATACGTAGCTGGCTGAGTCATTCCCCCGCTCTCCAGTATTCTGGTTCTGGGGCGTGACAAGGTTTTAGTGGTGGCCCATGCAGGTTTGATTTCAGACTTGTGGGGTGTTTTAATTTATAGGATGTCTCAATCACACATGTTTCCCCTTGATCTCCTGATTCGTATTCTCGATTCTAGCTTGACAGTCCGGTATCCTTTGACTTCATTGATCTTCCCTGTCCGACCGTTTGATTATTCTCTTGTTCCTTTTCTTAGGGGCACCTCGTCCGCATCTGTCAGGATTGGGTAACAACAACAAGGGCAGCATGGGCAACCTGACCAGGTTGGTCAGCAACAAGAGCCAGTACAACCTCAAGAGGCTATTCAAGAAGAGGTGATAGTGGAACCAGCAGTTGGACCGCAGTATCCGGAGGTTCCAACACCACCAATAGTTCCACCTACCCCAGTGGAAGTGGACACACCAGCCCTTCTGGAGATCATGAGAGGGATGATGGCTACTCAGCAACATCAGATGTTGGCCCAGCAGCGCATGCACACTCAGTTGCAAGAGCAGAATGTGTTGCTCAACCAAGGATTGCAGACAGCTTTGGAAAGAGGAGTGAGAACAGATTCCGGAGCATCAGCCAGGTTTTACAAGTACAACCCCCGTCGTTTCGAGGGCACGGAGGATGCCATCTCAGCAGATGCATGGCTTAAGGACATTGAGGCTATTTTGACAGCCGCTAAGGTGCCGGCAGAAGAACGTGTGGATCAGGTGAAGTTGTTACTTCAGGATCTCGTACGTGATTGGTGGGAATCAGAGGAAGTAGGCATCAGACGTCCTGTGGCTTGGGACGATTTTACAGCAAGATTCAAGACGAAGTACTATGGAGTTGTGGCGCAATTTGAGCTACAACAGAAGTTTATCAATCTTAGACAGGCTGGCAAAACGGTAGATGCTTATGCAGCAGAGTTCTGCAGATTGAGTAGGTTCGCCCTAGAGATGGTAGCAACAGAGAGCCAGAGGGCTATGAGGTTCCAGCAAGGGTTTCATCTTGAGCTCTTGCAATTGATAGAGGGGCACAATTACCAGACTTTTGATGAAGTATTGACGGCAACTCGAAGGCATGAGATAACCATTCAGAGGCTTGCGGTAAGGACTGGAGGTCAGAAGAGATCCCACAGTCAGATTGAAGGAGGAGGGGGAGCAGCACCCCGAACAACAACACCATCCACTGGCATTCGTATCCACGATGTGGCGATACGAGGACCCGTACCACCAAGGCAGCAGCAACAACAGCAGAGGAAGAACCAGCAACCCCCAGCGGGCTGCACTTATTGCGGGAAGATAGGGCACACTAGAGATGTGTGTCGGACATTGAACGGGCTGTGTCTGATATGTGAAAATCCAGATCATCGGATTACCACATGTCCCATGAATTCGAGGTCAGGAGGACCAGTACAACAGTTTCCTGCTCTGCCAGCACCAGGGGCAGGACAGTATCGAGGACCAGCGGTAGCAGTGAGGCCGTTGGCACAGCGTCCGTTGATGACGCAGGCTCAGATGTTTCGGCAGCAGGGACCGCCGATGCAGCAACACCAGCATAGACCACCCCAGCATCACCAAGGCAGGGGCCAGCGGCAGCACCAGGCTAGGCCGCAGCATGGAAACCAGCAAGGAGGTCGAGGGCAGGCATTCACTCTGTCCTTGGAAGAGGCATTAGCATCGAGAGATGTTGTGGCAGGTAACATTCTCGTCGCCTCATATCCCGCAGTAGCATTGTTTGATTCGGGAGCATCCCATTCATTTATATCTACACAATTTGCAACACGGCTATGAATGGAGTTCGAGGCATTGCCAGGGAGGTTGAATATACTCACTGGTAATGGGCTCGTAGGAGTTAGTAGAGTTATTCTAGCGTGTAGCGTTGTAGTTTGCGGGCATTCCTTACCCGTCCGGTTGATAGAATTTCCTGTTGGAAATTTCGACGTTATCTTAGGCATGGACTGGCTGAAAGACAGTCATGCGACGATAGATTGTCGTAGAGGGAGTGTATCTTTTGATATCCCAGGCATGAAGAGATTCACCTTAGTCAGATCAGAGGCAACTCAGCAAGAGCAGGGAGTAATAACGGCAATGGAAGAAGTTCAAGTCCCGAAGGTAGTTGAAGAGTTCCTAGACGTATTTCCTGAAGAACTTTCAGGTCTACCACCAGTTAGAGATATTGAGTTCAGTATAGAATTGGCACCTGGAACTAAACCGATATCAGATCGGGTTTACAGAATGGCGGATTCAGAGCAGGCCAAGGTATATCAGCACATAGAGGAACTGAAGGAGAAGAAGTTCATCCAAGCTAGCGTGTCACCCTGGACAGCACCAGTGGTACTTGTGGGGAAGAAGGATGGGTCATCCAGATTGTGCATTGATTACAGGAAGCTTAACGCAGCAACAGTGAAGAACAAGTACCCACTACCCAGGATCGATGACTTATTTGATCAGTTGAGCAAAGCTAGAGTTTTCTCCAAGATAGATCTTCGTTCAGGGTATCATCAAGTGAGGGTTCAGAAGGAAGACATTCCCAAGACAGCATTCAGGTCGAAGTATGGACATTATGAATTCTTAGTAATGCCGTTTGGTTTGACCAATGCTCCAGCAGTATTTATGGATTTGATGAACCGCATCTTTATGCCATACTTAGATCAGTTTGTCGTTGTGTTTCTTGACGACATTCTCGTATACTCTGCTAGTGAAGAGGAGCATGAAGACCACCTCAGGAAAGTGTTACAGGTTTTGAGAGAGAACCAGTTGTATGCCAAGCTCAGCAAGTGTGAGTTTTGGTCGGATCACATTTCATTTTTGGGTCATATCATATCAGGAGCTGGAGTAGCAGTGGATCCCAAGAAGGTAGAAGCAGTAGAGAGTTGGCCAGTACCCAAGACCGTAGCTGATGTGCGAAGTTTCTTGGGATTGGCAGGATATTACAGAAGGTTTGTATCAGACTTTACACGGCTTTCAGCACCCATGACCCGCTTGACACGGAAGGATGTACCATTCATCTGGTCGGCAGAATGCCAGACATCATTTGAGAATCTGAAGCAGAAGTTGATATCAGCGCCTATTCTTACATTGCCAGTTGGACCCGGAGGTTTTACCGTTTATTGTGATGCGTCAGGTAAAGGACTTGGATGTGTCCTCATGCAGCATGGGAAGGTGATAGCGTATGCATCTAGGCAGCTTCGAGACCACGAGAAGAATTACCCGACTCATGACTTGGAGTTGGCAGCAGTAGTATTTGCTTTGAAGCTATGGAGGCATTACCTATATGGTGATCGAGTGGACATGTACACAGACCACAAAAGTCTGAAGTACATTTTTACTCAGAAGGAGCTGAACATGAGACAGAGAAGATGGTTGGAGTTGATCAAGGATTACGACGTGGAGCTTCAGTATCATCCAGGCAAGGCTAATGTGGTAGGAGACGCTCTTAGCAGGAGAGGCGGCGCATTTATGTTGACAACACAGAAACACATCTTAGAAGACCTTCAAGAGATGGACATCGAGGTTATACTTCCTAGTGATGTAGGAGTTCTGGCGAGTCTACAAGTTCAATCCGACTTAGTAGACAGGATCAAGACAGCTCAGGCACAAGACCCAAGGATTCAGAAGCTTATGACAGAATGTGAGTCAGGACTCAGGAAGGAGATGCAGATTCATGAGGATGGTACACTTAGGTTTGGATCACGTCTATGTGTGCCTAGTGGAGATATCAGACAGGAGGTTATGGCGGAAGCTCACAGCTCTCAGTATTCTATTCACCCTGGAGGGACCAAGATGTACCAAGATATCAAGCAGCACTTCTGGTGGAACGGGATGAAGAGGGAGATAGCTAGATTTGTTTCCCGTTGCTTGGTATGTCAGCAAGTGAAGGCAGAGCAGCAGAGGCCAGCTGGATTATTGCAACCGCTTCCTATCCCGGAATGGAAGTGGGAGCATATTACAATGGACTTTGTGACCGGTTTACCGAGATCCCCAAGTGGTAAGGATGCTATTTGGGTAATCGTAGATCGGCTTACGAAGGTGGCACATTTTCTTCCTTTTAGAGTAGGTCAATCTACGGAGAAGTTGGCAGAATTATATATGCAGCAGATAGTCAGGCAGCATGGAGTCCCTGTCAGTATTGTATCAGACAGAGATACCCGTTTTACATCACATTTTTGGAAGAGCTTACATCATAGCTTGGGTACCAAGTTAAGGTTTAGCACGGCTTACCATCCACAGACGGATGGGCAATCAGAAAGAACAATTCAGACTTTAGAAGACATGTTGCGAGCTTGCACCCTAGATTTTAGAGGATCTTGGGAGAGCCACCTACACTTGGTCGAGTTCTCATATAACAACAGTTATCAAGCCAGTATCCAGATGGCGCCATTTGAAGCACTAAATGGTAAGAAGTGTAGGTCGCCACTAGCGTGGGACGATATTGGGGAGAGAAAGATGCTAGGCCCAGAATTGATTGTTCAGACGGTTGAAGTGGTTAAAGGAATTAGAGAGCGACTTCGAGTTGCGCAGGATCGGCATCGTCATTGGGTAGACCAGCATCGTAGGCCGTTAGAGTTTTCTGTTGGGGACCACGTATTCTTGCGGATCTCACCTACCCGTGGGGTCATTAGATTTGGCATTCGCGGGAAGTTGAGTCCTCGATACGTGGGCCCGTTTGTTATTCTTGATAGGATAGGCGATGTTGCTTATCGTTTATCCCTTCCACCTTCGTTACGAGAGGTGCATGATGTGTTTCATGTATCTCAATTGCGAAGGTATGTATCAGACCCAAGCCATGTCCTTGAACATTCTGAGCTGGTTGTTGGTACCAACCTGTCTTACGAGGAACAACCTGTGTCTATTTTGGACCGAAGAGAGAAGGTACTCAAGAACCGAACAATTAGCCTTGTCCGGGTTGCTTGGGGTCATCACTCTTTAGGAGAGTCAACATGGGAACGTGAGGATGATATCCGATCACGGTATCCGCACCTGTTTGACTCACAAGGTATATCTCTTTCTGTATACCTTGATTGTCTTAACCCCTCATGCTTGTCACGTTGTAAGTAGAATTGCTTGGTGTCGTAGAATGTTCAGCATGGATATGTTTCTACTGTTAATATTGTAGAATGATTGCTTACTCTAATTGATCGTACTTAGATTAGTTTAGCCCCGATGTTTCTATCTTGCTTGGATTTGAAATTCCGAGGACGGAATTTTTCTAAGGAGGGTAGAGATGTCACTCCCCGTTCCCAAAACGCGTATTTTTATACATGTACAACTCATGTGTATTTATTTAATATTTATCATGTATTATCCTGTATTTAAAATTCCTGTAAATTTCTGTTAATTAATTAATCTGCTCTTTAATTTTCCTGTTAATTAATTTCCTGTAATTTTATTTCTGCATTTTATTTCTGCTGTTATTCTTTGTTCGGCTTGGTTGGTTATTTTTGGTTCGGGTTTGGCCTTGCCCCTTGAACCCGACCCGGCCCATTGGACCCGGCCCAACACCCCACCTACCACCACCTTTTCATTTAAAGCCCCAAACCTCTCTCTCTCTTCATAAAACTCTCTTCACCATTTACTCCTTCTTCTTCTCATAACTTCTCCACCTACCAAGCATAGGCAAGTGCCAACTTGCTTCTTGATGGATCCCCATTTTTATTGTTCCATCATCTTCCTCATTTGATTTTAAGTCTCTTTAGTACTTAGCATTTTCAATTTCCATGGCTTATTTGTTGTAGATCTAAGTTTGATACATTTTCGGATTTCTTAGGTTTTGATCTAGTAAACTTTGTTATCCTCAAGTTTAGATGGTTCCATGTTGTAGAGAATTTTGTTCTACCCAATTTTGACCTATGGAAGTCCATATTTGGGCTTGGGATGAAGGATTTATGGAGCTTGGAAGCAATGGCTTCCATTGCTTCCATGGTTCTGTTCTCAGAAAATTTGGAGAAGAAGAACAGTCCACAGCGCATCAAATCTTCACTCCTCAAGCGCATGGAAATTTTTATTCCCACAGCGCATCAAATCTTCACTCCTCAAGCGCATGAGATTTATTCCCACAGCAATCTTCACTCCTCAAGCGCATGGAAATCTTTATTCCCACAGCGCATCAAATCTTCACTCCTCAAGCGCATGGAAATCTTTATTCCCACAGCGCATCAAATCTTCATTCCTCAAGCGCATGAGATTTATTCCCACAGCAATCTTCACTCCTCAAGCGCATGAAAATCTTTATTCCCACAGCGCATCAAATTTTCACTCCTCAAGAGCATGGAAATCTTTATTCCCACAGCGCATCAAATCTTCACTCCTCAAGCGCATGAGATTTATTCCCACAGCAATCTTCACTCCTCAAGCGCATGGAAATCTTTATTCCCACAGCGCATCAAATCTTCACTCCTCAAGCGCATGAGATTTATTCCCACAGCAATCTTCACTCCTCAAGCGCATGGAAATCTTTATTCCCACAGCGCATCAAATCTTCACTCCTCAAGCGCATGAGATTTATTCCCACAGCAATCTTCACTCCTCAAGCGCATGGAAATCTTTATTCCCACAGCGCATCAAATCATTTCCACAGCGCATGAGTCATTTATTTCCCACAGATTCCCTCAGGCGCATGGATTATTTATTTCTCAATCTTATTCCACAGCGCATGATATTTATTTCCCACAATCTCATTCCTCAGGCGCACGAGATTATTTATTTCCCAATCTCAGGCGCATGGATTATTTATTTCTCAATCTTATTCCACAGCGCATGATATTTATTTCCCAATCTCATTCCTCAGGCGCATGGATTATTTATTTTCCAATCTTATTCCACAGCGCATGATATTTATTTCTCACAGCCGCATTCCCACAGCGCATGAGTTTAATTATTTCCCAATCATTTCCCTCAGGCGCATGATATTATTTATTTCCCAACCTTTCCCACAGCGCATGAGATTCTTTATTTCCCAAACTTTCCCCACACTGTATGAGATTTATTTATTCCCCAATCATTTCCCACAGCGCATGAGATTCTTTATTTCCCAAGCATTATTTATTTTCCAATGTTTATTTTCCGAATTTGGCATTAATTAACATTGATTGTTATCTTGATTAATTATTGATCATGCGTTCCTAAATGGAACTAAGAGACTGGCTAGTCGTCTTATTGAAATGAATGAATGAGACACGTTCATATTAAGTATGAACTACTATAATCGATTGGCCGATCCCGAATCTTGACATACAGGCATACATGCAGGCTTCAATTTATTTATTTATTTATTTTACTATAAAAGAAGCATATGTACTTTATGGTCAAGGCATGATTGTTCCGTGGTTAGTTTGGATTGTTGCATTACGCTATGTAAGACCTACAACCTAACCGCACGGGCATCGTTGTAGAGTTGTGCATATCGTACCCTGTACGAAAGTACTCATTCCGAATGACCATGATCCACGGCATGGGATTTCACTCAACGTAGAGACTACTAAGTTAAATAAAATAATGATTGCATGGAGAGAATGGATTCTCGAGTTCTTACATGGCAGCCCTCTTTGGGACTATTAGTGCCCAACAGGCCGGCTGGTTCCCACAGATACTGTAAATCTGCCACACGGGCAGGGAACAGTATCTGCTTTTATTATTATGGTATATTGTATATTGACGGGCGTCCTGCTAGGACTCGTCTAATTCATGCATGGCGCACATGATTGACTGGATAGACTAGCCTTGCTCGCACATAGTAAGAACTGAGAAATCTTTATTGCATTATTCCAGGATAACTTGGGACTCACAGTAGCAAGCCGTAGTAGTTACATGGCCGGTTAAACTGATTTGTTTGTGTACTGTACCTACTCTGTTAACTAACTAAGATGATCAGAGTGTCGAGACATGACGGGCCAACTTCTGTCCTTGTTTGGTTGGGAGGTTGGTTCGAAGTGTCGTGACATTATGTGAATCCTAGTAGCAAGCAGAGATCTATATATCCTATTCTCTTATTACTGGTTTTAACTCCTCATATCGTACTTCCTTGCGGTACTTGCTATTAGAGGTCTAACCTCTCTGGTTTTGCATGGCCAGATTTAGAGCCGGTTCCCGAGGACTCAGCTTATTTCTACCTCCAAGATGGTCAACACTAGAGGGATGATCGCAGGAGGACTCGAGTGGGTTTCTTACTTCCCCGCTCGTTTTGTTATTTACCTTATACTTTGCCGTTTGGCACCGACATGTTAGTCGGATCGTCTTGTACTTACTTTTACATAATTATAACTAAAGTCAGACTGCAGCTGATAACAATTGTGTATATTTTTGCTACATCAGATCTGGCTATGTTTTGTAAAGCCAGATATCAAGAACATTTTGACAGAGCGTTTGGGACGCCTTACTGATTTATCTTACATGTTCTCTATTACTGTTTCTTGTTCGAATGATTGAGACAATAGATGTGAAGTGACCATAGTGAGACCTTTATGTAGTATGCACCCCCTCGTCTGGTTAGACAGCATTGATCGTATTATACGGTATTCATCTACCCGTAATACGTAGCTGGCTGAGTCATTCCCCTGCTCTCCAGTATTCTGGTTCTGGGGTGTGACAAGCAGTTACCACGTAATGAGCAATTGATGGCATGAAGGCCACGTGTACATTTGTCAGTTACTTTGATGGAGTGTGCAAGCATCAGACTGCGCATGAACTGGATTGTGCTGAGATGGACTGCGCTGAAATGGACTGCGCAGGAACTGGATTGCGCATGAGACTGGACAGCTGTCCTCGAGCACTGTGCTGCACAATATGTGAACGGTTTTCTCGTCTTTCGTGTTGTCAGCTGTCAGAAGATTTGATCTGTTGTCAGGTAATGATGACTCTTTCCACGTCGGCTTGCACAATCGGATGTGTGCGCAGTCTGGTCTGCAAAATTTGAAGGATGTGCAATCTGTCTTATGTGCAATTCATTTGAATGATAGATATATCGATTCTTTGACTTTGTTGATGGGTACAACTTGATTTTTTAGGACCTACAAGACCCTCTTCAAAGTTTTCGAAAGTTGATTTTATTCAAAGTTTCGAAATACTTTGAATTTTGAAATTCAAATCAAGTTGCACATGATGATGAGCTGTCTGTGCAATCGGAGAGTTTAGCCCCAATTTCAGGCACAATCTGAGGTGGCCGTTTCGTTTTGGAAAACTATAAATAGTTCTGAATATTCTTCATATTAGTTAACTTGCTTTCATTTGTGCTTTTGAGAGAAAAACCCTGAGATCCTTCGACTTCAGCCTTTCTTCCCCGACGATCGATGGCTTCTAGACGTTCCTCCACCGCCGCCGACAAGCGCAAGGCCCCAGTCGAGTCTTCTTGTACTACACCGCGCGCTTCACGCCACGAGACTGCGCACCCTGCTGTGCGAGGTAGATGATTCGATCGAAAACCCTCTTTAGGGTCTTTCGACTTCACTTGATCTTTGAAACTCATCTCTTTTTAGAGATGAGTTCGAACTGCGCCACCCTGTTGAGGGTTTTGGTTGCAAAACTCATCGATCTTCATTTTTATGAAGGCTGCTTTCCTGCGCAATCTGTTAAATTGTGCTGGCAGGATGTCAGCGCAATCGACTGATTAGCGCAAGAAAATCTGCGCAAACTGTTGCTTTGCGCATACTGATGTTTGCGCAGTTTGATGTTTTGCGCAGTCTGATGTTTTGCACAATCTGATGTTTAAGACAGAAACTCTGAATTGACTTGTACTGAGCTCTGTCTGTTTTGTTGCAGTTGATACTAGAGAAGACCCTGACTATGAACACTTCGTAGGAACTCTCTCAGAGTCAGAATACATGGAAGATTTATCACATGTGCACTTCCCCCAGTATGACCTGCCATCCTCCCGTCAAGCCATGTTGATAGCACAAGATAATAAAACTTTGTTATGTCTGATGAATGGCCAACCTTTACAGTCTGCTGACACCGTCATTCACAAGAAGCCTCTATTTCTGTTTGGCGAGGCTATTGAGAAAAGTTTTCAGTCGAGGCAGCAAATGAAAGAAAGAGTTTTCCATCAGAAGGATAAAACAATTCTGATACCAGATGTCCCTCGCAGCCTCCCCTTATCTCGGTATGCTCATGCCAGCTATCCGAGGAAAAAGGAATGGAATCTTACACCTTTTCAGGATGCCCGTCCAGGAAAGATCTATGTGAAGAAATGGTCCAACAAAAAGGACATGTTCTACAGTAATTCAGAACGATACAGTGTCTTGCTCAGGGGTCTGAAGCCTGGTTGTATTCCGCCAGAGAACTCCTCCTTGTTAATGCCTGTAAGAATTTTAATATTCGCAAATGAGTTTGCGAAGGTCGAAGGGAGATATCCAGATCAGGATATCCGATTGACTGGTCTAGTGAACCCAGACTATAGAAGATGGAACTGTATAGCAAATTGGATCTTGACTAAGTTTGAAGATAAACTTCAACAGATCAATTTGTATCAAGCAGTGCATGCCACTGTTTACGGCTTCGCTCCCAACCCGCACCTGTTCCTGGCTCTGGCAGAGAGATACAATTACAGGACAGGGACCTTTATGACTCCCTGTGGGGAGATCGGGCTTGCTCTGCACGAGATACAGTATCTCTCTTATCTGCTAATGGGTGATATCCCATATGAAGAATATGTCCCAACTAATGATGAGTTGGACAAGCTTTAAAAAGAGAACCCAGCCATGGTAGCAGCCTTTGATGAACTGCTATGTCATTACAATATCTGCACTCTATTTTACAAAAGTGGTACGTCAGGTACCTGTGACTCATCAAAATGGTTGCCCTATCTGTTCCTCAACCATATCATAGAGAAGAAGACCAAGGAAAACAATGACTGCAAACCTGACTTCTTCAAGCCATTGAATAGCACTGATGTGTTAAGATTGAAGGAGGAAACCGGGGACAAGGATATTAAGATCAAGGACGATCATCAATATCCTCCTCTGAAGAAGGGAGACACCCTTGAGAGCTATATGAACCTGGGATACAGATTTATGTCAAAAGAAGCCCAGTTGGCAGGTTTCTTGGCATACTGGCTTTGACGATTCGTTGTTCCAGGATCCAGTATTGTAGACCGCTTTCACCGCGGTGTTCTTTTTGCTGCCGTCCGATTGGTCTTTGGCTATAAGATGGACCTTTTGTCGGCTATGACTTGTAGAATAAATGCCAGCCTTCGCCTCTACGTTGATTTGATGTTGAAGAGTAAAGGCGAGAAAGACCAATTTCTCTGGCTGGAATTGCCGTATACCTATCTATTCGGGTGGTTGCTTTTGCACCATCCTTCTTTGATGGACCCCGATATGGGGCCAGTCGACGGCAGTTTCTTGCGGCGATTCTCTCAAGATAAGTGGAAGTATACTTCCTTGAGAGATTGCAGGTATACTTTGAATCTCGACAAAAGATGGAACTTTTTCTGCACTCCTCCTCCCGCTGGATACGAGCAGATGCCACTAAATATGGTTGACTCCACAAACGTACAATTTTTGAACCGTACAGCTTTTGAGTGGTTGAAGACAATTCGACCATCTCACTTGGTGTATCGGTTTGAAGAAGAATGCTATCTGGAACCATACTTGCCAAGCCAGTTTGCTCGCCAGTTTGGATATGATCAATTCCATGTCGGAAATGCTATCTCGTGCCTTCAAGGAAAAGATTTTCTGATAGATGGAGCTAGAGCTTGGGCTTACTATAATGCTCGAAATACAAAAGCAACATTCTCGATGCCGGTGAACAGCAACCATGGCCCTCGTATGCTGTATACATATTCGCAGTTTTATACATCGGCTAATACCTTTGCTGAGAATTTCAATCTTGCGGATAGCTTTGCGTCTGCATCACGATTGAAGAAGGAAGGAGTCGTCATGTCGATCCCGGGCAATGAAGAGGTGCACGAGCCAGTGGATCCACCTCTAGAAGTTTCAAGGGACGTTGTGTTCCCTGCAGAGATTAACGCGCCACTGCGTGTTTCTTTAAAAGTTGTCAAGTCTCCTCTCAAGGAGAAGAAGAAGAAGGGGAAAGGGGAAGAACCTTCTTCTCTTGTTGCTAAAAAGAAGCTCATTTTGGAGCCTTCAGAGAGAATTACTACCAGATCCCAGTCTCGACAGCAATCCGAGCCAACTCAAGTGGAAGAAGTAACAACTCCTACTTCAGTCCAGAGACGAGAGGATATTGTAGATGTAGAGAGTCCCGAAAGACCTCTACATAGAAAGAAGCTGGTGCATAGAAGAAAGAAGACAATTACTCCCCCAAGGTCCATTTTATCTTCAGTCATGGCTAGCATTGTTGCTGGGGTAACAATGGCATCACCTACACCTGCTCAGGAAACTCCTAGTCCAGAGCAGAGGATCGATGTTACGGAGACCAGAGAAGAAGCTGGTCAGAGAGATGAGGCCATAGAGCCCAGACAAGATGTCACAGAAACAGAGCAGGCAGCTTTACAATCTTCTCCACCGGCAGCAGATACTACTCAGCTTTCTATTACTCCAAGAACACTTCGTGAGGAAGAAGACCGTGAGATGATTAATGCGTTAAACGACTGCGACTTCGGTCTATCAGATTATATGGATCAAACCACTACAACTGTCATTGTAGAAGTACCAGAGGTTAATGAAGATGAAAATGAGGAGAGTTCTTCCTCAGAGAAGGGTGATAAAGAAGATGCTAATGACACAGCGGATCCTGATCAAGACTTTGAGGAAGTGGCTCTCGAAGCTACTGATGGCACCTTAGTTCCTGAAAAGGATGTTGAAGAAGTAGCTTCTGAAACTGCTGATGACACCTCGAATCCTGAGAAGGATGTTGAGGTGCAGACATCTCCAGTAAAGACAACAAACGAGGAAGCAGCTCCAGAGGAAACTCAAACTGTTGCTCCCCAAGGTATAGAATAACATTTAACAATCTTCTTTAAATAGATTTATAACTGACATCTTTTATCTTTATCCATACAAAACTCGGATCTTCCTCAGCTCCCGCTGCATGTATGGATATAGTGCTGGCAACAACAATAGCTGACAGCAGTCGGCACTTGTCCTGTGGTTCAGAGACAGGCAGTAGCCAGGCAATTATGTCTGAGGCTACTTCTGCTAGATTGGAAGTTGTCCCAACAACTGACAGACTTGTAGATGGTAAGACTGCTTTTATTTTTGGTCTCTTGATAGTTATAAATGTCAAGCAAAAAATGATTAAGTTCATCTGTTTTACAGAAGAACCAAGAGAAGAATCCAGCTCTACCCTGGCCCCTCTGTTTAAAGAACCTCCCGTCCGAGCACAAGAACCTGAACGTCCTGCACCTTCATCTTCTTCAGGAGTAGCTGCCACTCGTGGTGCTATGGCAACTAACCAATTTGTCATAGGCTCCTTTACAAGATGTTTCTTTGATTCATTGGGGCCTCTGATAAACAAGGTGATGGAGAAGGAGGATGCAGATTTCTACTCGGTTAAAGGTCCAACCTCTTTCTTGATAAATGCAATCCATGTTCAGGGCGATGAGGGTCAGGCCACTTTTCTTGAACATATTTTTGGATGAGCTGGAGACTTCCATAAAGAGCTACAAGAAGCTGAACAGAGGAGAAGTCGAACCCTTGATACAGGCTGAGTTTGAAAGGATGTCTCAGGAGGCTGCAGTTGAAAGAGTGAACTTCCAAATTCTCTTGGATTCTTTTGCTGCCCAGTCTGCTGAATACAATTCTAAAGTAGAAACTGTATCATTGGTCGCTGAGAGAAAAGAAAGACAGATTGCAGAATTGAAAGCGGAGATGGCCCGCCTTCAAGAAGAGCTGGAAAATGAAGTTGATGAACATCAGACTGCCATTCAACAACTCAATGCTTTGACTCAAGAGAGAGAAGAGTACGCAGCGGCTCATCATGCTGAAGTCACTCGTCGGATGGTAACCATGCCAACTTTCAACGAAACATCTGGAATGAAAGAGGCCAGAAAGCGAGTAACGGAGTCACGTAAAGAGCGACTGCGAACTCTGAAGCAACAGATCACCAGTTTGATGACACCACCTGTCTAGAAAGACCTTTGTATCTTCTTGTTATTTGAAGTATGGATATTTTTTGAAATGTCTCAATTTTGATTTAAATAAAAAGACATTTTGTTGTGGCTCTATTATTTGTTGCATTTCTTATTCAGATATAAATAATAGCGATAGAAAATATATTCAGAGGTACAGGATATGATATATTTCTTGATTTAGAAAATAATTATATTTATTATATCTGCTCAGAGGTAATGTGGACATGGCAGAATATATATGATTATTTCAATAGACAACTTAATAAAAAAATGACAAGTTGCTGATATGGATAATGAACGATAATGAATCGTCAAATGCGAACGAAGTGAATTGTCGAGATGAACGGGCGAACCGTCGAATGAACAAAATGAATCGTCGGGATGAACGGACGAACCGTCAAAATAAACGAAATGAATCGCCGAGATGAACGGAATGAATCGTCGGGTGGATTTAATGAACGGGCGAGCCGTCGGATGATGATAATAAACGAACAAACCGTCAAATGATGAAATAAATGGGTAAAACCGTCAAATGGGTGATGAACAGGTGAACCGTCAAATGGTGATGATGATGAACGGGTAAACCGTCAAATGTGTAATAAACGAATGAACCGTCAAATAGATATAATGAATGGACGAACCATTGGATGAATGTAATGAATGGATGAACCATTGGATGAATGTAATGAATGAATGAACCATCGGATGAATGAAATGAATGGAAAAGACGCATTGCTTCGATCCTCGTAATCGAATGTCTATAAGTAGAGCAGAGCTTCGGGTGGGATGATCAACATCATTCTTCTGAGCATATAATGTCTTCCGAAGATGTCTCGAAGAAGGCTGGAGTCGCCCCGAAGGTTGATGAGGGCACTGAAGAACGTCCGATCAAGCCAACTCTGCCGAAGACGGAGACGGGTGAAGGCTCATCTGCTCTCAAGCCACCAAATGACATCCTGGACTTCTTGCTTGAACCAGGAGAGAACGAAGAAGAAGAAGCTAAGCAACTGGCCGTCTGCCAATTTCTGGTGAGGTCGGGAAAAGGAGCGTTTGACTCTTTCGCTGATTATGTCTTTGATAAGGACGGTAGTGGCCCGCGTCCCAATGTAAAGAAGGATGATAGTGACCTTCCATGATATTGTACTATCATTCATGAAATAAAATCGAATTTTATTTATAAACTTGTCTGATAATATTTACAAATAGTCTCATTTACATTCATGTATGGTATTTCTTGAGGAATTTGCCATTGATAGGTATCATTGCAACTCGGCCGTCTAGCTCTGTTAGCTAATAAGCTCCGTTTGAGAAAACTTTGCTTACAATATAGGGTCCTTTCCATTTTGCGTCGAATTTGTCCTTGTTCATATGAGTCATAGTCATAGGACGTCTGACTGTTAGAACGAGCTCTCCTTTCTGGAAGGTTCTGACTTTAACTTTACGGTTGAAAGTCTTTGATATACGAGCTTGATACAGTTCAATGTGTTGTTAAGCCATTAGTCATTTTTCGTCGAGTGCTTCTAATTTCTGAAGTCGAAGAAGATTATTATTCTCAGTAGCGAGCTCATTGGCGATAGCGATCCTTAAGGACGGGATTTGAAGTTCCAAGGGTAGAACTGCTTCACAGCCATACACCAAAGAAAAGGGTATACAACCTGTGGGGTTACAGACCGTAGTTCGATAGGCCCAAAGACATTCACCAAGCTTTTCACTCCAGTTTCGTTTGTTAGTAGATACAAAGTTTTTAAGGAGCTTAATTATAGTTTTGTTGAAGGCTTCTGCTAGACCATTAGCGACAGGATTGTAAGCTGTCGAAGCGACGTTGTCAATCCGATGATCGTCACAGAATCTTGTAAACTTTTGGCTGATGAACTGTGGTCCATTATCATGAATGATCCTTCGAGGCACACCAAATCTGTAGATGACATGATGTTTGACGAAGTTGATGACGCTGCTGGTTTTGACTTCAACCAGAGGTATAGCTTCAGCCCACTTGGAGAAGTAATCGGTGATTGCTAAAATGAACCGATGTCCTCTAGAAGAAGGAGGATTGATAGGACCTATGACGTCCATGCCCCAAGCTTCAAAAGGCCAGGAAACGGCAGTCGGATGCAGAAATTCTGATGGTTGATGAATGAAGTCTGCATGGATTTGACAAGCTCGACACTTCCGTGTATATTCGATGGCATCTGATACCATAGAGGGCCAGTAATAACCCATACGTCGAATGCGATCCTGTAATTTAGGACCAGGTTGATGTGCTCCACAGACGCCATCATAAGCTTCGCGTAATACTTGCTTTGCTTCATCACCAGCGAGACAACGTAAGAGAAGACCGTCATAAGTTCGTCGATAGAAAGTTTTTATGGTTTGATTATAATAGAACCGAAGAGATCGTCGACGAATACTCGTAGCCTCTTTAGGATCTTCTGGAAGTATATCATGAACTACAAAGTCGATGAAAGGAATTCTCCAGTCTTCATTAATAACATTGACTTCAGCGAGATTGCTGAACTCAATATTACGATTGTTTTCAACACAAAATAATTCTCGATTTGAGACAACCACCACCTGCTATCTTTTGATAGGGATGGCCAAGACTGCTGTAAGATTGGCTAATGCATCTGCTTCAGTATTGTAAGCGCGACGAACGTAATCGATGAAGAAGGCTTTGAATGATATAGCCAGATTGATCGCTGCTTCATGATAAGGCACCAGATCTTGATGACGAACTTCATATGTTCCTCTAACCTGATTAACAACCAGCTTAGAGTCACCGTAGACTTCGAGATATTCGACGTCCAGTTGTTTAGCCAGCTGAAGACCGATAAATAGAGCATTATATTCTGCTACATTGTTGGAACATGGTTCATCTAGAGAATATGCTCTTTGGATGTTTGACCCATCTGGAGAAACAAGGACAACTCCTACTTCTGCGACAATAACACCATTTGGTCCAATTCTGGATGCACCATCAAAGAATAGATGCCATGTAGAAAATTCTTCAGAGATCATGTTGATTTCCAAGGTCTCATCTGGAATTTCATCATAAAGCTTGGATGTCTCTGGAACAGGATGAGCAGCTAAGAAATCTGCCAGCGCTTGACCTTTAACAGACTTTTGTGGAACATATACCATGTCATATTGAGCTAGCAGAATGGCCCATGTAGCCAGCCGAGAGTTGAGAGTGCTGGGTTTCTTCATGAGTACCCGAAGAGGATTGACTCAGGATATGACATGAATAGATTGTCCAATGATGTAATACCGAGTCTTTTGCACAGCGAACATAAGATCTAAGCATTCTTTTTCGACCGGACTATAACGGTGTTCAGCACCAATCATAGTACGACTGAGGTAATAGATGGCCTGTTCATGACCTTCTTTGTTGTTAGGGATTTTTTGACTTTCATCCCACTTATTAATATGCATTTGTACTTACATCCCATTTTTTAATTTTTTTAGACTTATATCCCAATTTGTGTCACTAAAAGTATTTATTTTGTCACGAAAAGTATTCATTTTGTCACAAAAACTATTTTTCGTGACAAAAGTGGGATGTAAGTCAAATAAAATTAAAAAGTGGGTTGTAAGTACAAATTCATATTAATAAGTGGGATGAAAGTCAAAAAATCCCTTGTTCTTTTGGGCAAGTAAAGCACCCAATGAATGGTCCATTGTACGGACGTACATTAAGAATGGTATGCCAGAGATTGGTGGCACCAAGACTGGTGGATTCCTGAGATATCGCTTTATGTCTTCGAATGCTCGTTGATATTCTTCAGTCCAAACGAAAGATACACCTTTCTTCATTAGTTAAGTGAATGATCTGCAGCGTCCAGACAAATTCGAAATGAATATCCTGATGTACGTAAGTCGTCCTTGAAATCCTCGTAGCTCTTTTAGGTTGCGTAGAGGACGCATCTCTTGAATGACTTTGATCTTCTCGGGATCCACGTGTATACCTTTAGAGGTAATGACGAAGCCGAGAAATTTACCACTAGAGACACCCAGGAATGACTTAGTGGAATTCATCTTGAGTTGATGTTGGCGCATGAGATTGAAGATTGTTCTCAAATCTTGAATGTGATCTTCCTTTTTATGACTTTTGACGGTAATATCGTCAACATAGCATTCGACGGTTTTACGCAGATGATCTTGAAAGATGATACTCATAGCTCGTTGGTAAGTTGCACCAGCATTCTTGAGACCAAATGGCATTACAGTATAGCAATAGACACCACGAGGAGTGCAAAAAGACGTGTGTTTTTCATCTTTAGGATTCATCCGAATCTGATTGTATCCGGAGAATCCATCCATAAAGGATATTCGCTCGAATCTACAGGTGTTGTCAATCATGACGTCCATGATAGGAAGAGAAAATTCATCTTTTGGACAGGCTTCATTAAGATCCCGAAAGTCGATGCAGACTCAAACTTTGCCAGTTTTCTTTAGGACTGGAACAAAGTTGGCTACCCAATCATGATGTTGTTCTTTTCGAATGAATCCACAAGCGATAAGCTTTTTGACTTCGTCATCGATTGCGTCCATCATTTCTGGCTTGAATCGCCGTTGTTCTTGTTTGACTGGTTTTGTATTGGGCAAGATATTTAGTTTGTGAGTAGCGACTTTGGGATTTAAGCCTGGCATATCTTCATCTTGAATAAGAAGAATTAATTCTTGCTTATCAGCTTCTGGAAGATTCTTGCTAATGAATATTGGACAAGATGACCCGCTTTGTCCTACATCGACTTGGATTAATTGATCTTCGGTAGGAGGTTCTCGTTGTTCGGATCGAAGTTCCCATTGATTATCCATTCTTTGAGCCCATGGATCAATTTCAGGATGATCTTCTATGTCTTCGTCACATCCTTCTGAAAATTCAGCGGTGACCATGTTAGAAGATACGATCAGCCGATGAATTTGACCGATGCTGGTGTCAGAATCCTATGATCTGGAATCAGAAGAGTTAGAACGTTCATCGCTATCAGATTCAGAGACTGCTGGGGATAACACCGGAGGAGAAGCATATCCGAGACCTCTTTTGGTCCTGCTGTAGTACATTTCTGACTTTCCTTCTGGAACAGCTGTACGGATAGGAGTTCGTCTTCCTTTACCGTAGTTGAGGCCACTTTTGAAGTCGTAACCCATCTTCTGGATGATGTTCTTCGATTGTTGACTATAACGACGAAGTTGAAGATGTCCGGTATCATTAATCTTGCTATCATCCGTATAGCTAAATTTCTGTTCTGGTCCTTTACTAAAAAGTATTAGACTCTCGCCTTTTTTCCGAGAAGGAACGACAAAGTATGAATCCTCTGGATGTTCGAATGGGACTTCAGTCTGAAGAGATTGTATGACTCCCATTGTGAATGATCGAAAGTTGTCTAACATTTCCAAATAATACTTAGTATAATAGATAACATCAATATACTGGAAAGGAGATACATTTTCATTGATACGTATATTGGTATTTACAACAGGACCTTTAGTCTTAGCAGACTTGGTCAGATCAATTACAAGAGGGGGAGAAAAAGAACGTGGAGGGAGATTGGACTTGTTACGATGGAGATCGATAACAAGCGGCTCAGAGGAGGTGAGCTCCCTTTTGTCTTTGTTATGAATAACAAGTGGCTCAGAAGAAGTGAACTACTTTTTGTTCTTGTTACGACGTAAGTCGATAACAAGTGGCTCAGAAGAAGTGAGCTCCCTTTGACCATCATAAGTTGGCTGTTTATGGATTGGCAAGTGAATAACCAATGGTTTGGAAGATTGAGGATGAGAAACCCGCCCTTTGACATGTATGATAAGGATTTCTTTAGGCATTGCTTCTTGCTCTTCTTCGGTGTCTAGAGATAGAACAACCTTTATGAATTCTTCCTTGTACATACGAGCGTCATTGCAATATGCGTCGATACCTCTGAATGGATAGAGATCAGCAACCTCTTTTTGAACCTCTCCATTATCATCAACATATTTAAAGCATTGATGAAGAGTTGAGGGAACAATATTATGTTCATGCAAGAATGGCCTCCCCAATAGAGCGTTATATAAACAACCATAATTGTCAATGATGTAGAAAGTAACCTTAGTGCGAAGATTGTCTATTTGGAGTTTCAGGCGAATCTTGCCCAGAGGCTCACTTTTTCCTTGATTGAACCCCAAGATGGTAGTGATTGTGCCAGAAAGACTATGTATAGGGATTTTCAGTGCATCTAGCATAGTCCTCGGCATGATGCTGAGAGCAGACCCTGGATCAATCAAGAGACGATCGACCTTCATAGAATCGACATATCCTGTATAATATAAAGGACGATCATGTCGATTATCCTTCAACAACATATCGTCCTGCATGAAGGTGATGTTTGGAATTAATTCCAACACACTATGACAATGAAGACAAGAGACCGGTTCTGCTTCCGGTTTCTTGAGGAGAGTCAGACAAGTTTCTGCTTGCATCAGGGCTTCACTTAAAGTTTTTCGAGTCTCTTTAGATAGGCGTAATAGCTTGAAAATTGACAATCTAGCTGGTATATTGGCTAATTGAGCCAATATGTCGAAGTTGTAAGGCTTTTCAAGTCCTGTAGGAGATGACTTCTTCAATGGTTTGTCGAAGCGGACTTATTGTTTGCCCTTGTCAGCTATTGCTAGTTTGGGAGGAATAGATACCACAACCGGTGTGGATGTAGAAGGAATCTCCTCAGTAGAAGCAGGCTGTGCTGGAGTAGACTCAAAAGAGGAAGCAGGATTCTCTTGAGTTTCAGGAACTTTCCGTAGATAGGCTTTCCCTGATCTGGTATCTATCAGAATTTCTTCTTCGACTATGGGGTCAAAAGACACCATGTTGCAGGTTTTTATCTTACCTTTGGATCGGTCTTTCTTCTTGGAAGAAGAGGAGACTTCAAATTTTGAAGTAAGATCAGGATGAATCCATAGAATCTCGCCATTATCAAGAGATAATGGGACAAGACCTTCATTTTGAGGAGGAGGAAGATTCTCAATCTCAAGAGTAGCTTTGGGAATAGGAATGACGCCATGTTGCACCATTTGTGGAGGAAAATTACAGAATTGAACTGAGACCATGTTTGTAGTCACAGTCATTTCGTCTTGTTGTAGAGTGACAACACCAGCGTTGACCAGCTCTTAGATTTTGCCTTTGAGCACATAGCATGCTCGAGTAGGATGTCCGACGAACCTGTGATAGACACAATATTTTGGATGATCGGTCTTACCGACTTCATCAGGCTTCTTTGGGTCGGGGAGCTGGATCTTATTGCTCTTGAGTAAGCAATCAAAGATGCTTGCAGTATCATTCTTATCGAAGGAATACTCTACTTTGGGACGAGGTTTCCTCGGTGGAAGTACAGAAGGAGTAGAAGAAGACGCAGGTGGAGCTACGTTGACCGCCAGAGATTCTTTACTTTGTAAGTTGATATTCAAAGTTTCTATGTTCTTGCGGTTATTCTGGCGATTATCGCTGCTCGATGTCTGATGCTCCTCTCGATCGGGGTTGGACATATGTACCCCCAATTGTTTGAACTTGTCAGCGCTAACTTCTGCTGCTTTAGCGTTGGCGATGAAGGATGGCCAGTCTTGAAACTGAGTTGAACCAGTCCACATACTAATGATAGGCAAAAGATTTGCCTCGTATGTATCAATAGTTATGGCAGCTGGAGTTCCTGGAGGCATCTTCAAAGCTTCTCGACGAAACCTTTCAATGAAACTTTCAGCAGTTTCATTATGCTTTTGCTTGATTTTGTTAAGGGCTGACATAGTCATGTCATTGATACCCTTATAGAACCTCTCCAGGAAGATTTGTTTGAGACCTGAGAAAGAAGTAATGCAACCATCTGACAAGCTTCTATACAAATCGTATGCTACGCCTGCTAAATAGTCGACGAACACTCTGGTAAGAAGAGCATCATTAGATTGGAGTTGAACAGTCATTACCTCGAAGTGATTGATGAATTGACTTGGCGAGGTATTGCCGTCGAATTGTGCAATTGTAGGGATTTTGTATTTTGGAGGAAATGGAACTTTCTTCCATTCAATTGGGTAGGGCTGCTTGATTCCTAATCTTTGCAAATTGTCTTTCTCTTTGAAGGCCTCAAATTAAGATCGTAAGAGTTTGACTGCTTCGTTAGCATCTTCAGATGATGAAGAAGGAACAGGTCAAGATAGAGTGTGGGGAGGAGGAACAGCATGGTATGCACTACCCCCAGCACCTGACTGACTTGGTATGGATTGAACTTGCACATGAGGTATTTGAGGAGAGACTATCCCCGGTCCTGTATTGATGGGTACCGACGATGCTATGATTTCAGGACTTGCAACCGGAGGATCAAGGCCCGGCATATCTTCATAACTCCAAGCAAAAACATCAATGTAATCATGAATAAGTTTGATCATGTCCTGCTTATCTGTTTCTGAAAGACTTTCGCTGATGAATATTGGCTTGGGGGATCCCTCTTCACCAACATCAATTTGGATCAGTTTCTCTTCCGTGGGCGGTTCTCGTTGCTCGAATCTGAATTACTATTGATTATCCAATCTTTAAGCCCATTGTTCTGATTCAGGAGACATTTCAAAATCATCCTCCTCTTCATCATTTTCTGGTGGACCATCAATAGATACCATATTGATAGATAAAGTAGAACGATGATAATCGCCAATACTTGTGTCAGAATCCCAAAAAATGGAATCGGAAGATTCAGATCTTTTATCTTCCTCGGAACTTGAATCTTCATGGACTGTATTGATAAAAGAGATAGGAGCAATATAATCCAGTCCACATTTTGTCCTTCCATATTTCAGAGAAGGAATCCGAACAGGCATTTTTCTTCATTTTCCCTCATTGAGGCCATTTCTGAAGTCATAGCCCATGTTCTTGATAATGTCTTTGCACTGCTGACTATAACGACGTAGTTGCAACCTTCCAGTATCATTATTTCTGTCATCTTCTTCCAGATTAGGAGGATTCTGAGGTCCTTTGTAGAAGAATATTGGATTTTCTCCTGATTTTCTAATAGGGACCACGAAGTATGACTTTTGTACAGAGTCTAATGAGACGTCAGTCTGAAGAGTTTGAATAACTCCTATGGTTAGTGGCTCTAAACTATCTAACAATTGTAGATAATTTTGTACATAGTTACAAACATCAATATACTGCAAAGGAGATACTTCATTAATATTAGATGCTGTATTTACAAAAGAAGGCTGAGCCTCAGTAGACTTAGTCAAATCAATGACTAGATGGGGAGAAGAAGAGCGAGTAGAGATTTTGTTTCGACTAAGATCGATAACAAATGGCTCAGAAGAGGTGAGCTCCCTTGAAGAAGTTTGTGAACAAGTAGTACATCCACTAACTGGGATAACTAGAGTATCTGATCCAGCCTGAGGAGATGAATGGAGAGTGGTACATCCACTAACAGGGATTATCAGTGAACTTTGTGGATGTGGAGAAGATGACGAAGTAGTACGTCCACTGACATGAATTATCAGTGAATCTTGTGGAACTTGGGAAGGTGATGGAGTAGTACGTCCAATGACAGGAATTATCAGTGAATCTTCTTCTGATGATCGTATCAATTGTGGAGGAATGATACGTCCTTTTACAGGAATGATTAAGGTGTCCACCTTTGGTGTTTCATCTTCATCCATAGCTTGTAAGACTTTTGCATATTCATCTTTGTACATGCGAGCGTCGTTGAAATAAGCTTCGACTCCTTTGAATGGATACAGATCTGCAACTTCTTTTTGAACTTCTCCATTATCATCAACATATTTGAAGCATTGATGAAGAGTCGAGGGAACAATATTATGTTCGTGCAAGAATGGCCTCCCCAATATAGCATTGTATGAGCAACCATGATTGTCAATGATGTAGAATGTAACTTTAGTGCGAAGATTGCCTATTTGGAATTTGAGGCGGATCTTGCCTAAAGGTTCACTTTTCCCTTGGTTGAATCCCAGGATAGTAGTGATGGTATTGGAAAGACTATGCACTGGTATTTTCAATGCATCTAGCATAGTCTTTGGCATAATGCTGAGAGAAGATCCTGGATCAATAAGTAGACGGTCAACCTTCATAGAATCGATATAACCTGTAAAGTATAGAGGACGGTCATGTCGATTATCCTCTAGCAGCATATCGTCCTGCGTAAAGGTAATGTTTGGCATTAATTCCAATACATTATGGCAGTGAAGGCGAGAGACTGTTTCTGCTTCTGGTTTAAGGAGAGTCAAACAGGTATCTGCTTGCAACAGAGCTTCACTTAAAGTTTCTCGAGTCTCTTTAGAGAGGCGTAAGAGCTCGAAGATTGACAACTTGGCAGGGGTATTGGCTAGTTGAGCCAATATATCAAAATTATAAGGTCTTTCAAGTCCTGTAGGAGATGACTTCTTCAATGGTTTGTCGAAGCGGACTTGTTGTTTGCCTTTGTCAGCTGCTGTTGGTTTAGAAGGAATTGTCTCAATAGGTTCATTGACAGGTACTTCATTGGAGATTGGTGCTGGAGTTGTAACAGGAGGAACTTCAGGAGTTTCTTCAGAAATTTCAACATAATCTTTCAGATATACTTTTCCTGACCGAGTTCCAGCAAGAGCTTCAGCTTTAGACTCAGGTTCCAATTCTACTGAAACCATGTTGCAATTCTGTGTTTTGTTCCTGGTTCTTTTGTATTTGATGAGAGTTTCCTTCCAGAAACCAAGGCCAACACAAGAATGATTATGCCTCATGGTGATGGCTAAAGGTGCTTGAAGTCCTTTGCCCGAATTTAAACCAGCAGCAGCAGCCAAATCATAACCCATCTTTGCCATTAGTTCAAGAGATTGTGAACTATACAGGTGAAATACAGGCTTGTATTTATCTTCAGATCGAGATGTAGTTTTAACCTCTGTAGGAGATGAATATCCTGCTGAGATGAAAGTAGAAGTTAGAGAAAGATTGGGAGTGATACCAGAAATCACATTGCATGATTTGGTCTTTCCAAGCCTCTTTCTGGATGAAGGAATCTTCTGAAGAGAAGAAGAAGATGTCTCGAATTCTGTTACTAGATCCGGGTGGATCCACATAATCTCTCCTTTCTTAGTTGTGATGGGAACAAGTCCTTCATTCTAAGCTGGTGGAATGTTCACCACTTCAAGTGTTGCTTTGGGAATAGGAACAATCCCACTTTCAACCATTAGTGGAGAAAAATCACCAAACTGCATTGAAATCATATTTGCTGTAACTGTCTTATCTTTAGGAGTTAATGTCACAGCTCCTGATTTAATCATCTCCTGGATCTTCCCTTTCAACACATAGCAAGACCGGATTGTATGACCCAATAATCTGTGATACGGACAATATTTCGGATGATCCGTCTTATTGGCTTCATCGGGCTTTTTGATTTCTGGCAGTTGTATCTTGTTGCTTTTGAGCAAGCATTCAAAGATACCTTGAACATCGTCGTCATCAAAAGAATATTCCTCTTTCGGCCGAGGAGGTCTTTGTTGTTGATTTGTTGAAGCTGGGGCCGCTTGTGTAGTCAATATCTCTTGACTATTACTCTGAAAATTGACCTCGAGAGCATCCTTTCCTTTACGATTGTTAACTCGAGCATTATTGCCGCTGTTCTGATTTGAATCCTTGGGAGCCATTTGTACCCCCAGGCCTTTGAAAGTCTCAGCACTAACTTCGGCAGCTTTAGCACTGACGATGAAAGAGGGCCAGTCTTGGAATTGAGTGGATCCTGTCCACATGCTAATAATTGGCAGGAGATTCGACTTACAAGTGTCGATAGTAACAACATCAGGAGTTCCGAGAGGCATTTTGAGGGCTTTCTGTCTAAATCTTTCGATGAAACTTTCTGTGTTCTCATTATTTTTCTGCTTGATTCGTATAAGGGTTGACATGGTCATGTCATTGATGCCTTCATAGAATCGTTCCAGAAACATTTGTTTGAATCCAGCAAATGAAGTAATGCACCCATCAGGAAGACTTCGATACCATTCATAAGCGATTCCTTTGAGACAACCAACGAATACCCGAGTGAGAAGGGCATCGCTTGGTTGCAACTGATCAGTCATTACTTCAAAATGATTAATGAACTGACTTGGGGAAGTGGTCCCATCAAAGAAAGAGATGGTTGGAGGTTTATATTTTGGAGGATATGATACCTCTTTCCATTGGATGGGGTAAGGCTGCTTAATACCCAATCTTTGCAAGCCATCTTTTTGTTTGAATGCTTCAAACTGAGATCGAAGCATTTTCAATTCTTCAGTGACAACTCCAGAAGATTGCGGTGTTGCTACCTGTTGAGTATAGTTGGGAGGAGGGACTGCAGCATATGTACCACCCCCAGCTCCGGACTGACTCGGAGTGGGTTGTATATGAATATTGGACTGTACCCCCGGAATAGTAGAAGGTTCCGGGTTTGGAGTAACAGGAGCATTTAATACCACAGGTGGTACTGTTGGTTGAACCTGTTGGTTTTGAGTTTGCATAAGAGTATGCATAGCAGATAATGTATCTGCCATGGCTCGTAATTGTTGCTCCAGAGAAGAGATTCTTTGTTCATGAGCCTCGGTGCTAGTTGAAGGTTCTTGGCTGGCATCTACCATATAAGTGGTAACAGTTCGAGGCATTGATGATGAAATGGTTTGTTCTGAATCATCACTATGGGAATCAGCATCTTTCTTAGAATTACTCACAGGAGTTAATGCTGGAAAATTGGATTCTCCAAGGAAATCTTCCATGATTTCAGGGTTATCATTTGGATGGGAAGAAGAAGAAACCCTGGTTAAAGCTCCAGTTCTGGACCTGGTACCGAGATAAACACCATCTTCAGAATCTGACATAGCATCAGATAGCATTCTACCCCCAATGTTTCTAGAAGTCATATTAACAGAAGCATAGAGAGGTTCATCTTCATCTGATATTGGTTCATATTGAATCCGTTCGAAAACAGATCGTCTTTTTGGTGAACAACAACATTGAATTACGACTCGGGGTCGAAAGCTGCAGCCATGCTTCTCATAGCGAATGTGAGGAATGTCACAACCAGATGGAGTGTTAATTCTCCGTTTGCTTTGTAGATGCTCCCGGAGATCTGTAGGAACAGCTTGAGAAATATTTGAAGATAGTTTTTGTGTAAAAACTGGTCTTTTATTCCTCTGTCTTCTTGGTTCTTGAGTGTACAAAGACTGATTAATCTGAGCAATAAAATTCCTAGCATATTCTGTATCAGAATCTAATATTTTTGTCTCAGTCTGATAAGATTTCTTTATATCAGAGGTGGAACCAAGATGATTCCGATTAAGCTTGTTACGAAGATCCATAGAAGATATAGTTTTGATGTCAGTCTTGGATACTTGTAACTTGCCTTTCTCAGATCGAGAAATTGAGAGAGAAGGAAGATGAAAATTATTACGACTATGAGTCGGTAATAATCCATCTTTGGAGGAAGTAGCCAAAAGGCATTTTCCTTTCTTTGATCTAGTAGGAGTACTAGATAATTTAACTCTAGAGGTAAAGACCTCAGGAGTTGAGGAGTCGACTAAAGAGTCTTTCTCCCTGGGTGGCACCAGATGTGCAATTTGTGGAGGAATTATTTGTATGTTCTGTGGAAGAGAACCCCCAGCCTGACTTTGAGGACTAGCCAAAGGACCATATTTATTAGCATACGCTGACTTTAGATTAGATTTCTGGTCATACGCTGCCTTTTTGTCAACATACGCTAGTTTTGGTTTAGCGTACGCTACTTGCTGTTGCATCTTGTCATATGCTGGCTTTGCCATACGCTGTCCTTTGATACGCACAGAGTCATTGATGGCTAAAGAGCCGACTGCTGTCGTAAGGTTAGAAGGAAAAGAAGGGACTTTACCATGTTCAGAGATGGTTTTCTTGGAGTACGCTGACTTGGTTAAAGAACCAATTTTGTTAGCGTGACCAGAAAGAGCCACTGTTGCTTTATTCAAAGAAGCCGAGACAGGCTTCATTGAAGTCGAAGACGTGTTTCTGCCAGCGTGAGGGATGACAGGAACGTCTCGAACCGTCGAAGAAGACTTAGGGACATAGACAGAGTGTCCTCCCTTCTTGGCAGCAACATGAGTAGAGGAAGCAGTTCGGCCTTCCTTCACTTTGAGCATTTCTTCATAAGCGGATTGATCGAATTGTATGACCAACACTTTCTTCGTCGAGCCGATTGACGAAGTATCACATTGAGTTGTTGCTATCTCATTGGAGGAGACAGCTTTCCCCAGCAGAGTCGCCAATTTGTTTTCCATAAATAAATTCTCTTTATTTATTGTGTATCTGAGAAAATTACAACTTTAAGAATCTAATCTAGAAGACGATTACTCTATCCCTTGGACGATGCGATGAAGAAAACTCGAACTTTGAAGAAGAACTTGGACAGCAACTGGGCAATCTCTCTTGTTCTCTCTGACTGTAGTTGTAGTGTCTGATGAAGATGAAGAAACTCCTTTTTATAGAGTTCAGGATAACTACTCTTGAGTATACGCTCAGGCAGTTACTTGACGTGTGCAGTTTGCAGGGACACGTGGCGAATTCTGATGAAGACACATTGGTGTGTAGTTGAAAGTAGTGGAGCATGTTCAGGAGAGATTGATGGCATGGATGCCACGTTGCATAACTTCTAGAGAAGTGGATAACTGGGTACAGGACACGTGAGAACGTGTGTTGACTGTAATTCTGGATGTAGTTGCTGTAATACACTGCCTCGTTGAAGGAGAATTTATACGCTGACTTGGATGATGTAGAACCAAATAAAGCTGATACGCTTACTTGGTCATCAAGGAGTCGTATGGAGTTCATACGCTCACTTGATTGAGTAAGAGTCGTACGCTCACTTGATGAGGAAGGAGTCGTATAGACTTCATACGCTCGCTAGAGAAGGAAGGAGTCGTGTAGACTTCATACGCTCGCTGAAGAATGAAAGAGTCGTATAGACTTCATACGCTCGCTGAAGAAGTGGCCACGTGGCCATTATCAATCTTCTCTGATACGCCATATCTTCAAATAACTGTCAAAAGATTTTCTCGAGCGTCGTGACTGCAGATATGACGGCTGACAGACTGTCAGAACTGACAGTAATAATAGCTTTTCATTAATGATCGGCTGAGCTGTCCTCGTAAAAGACAAACCAACTCTTTGAAATCCTAAACGACAGTTGCTCTCTTCATGACAACTGTCTTTGCACGAAAGACGAGACGTCAGATTCATTCTTCACTTAGTGTATGTTGTGCTGTCAAAGAAGAAATAATAAAATATCCACTGAGCGTATGGCTTTCAATAAGCGTATGGCCTTGAGAATGTGACTTTCGATTGAGCGTATGGCTTCAACTGACATCTGTCCTTGAGCGTATGGATTAAAATGACAGCGTGTCATAATTTTCCACATCCTACAAGACCCCCTTCAAAGTTTTTGGACTTTATGAGTTTCAAAAGTTCGAAATTACTTTGAATTAAAAGTGGGAATGAGTCTTGACACGCTGGCATTAAGTCCGTTCATACAAAAAAATGAATGATGACTCTTCATTTTTCGAGACTGATTGAATCTGATTAAATGGAGGGAATATGAACCGCCAGCAAGCTTTGTTATATAAACTGAGAGAATTCAGTTTTTTGACATTTATCTCTTGTAAACATGACTCCAAAGGAAGCGGCTGAAGAAGAAGCACGAAAACTGGGTTTCTGTGCCCATGGTGACCCCACCTTTGGGGGTAAAGAACTGGAGCCCTTCGTCATCGAGCTCAAAGATGACCCCACACAGTTAGCCAAGAATTTCTTGGGCTACATCGGTCTGGACGGCTCCTCTTCTTCTGATGGGCGGAGCCTCGCAGAGAAGCGTGAAATGCTCGCTGTTCTGCTGCACCGCATGGGGGTCAAGAGCGTGGAAGAACTGGGCGCCAAGCTCAGTCGCTCTGGAAAATAGAGCGTGACTTTGTTGCACTCTTTTCTTTCCCTCTTCTTTTTTCTTCTTCTTTTTTTTTGTTTTGTAAGGCCATCAGTGCCTTAATGAAAATGAATATTCAAGAATTCTCTGTCTAGTACAAATCTGTGTTGAAAACTGATGTGCACCAATGAACAGCTGTAGATTACGCTGTAGGTTACGCTGTCCTCCAACATTGTAAGTTACGCTGGATAGCGTACATGTAGGTTATGCTGCCTTCCAACATTGTGAGTTACGCTGGATAGTGTACATGTAGGTTACGCTGCCTTCCAACATTGTGAGTTACGCTGGATAGCGTACATGTAGGTTACGCTGTCTTCCAACATTGTGAGTTACGCTGGATAGCGTGCGCCAATAAATAGCGTGCACCACTAAATAGCTCTCTTTGAATATTTCCAAGGCTGTGCTGGTTTCCAAAGTACACGTGACACTTATTGCTTATTTTATGAGCGTTATTTGTGGATCTTTCCAAGAATAGGCTTGTGCTCCATACTTTAAATAGACAGAAGAATTTCACAGAACTCATCTCCATTCTTTCTCTTCTTCTCCAGGAATACATATGAGATTTTATTCTCAAATAGGAAAGCAAAATGCTTCTGAACGTTCGAATTCTGAGCAGTATGTCAGACATCAGTTTGCCAATTCTTAGCGCCAAGCCCAAAGGTAAATCCAGCGTAATACATGTACTGTTTTTGCTGTTGAAAAATAGGTTTTCTGTCTTTGAGCGTGTTCGACCAACCAGTGTGTTTCATAGTTGATTTTCATTCTTTTCCTCTCGCTGTTTTCCGCAGAAACTTGGCTAAGGATTTTCTTCAGAACTGGCATTGGTGATGTAGATGCTATGGAGAATGTCCTTCTGATACCAACATCAGGGAGCTCATACGCCTTTGACGCGTAAATCAGACAACTCAGAACTCTCAATGAGATATAAGGGTCTTCCTCTGTTGGTAGGAAGAGCCTTTATACATGGAGAGTTGGACGGTGGAGTCAACTCATACCCGAGAGATTGGGTAGTAGAGTTCCTTTGACGGCAGAACTAGGAATCGTATCCCAATGCTGGATACGTTCCTATCTGCTTGAGGTGCCGCCGTTCCTCCACACGCTGTACTGGCAGCAACACGCCGTCGTGCTGCCATACTATGTGGTTCTCCTCTTGTCTGAGAGAGAAGACCAGAGTTTGATTCCTACTGATCTGGTCGTAACTGAGGCCCAGACAATCAGGAATTACTACCAACAACGAAGGAAGAAGATCCAAAGTAGAAAGAAATAGATCTCCATGAGGTCGTTGTTTGTATGTGGAATGAAAAAATCCGAAATAGATTTTCATTGTAATTTTGTAAGAAAGTCTAAGAAATGTAATAGACTTTTTATAATAATTTGAGAATGGGAAGGATAAATCTTCTTTAGTCGAAATGATTTTGTATCTATTTGGATGTAAATTTTGATGGATGTGATTTATTAAATCCACTGGGAATCTAATAAGACAGGTATCAGATTTTCTGGCAAGATACAGTAGAATATCATTTTCCCCTGGGGATAATAATATCAGAAAAAAGAAAATTTTGTAGGAACAGAACTAATTCTGTCTTTACATTTGCCGGGGAATAATCACGGTAGAGGGGAATATCATACATAATATTTCTTTAGAAACTTGCCATTAATAGGCATCATCGTGATTTTACCATCCATAGATGCAAGCTGATATGCTCCGTTGGAGAAGACTTTGTTTACTACGAATGGACCTTCCCATTTTGCGTCAAACTTGCCTTTGCTCATATGTGTCATAGTCATTGGACGTCTGACGGTAAGGACAAGTTCACCTTCTCGATATGCTCTGACTTTCACCTTCCGGTTAAAAGCTCTTGAAATTCGGGCCTGGTATAACTCGATGTTTTGTTGAGCGTATAATCGCTTTTCATCTAGAGCTTCCAACTCTTGAAGCCGAAGACGATCATTATTTTCTGTTGTAAGCTCATTGGAGATTACAATTCTCAAAGAAGGGATCTGAATCTCAAGAGGAAGGACTGCCTCACACCCATATACCAAAGAGAAGGGTATACACCCGGTCGCATTGCGAACTGTAGTACGGTAGGCCCATAAACATTCACCAAGCTTCTCACTCCAGTTACGTTTATTAGAAGAAACAAACTTCTTTAAGAGTTTGATAATAGTTTTATTAAAAGCTTCTGCTAATCCATTAGCTGCTGGGTTGCATGCTGTAGAAGCTAGATTATCAATTCGGTGGTCGTTGCAGAACCGAGTAAATTTCTGACTGACAAACTGTGGTCCATTATCATGAATAATCCGCCGAGGGATACCGAATCGATAAATGATATGATGCTTGATGAAATTGATGATACTGGAAGTTTTTACTTCAGATAATGGAATTGCTTCAGCCCATTTAGAAAAGTAATCGGTTATTGCTAGAATAAACCGGTGTCCTTTTGATGATGGAGGGTTGATGGGACCAATGATGTCCATACCCAAGCTTCAAAGGGCCATGATGCCACAGTTGGATGTAAGAATTCTGATGGTTGATGAATAAAATCTGCATGAATCTGACAGGCTTTACATCTTCGAGCATATTGAATAGCATCAGCCACCATCGTGGGCCAATAGTAACCCATACGTCGGATGCGATCTTGAAGTTTAGGACCTGGTTGGTGAGCTCTGCAAACACCATTATGTGCTTCACGAATAATCTTTTGCGCTTCTTCACCAGCGATGCATCGAAGAAGAAGACCGTCATATGTCCGATGATATAATGTTTTTGTTGTATGATTATAATAGAATCTGAGAGATCGACGTCGGATAGACGCTGCTTCACTCGAATCGTTAGGAAGTATGTCATACAACACAAAATCCAAGAATGGTCGCCTCCAGTCTTCGGTTATGGCTTCTGTTTTGTTGGAGAAAACATATTCCATAGTAGAATCAGAAGAAAATGAGGACACTCTGTCAATCTTTGATTCAGCACTAAGATCATCAAGATAGATAGAATCTTTATCTGGATTATGGGGAAAACCCAAGGCCAAATTATTTTCTACGTTGAATAGCTCTCGGTTATAAACCACTATCAATTGTTGACGTCTGACAGGTATGGCCAATACAGCAGCAAGATTAGCCAGCGCATCAGCTTCCGTATTACAAGCTCGCCGAACATGTTCAATAAAGAAACCTTCAAAGGAAGAAGCCATAGAAAGTGCTGCTCGATGATAAAGTATTAAATCCTGATGGCGGACTTCATAAGTACCTCTAATTTGATTGACAATGAGTTTAGAGTCTCCATACACTTCTAGATATTGAATATCCAGATGTTTAGCAAGTTGAAGACCGATGAGCAACGCGTTATATTCAGCTACATTGTTTGAACACGGTTGATCCAAAGAATATGCCCTCTGAATGGTTAATCCTTCCAGGGATACGAGAACAATCCCCACTCCAGCAACTATATCACCATTAGGACCAATTCTAGATGCTCTATCAAAGAACAAACGCCAGGTAGGGGTTTCTTCAGAACCATATTTGAATCCAAGACTTCATCTGGAATTTCATCATATAGTTTAGAATCCTCTGGAATCGCATGAGCTGCTAGAAAATCAGCAAGAGACTGTCCTTTAACTGATTTTTGGGAAATATAATGCATATCATATTGAGCTAACAGGATTCCCCAATTAGCCAACCTGGAGTTGAGAATACCAGGTTTCTTCATCATGATCCTGATAGGATTTACTCGGGAAATGACATGGATAGTTTGACCGATGATATAATGTCGCATCTTCTGAACAGCGAACATTAATGCTAGGCATTCTTTTTCGATTGGAGAATAACGTGGTTCAGCACCTGTCATTGTGCGACTGAGGTAATAAATAGCCTGTTCGTGGCCATCTTTATTTTTCTGAGCAAGTAACGCACCGAGAGAATGATCCATAGCTCGAACATATAAAAGGAATGGTATTCCTGAGACGGGAGGTACTAAAACCGGGGGATTCATGAGATACTGTTTAATATCATCAAATGCTTTTTGACATTCTTCATTCCAGACGAAGGATACACCTTTCTTCATAAGTTTATTGAATGGTCTGCAGCGTCCTGATAAATTAGAGATGAATCTCCTGATATAAGCGATTCTTCCTTGAAATCCTCGTAGCTCTTTTAAGGAGCGTGGAGGACGCATCTCTTGGATAGCTTTGATCTTCTCAGGATCCACGTGTATACCTTTAGCGGTAATGACGAAGCCGAGAAATTTACCACTAGAGACTCCTAAGAAGGACTTAGTAGGGTTCATTTTTAGTTGATGCTGACGCATTAGATCAAAGATAGTCTTCAAATCTTGGATATGATCCTCCTTTCGTCGACTTTTGACTGCAATATCATCAACATAGCATTCGACTATCTTCCGAAGATGTTCACGGAATATAGTGCTCATAGCTCGTTGATAAGTCGCTCCTGCATTCTTGAGACCAAATGGCATAACTGTATAACAGTATATACCAATCGGTGTTCTGAAGGAAGTATGCTTCTCATCGTCTGGAAATATTTTGATCTGATTGTATCCCGAATACCCGTCCATAAATGACATTCGTTCGAAGCCACATGTATTATCTATCATGACATCTGTGATTGGGAGAGGGAATTCGTCTTTAGGGCAAGCCGCATTGAGATCGCGGTAATCTATGCAAACTCTGATTTTACCAGTCTTCTTGAGAACAGGAACGATGTTAGCCACCCAATCAGGGTGTTGTTCCTCTCTGATAAACCCAGAAGCCATGAGTTTATTGACTTCAGCTTCAATTGCATCCATGATGTCCGGACGAAAATCGCCGCTGTTGCTGTTTGACCGGTTTAGCGTTTGGCAAGATATTAAGTTTGTGAGTTGCAATCTGTGGATCAAGGCCCGGCATATCTTCATAACTCCAAGCAAAAACATCAATGTAATCATGAATAAGTTTGATCATGTCCTGCTTATCTGTTTCTGAAAGACTTCCGCTGATGAATATTGGCTTGGGGGATCCCTCTTCACCAACATCAATTTGGATCAGTTTATCTTCCGTGGGCGGTTCTCGTTGCTCGAATCTGAATTCCCATTGATTATCCAATCTTTGAGCCTATTGTTCTGATTCAGGAGACATTTCAAAATCATCCTCCTCTTCATCATTTTCTGGTGGACCATCAATAGAGACCATATTGACAGATAAAGTAGAACGATGATAATCGCCAATACTTGTGTCAGAATCCCAAGAAATGGAATCGGAAGATTCAGATCTTTCATCTTCCTCGGAACTTGAATCTTCATGGACTGTATTGATAAAAGAGATAGGAGCAATATAACCCAGTCCACATTTTGTCCTCCCATATTTCAGAGAAGGAATCCGAACAGGCATTTTTCTTCCTTTTCCCTCATTGAGGCCATTTCTGAAGTCATAGCCCATGTTCTTGATAATGTCTTTGCACTGCTGACTATAACGACGTAGTTGCAACCTTCCAGTATCATCATTTCTGTCATCTTCTTTCAGATTAGGAGGATTCTGAGGTCCTTTGTAGAAGAATATTGGATTTTCTTCTGATTTTCTAATAGGGACCACGAAGTATGACTTTTGTGCAGAGTCTAATGAGACGTCAGTCTGAAGAGTTTGAATAACTCCTATGGTTAGTGGCTCTAAACTATCTAACAATTGTAGATAATTTTGTACATAGTTACAAACATCAATAAACTGCAAAGGAGATACTTCATTAATATTAGATGCTGTATTTACAAAAGAAGGCTGAGCCTCAGTAGACTTAGTCAAATCAATGACTAGAGGGGAAGAAGAAGAGCGAGTAGAGATTTTGTTTCGACTAAGATCGATAACAAATGGCTCAGAAGAGGTGAGCTCCCTTGAAGAAGTTTGTGAACAAGTAGTACATCCACTAACTGGGATAACTAGAATATCTGATCCAGCCTGAGGAGATGAATGGAGAGTGGTACGTCCACTAACAGGGATTATCAGTGAACTTTGTGGATGTGGAGAAGATGACAAAGTAGTACGTCCACTGACAGGAATTATCAGTGAATCTTGTGGAACTTGGGAAGGTGATGGAGTAGTACGTCCAATGACAGGAATTATCAGTGAATCTTCTTCTGATGATCGTATCAATTGTGGAGGAATAATACGTCCTTTTACAGGAATGATTAAGGTGTCCACCTTTGGTGTTTCATCTTCATCCATAGCTTGTAAGACTTTTGCATATTCATCTTTGTACATGCGAGCGTCGTTGAAATAAGCTTCGACTCCTTTGAATGGATACAGATCTGCAACTTCTTTTTGAACTTCTCCATTATCATCAACATATTTGAAGCATTGATGAAGAGTCGAGGGAACAATATTATGTTCGTGCAAGAATGGCCTCCCCAATATAGCATTGTATGAGCAACCATGATTGTCAATGATGTAGAATGTAACTTTAGTGCGAAGATTGCCTATTTGGAATTTGAGGCGGATCTTGCCTAAAGGTTCACTTTTCCCTTGGTTGAATCCCAGGAAAGTAGTGATGGTATTGGAAAGACTATGCACTGGTATTTTCAATGTATCTAGCATAGTCTTTGGCATAATGCTGAGAGAAGATCCTGGATCAATAAGTAGACGGTCAACCTTCATAAAATCGATATAACCTGTAAAGTATAGAGGACGGTCATGTCGATTATCCTCTAGCAGTATATCGTCCTGCGTAAAGGTAATGTTTGGCATTAATTCCAATACATTATAGCAGTGAAGGCGAGAGACTGTTTCTGCTTCTGGTTTAAGGAGAGTCAAACAGGTATCTGCTTGCAACATAGCTTCACTTAAAGTTTCTCGAGTCTCTTTAGAGAGGCGTAAGAGCTCGAAGATTGACAACTTGGCAGGGGTATTGGCTAGTTGAGCCAATATATCAAAATTATAAGGTCTTTCAAGTCCTGTAGGAGATGACTTCTTCAATGGTTTGTCGAAGCGGACTTGTTGTTTGCCTTTGTCAGCTGCTGTTGGTTTAGAAGGAATTGTCTCAACAGGTTCATTGACAGGTACTTCATTGGAGATTGGTGCTGGAGTTGTAACCGGAGGAACTTCAGGAGTTTCTTCAGAAATTTCAACATAATCTTTCAGATATACTTTTCCTGTCCGAGTTCCAGCAAGAGCTTCAGCTTTAGACTCAAGTTCCAATTCTACTGAAACCATGTTGCAATTCTGTGTTTTGTTCCTGGTTCTTTTGTATTTGATGAGAGTTTCCTTCCAGAAACCAAGGCCAACACAAGGCTGATTATGCCTCATGGTGATGGCTAAAGGTGCTTGAAGTCCTTTGCCCGAATTTAAACCAGGAGCAGCGGCCAAATCATAACCCATCTTTGCCATTAGTTCAAGAGATTGTGAACTATACAGGTGAAATACATGCTTGTATTTATCTTCAGATCGAGGTGTAGTTTTAACCTCTGTAGGAGATGAATATCCTGCTGGGATGAAAGTAGAAGTTAGAGAAAGATTGGGAGTGATACCAGAAATCACATTGCATGATTTGGTCTTTCCAAGCCTCTTTCTGGATGAAGGAATCTTCTGAAGAGAAGAAGAAGATGTCTCGAATTCTGTTACTAGATCCGGGTGGATCCACATAATCTCTCCTTTCTTAGTTGTGATGGGAACAAGTCCTTCATTCTGAGCTGGTGGAATGTTCACCACTTCAAGTGTTGCTTTGGGAATAGGAACAATCCCACTTTCAACCATTAGTGGAGGAAAATCACCAAACTGCATTGAAATCATATTTGCTGTAACTGTCTTATCTTTAGGAGTTAATGTCACAGCTCCTGATTTAATCATCTCCTGGATCTTCCCGTTCAACACATAGCAAGACCGGATTGTATGACCCAATAATCTGTGATACGGACAATATTTCGGATGATCCGTCTTATTGGCTTCATCGGGCTTTTTGATTTCTGGCAATTGTATCTTGTTGCTTTTGAGCAAGCATTCAAAGATACCTTGAACATCGTCGTCATCAAAAGAATATTCTTCTTTCGGCCGAGGAGGTCTTTGTTGTTGATTTGTTGAAGCTGGGGCCGCTTGTGTAGTCAATATCTCTTGACTATTACTCTGAAAATTGACCTCGAGAGCATCCTTTCCTTTACGATTGTTAACTCGAGCATTATTGCCAGTATTCTGATTTGAATCCTTGGGAGCCATTTGTACCCCCAGGCCTTTGAAAGTCTCAGCACTAACTTCGGCAGCTTTAGCACTGACGATGAAAGAGGGCCAGTCTTGGAATTGAGTGGATCCTGTCCACATGCTAATAATTGGCAGGAGATTCGACTTACAAGTGTCGATAGTAACAGCATCAGGAGTTCCGAGAGGCATTTTGAGGGCTTTCTGTCTAAATCTTTCGATGAAACTTTCCGTGCTCTCATTATTTTTCTGCTTGATTCGTATAAGGGTTGACATGGTCATGTCATTGATGCCTTCATAGAATCGTTCCAGAAACATTTGTTTGAATCCAGCAAATGAAGTAATGCACCCATCAGGGAGACTTCGATACCATTCATAAGCGATTCCTTTGAGACAACCAACGAATACCCGAGTGAGAAGGGCATCGCTTGGTTGCAACTGATCAGTCATTACTTCAAAATGATTAATGAACTTACTTGGGGAAGTGGTCCCATCAAAGAAAGAGATGGTTGGAGGTTTGAATTTTAGAGGATATGATACCTCTTTCCATTGGATGGGGTAAGGCTGCTTAATACCCAATCTTTGCAAGCCATCTTTTTATTTGAATGCTTCAAACTGAGATCGAAGCATTTTCAATTCTTCAGTGACAACTCCAGAAGATTGCGGTGTTGCTACCTGTTGAGTATAGTTGGGAGGAGGGACTGCAGCATATGTACCACCCCCAGCTCCGGACTGACTCGGAGTGGGTTGTATATGAATATTGGACTGTACCCCCGGAATAGTAGAAGGTTCCGGGTTTGGAGTAACAGGAGCATTTAATACCACAGGTGGTACTGTTGGTTGAACCTGTTGGTTTTGAGTTTGCATAAGAGTATGCATAGCAGATAATGTATCTGCCATGGCTCGTAATTGTTGCTCCAGAGAAGAGATTCTTTGTTCATGAGCCTCGGTGCTAGTTGAAGGTTCTTGGCTGGCATCTACCATATAAGTGGTAACAGTTCGAGGCATTGATGATGAAATGGTTTGTTCTGAATCATCACTATGGGAATCAGCATCTTTCTTAGAATTACTCACAGGAGTTAATGCTGGAAAATTGGATTCTCTAAGGAAATCTTTCATGATTTCAGGATTATCATTTGGATGGGAAGAAGAAGAAACCCTGGTTAAAGCTCCAGTTCTGGACCTGGTACCGAGATAAACACCATCTTCAGAATCCGACATAGCATCAGATAGCATTCTACCCCCAATGTTTCTAGAAGTCATATTAACAGAAGCATAGAGAGGTTCATCTTCATCTGATATTAGTTCATATTGAATCCGTTCGAAAACAGATCGTCTTTTTGGTGAACAACAACATTGAATTACGACTCGGGGTCGAAAGCTGCAGCCATGCTTCTCATAGCGAATGTGAGGAATGTCACAACCAGATGGAGTGTTAATTCTCCGTTTGCTTTGTAGATGTTCCCGGAGATCTGTAGGAACAGCTTGAGAAATATTTGAAGATAGTTTCTGTGTAGAAACTGGTCTTTTATTCCTCTGTCTTCTTGGTTCTTGAGTGTACAAAGACTGATTAATCTGAGCAATAAAATTCCTAGCATATTCTGCATCAGAATCTAATATTTTTGTCTCAGTCTGATAAGATTTCTTTATATCAGAGGTGGAACCAAGATGATTCCGATTAAGCTTGTTACGAAGATCCATAGAAGATGTAGTTTTGATGTCAGTCTTGGATACTTGTAACTTGCCTTTCTCAGATCGAGAAATTGAGAGAGAAGGAAGATGAAAATTATTACGACTAGGAGTCGGTAATAATCCATCTTTGGAGGAAGTAGCCAAAAGGCATTTTCCTTTCTTTGATCTAGTAGGAGTACTAGATAATTTAACTCTAGAGGTAAAGACCTCAGGAGTTGAGGAGTCGACTAAAGAGTCTTTCTTCCTGGGCGGCACCAGATGTGCAATTTGTGGAGGAATCATTTGTATGTTCTGTGGAAGAGAACCTCCAACCTGACTTTGAGGACTAGCCAAAGGACCATATTTATTAGCATACACTGACTTTAGATTAGATTTCTGGTCATACGCTGCCTTTTTGTCAACATACGCTAGTTTTGGTTTAGCGTACGCTACTTGCTGTTGCATCTTGTCATATGCTGGCTTTGCCATACGCTGTTCTTTGATACGCACAGAGTCATTGATGGCTAAAGAGCCGACTGCTGTCGTAAGGTTAGAAGAAAAAGAAGGGACTTTACCATGTTCAGAGATGGTTTTCTTGGAGTACGCTGACTTGGTTAAAGAACCAATTTTGTCAGCGTGACCAGAAAGAGCCACTGTTGCTTTATTCAAAGAAGCCGAGACAGGCTTCATTGAAGTCGAAGACGTGTTTCTGCCAGCGTGAGGGATGACAGGAACGTCTCGAACCGTCGAAGAAGACTTAGGGACATAGACAGAGTGTCCTCTCTTCTTGGCAGCAACAGGAGTAGAGGAAGCAGTTTGGCCTTCCTTCACTTTGAGCATTTCTTCATAAGCGGATTGATCGAATTGTACGACCAACACTTTCTTCGTCGAGCCGATTGACGAAGTATCGCATTGAGTTGTTGCTATCTCATTGGAGGAGACAGCTTTCCCCAGCAGAGTCACCAATTTGTTTTCCATAAATAAATTCTCTTTATTTATTGTGTATCTGGGAAAATTACAACTTTAGGAATCTAATCTAGAAGACGATTACTCTATCCCTTGGACGATGTGATGAAGAAAACTCGAACTTTGAAGAAGAACTTGGATAGCAACTGGGCAATCTCTCTTGTTCTCTCTGACTGTAGTTGTAGTGTCTGATGAAGATGAAGAAACTCCTTTTTATAGAGTTCAGGATAATTACTCTTGAGTATACGCTCAGGCAGTTACTTGACGTGTGCAGTTTGCAGGGACGCGTGGCGAATTCTGATGAAGACACATTGGCGTGCAGTTGAAAGTAGTGGAGCATGTTCAGGAGAGATTGATGGCATGGATGCCACGTTGCATAACTTCTAGAGAAGTGGATAACTGGGTACAGGACACGTGAGAACGTGTGTTGACTATAATTCTGGATGTAGTTGCTGTAATACACTGCCTCGTTGAAGGAGAATTTATACGCTGACTTGGATGATGTAGAACCAAATAAAGCTGATACGCTTACTTGGTCATCAAGGAGTCGTATGGAGTTCATACGCTCACTTGATTGAGTAAGAGTCGTACGCTCACTTGATGAGGAAGGAGTCGTATAGACTTCATACGCTCGCTGGAGAAGGAAGGAGTCGTATAGACTTCATACGCTCGCTGAAGAAGAAAAGAGTCATATAGACTTCATACGCTCGCTGAAGAAATGGCCACGTGGCCATTATCAATCTTCTCTGATACGCCATATCTTCAAATAACTGTCAAAAGATTTTCTCGAGCGTCGTGACTGCAGATATGACGGCTGACAGACTGTCAGAACTGACAGTAATAATAGCTTTTCATTAATGATCGGCTGAGCTGTCCTCGTAAAAGACAAACCAACTCTTTGAAATCCTAAACGACGGTTGCTCTCTTCATGACAACTGTCTTTGCACGAAAGATGAGACGTCAGATTCATTCTTCACTTAGTGTATGCTGTGCTGTCAAAGAAGAAATAATAAAATATCCACTGAGCGTATGGCTTTCAATAAGCGTATGGCCTTGAGAATGTAACTTCCGATTGAGCGTATGGCTTCAACTGACATCTGTCCTTGAGCGTATGGATTAAAATAACAGCGTGTCATAACTTTCCACATCCTACAATGATCAAATGGTTGAACTGTAGATGTTGGGATGTTGTCCCGCTTTTGCCTGAGATGTTCCCGGAGATCAGGAACAATGGTGAGACGAGAAGAAGTTTGAGGAATATGTTCCTTGACAACATTTGGAACATGATTCTTGTTCTTCAAATGTTTTGTCCCTTGAGTGTGCAGGGAAGTGCTCACTTCATTGGCATAAGTGTTGGGATTTTTGATCCTGGAAGTTTGCTTCTGATACAGATTCACTTTTGGCATTGGTTGTTTGCGTTTTGCCAAAGTTGGTCTGTTGAGATAAGTTCTTAGATCAGCAAATTCACCCCCCGGGGCTTCTGTTTGAGACACTAGCAGTTTTCCTTGTTTTGACCGGGATATCTTGAGAGTGGAGAGATCTTGGAATTCTACTACCGGAGTAGGCAGAATACCTCTTTGATCAGTACAAGTTTTCTTTGCATGAAGGGAAGAAGAACCCTTGTTTGAAAGAGTTCTTGTACTGATAGGTGCCGAAGCACGTTCAGATTGATCTTCTACGGTAAAGACCGAAGAAGACTGAGAAAAGACCAAAGGGCCTTTTCCTTTTTGTGATGAAGGGTTAGCTAAAGAGCATTTTCCTCTGTTGTCTTCTAAGTCGTGAGACAAAGAAGCTTGAAAAAAGATCAAAGGGCCTTTTCCTTTGTTTTGGAGAGTATAAGAAATAGCCAAAAGACTACCCCCAGTGGATTGCGCAAGGGCAACAGGGAGTTTGTGGGAGGAAGAGAGTTTAGCTAAAGAGCTATCTCTCTTGGATTGCACACACACAGACTGCACAAGAGGAACTTTGACAGTTGTAGCAGATGGCCTTTTGGTTCTGGCCACTGTGGTTTGCGCATCAGGAGTTCTTGCCATAGAGCTTTTGGGTTGCACTTTGATTGCTGGAGCATTGGACTGCGCAGGAAGAGTGGCAGCCAATTGCGCAAGGGGTAGAGGAGTCTTGCATTTGGACAAGGCAGCATATGAAGTAGCCTGTCCACTGAGAACAACAGTTTGCGCAGGAGAAGAGGAGGCAGATTGCGCCATAGTAGACTGCGCAATAGTCTTGGCAACAGAAGTAGTAGACTGCACATCAGCTTTGGTGACCCACACCGAGCGCACTTTGCTTGTGGCAAGAGTGGATTTGGAATTGATCATGGCTTCATAGGCTGTCTGGTTGACCTTCACAACCAGAGTCTTCTACATCTTTCCGATAGACGCTACGTCACATTGAGTTGTCACTTCCTCGTCGGAGGAGAAAGTCGTCCCCAGCAGAGTCGCCATTTTGTTTGCAAAAACAAAAAGTTTTGATACAAACTTTGTAAATAAGATTACAATTTAGAATTCTGGAAAAGTACAACTGTAGGAATCCAATCTAGATGACGATTGCTTTATCCCTTGGACGATGTGAACTTTAAAGACGATAGCTTCTGACACTGAAGGCGATAGTCTCTGATGAGTTGAAGGCAAAAGCCTCTGAATAATGCAGCAGCAATTTGGCAAGAACTCCAGAACTCTCTGAAGAGAATAATCTCTCTATGTGTGGTCTGATATGTATGTGATCGTCTGAAATGAAGACTTGAAACTCTATTTATAGAGTTCTGGAAATAACTAACTTTTAGTTATTTTTGGAATGCGCAGGATGGATTGCGCATAAAATGGACTACGCAGGCAGTTATTGGATCATGGGCCAACTGTCTTGGACACATGGCAAAGTTTGATTGAAATGTGCATGGTCGTGCATAAGCAGTTACCACGTAATGAGCAATTGATGACATGAAGGCCACGTGTACATTTGTAAGTTACTTTGATGGAGTGCGCAAGCATCAGACTGCGCATGAACAGGATTGCTTGAGATGGACTGCGCTGAGATGGACTGCGCAGGAACTGGATTGCGCATGAGACTGGACAGCTGTCCTCGAGCACTGTGCTGCACAATATATGAACGGTTTTCTCGTCTTTCATGCTGTCAGCTGTCAGAAGATTTGATCTGTTGTCAGGTAATGATGACTCTTGCCACGTCGGCTTGCGCAATCGGATGTGTGTGCAGTCTGATCTGTGCAATTTGAAGGCTGCACAATCTGTCTTCTGCGTAATTCATTTGAATGATAGATATATCGATTCTTTGACTTTGTTGATGGGTGTAACTTGATTTTTTAGGACCTACAGTACCAATTTGTGTGCCACCTCAATTGCATGCCACTTTGGACTTCATGTCATATTGATTTGCGTGCATGCATCGATTTGCATAATATATTGAATTGCGTGCTTCCTTGAGTCTTGTATCGCCTCAATTTGTGTGCTTGCCTCAATTTGTGTGTATGCCTCGATTTACGTGTTATGATTATTTGTGCGCCACCTCAATATTCGTAATCCTTCGATCTGCGTGCATGTCTCGAGTTATGTGCACGTCCTATTTTTGTTTGCCTATATATTTGTGTTATCTTGATTCTCGTACATGTCTCGAATTACGTGTACGTCTCGGTTTGCGTGCCAGTGTTGGTTTACGTATGCATCTCGATTTGCGTGTATGTTATGTTTTTGGCTTGCCTCGATCTTCGTATCATCTCGATTCTCGTGCATATCTGGATGTACGTGCGCGTGTCGACCCGCGTGCCTCGGTTTCAGTACCAGATCCTTGTACTGCTTGTGGGACCTAGACGGTATAGCCTCCTGCCATCCATCGTAATTTCATTATTAGTTTATTATTTAATGCTGATGATTGTTTATTATGTGTTCCGAGGACCTCGGTGGACGTGCTACCTTGGATCACGATCGCTAGATACTTGCTTACCTAGCCGAGCCCTCTAGGCAAGTATCCCTTACTCATCGAAGGCTCTTGCCCTCTTGCTGGATTTTACTGCATTTAAATTAATTGTAATTGTATACTTGTGATTAGTGTAGCTTAGCAGTAGAATTGCCTGTAGAGCCTAAAAATTAAGATGTACCACCTATTAAAGTGCTCAATCATCTGATGGCGTAAAACATTCAAGTTGTGCAGCATCAGTTTGCGCTAATTCTCGGTTGCGAGAGTCAGGGTACGCGGAGAGCCACGTGGCACACTTTCTCGAGAAGCTGTAACGGCATCATCATTTGCTGACAACTGATAGTACGGAGATTAATGAAAATCCATTTGAATCTCGTGCAACGCGGCGCTCGAGAACATCTTGTCAGCAAGTAATAAATGCTGACAACTGGTTCGCACAAGTCACTGAATGGCACGAGGATTAAACATCACAACAAAGGAGACCTAGTCAAAGGCGCCCGTTGTTGAGTTACGCCTATCCGCAGCCTGACAAATTGGCGCCACTTGATCAAATCTTATTTTAAAAGAGGGTGACCTGGTGCGCAAGCCATTAACTTTGCAGAATGTGCCCACTACACTTCCTACGACCACGCTCATCTCAATCAAATGATGCCACACGTCTACAGCAGTTGGTGCAAACCGCTCGCATAGGTTGTTACATTGCGCCCACGTGCAACCTGATGAAGCCCGTACAAGGTGATCAAATGATGTTCAGGTTAGAGTGACGTGGCACATAAGCCGCAAACTTTACAGAATATGCCCACTACGTTGCTTACGACCACACGCATCTCAAACAAACGATACCACGCGTCCACAGCAGTTAGTACAACCGTTTGTGCAAGTGAACAGGAAGCGCACGCAACCCAGAATAACTATTAAACAGTTATTTCAAGAACTCTATAAATAGAGTTTCAAATCATTCCCAAAACATCAAGATTGATCATAATCTTCTACCAAAGTGCTGTTGCATTCTCCAGAGGCTTGTGTCTTCGATATCACATCGTCCAAGGGATAAAGTGATCGTCTTCTGATCAGATTCCTATAGTTGTACTTTCCCAGAAATCAATTGTACTCATGTACTCTTTTCTTAGTTTTTAATAAAACTTTTGTTCTTTGTAAACAAAATGATGACTCTGCTGGGGACGACTTTCTCCTTCGACGAGAAAGTGACAACTCAATGTGATACCGCGTCAATCAGCAAGATGCAGAAGACCCTTGTCGTTTAAGTCGCCCATATAGCCTACGAGGCCATGATCAATGCTGGGGGTGCCAACCGCACTACTGCTGCTGTTAAGAGCAAGACGCACTCTGTTTGGACTCCTAAGTCCTCGATGGTTCAATCTCCTGCCTCTGTGCAACTTGTGCCCATCACTGCTTCGGCGTAACCTAGGGGAAACAAACTTTTGGCAAATATCTCTACTTGTCAAATTCTAAAGTCGAAGGAGACTCTGTCTCGACACACTGATGTCCAAAATAAGGGAAAGTGCCCCTTGGCCCGCTCTTCTCTGGCGTAACATGCACCTGTTCCTGCTTCTGCGCAACTTGTGCCCATCAATGCTTTGGCACAACTTAAGGGAAACAGCCTTTTGGCTAATCCCTCTACTTTTCCGACTTTGAAATCGAAGAAGACTATGTCTCGACACACTGCTGTCCAAAATAAAAGAAAGCGCCCTTTAGCCTTTTCTTCTTCGGCACAACTTGCGCATGTTTCTGCTCCGGCGTAACCTGTACAGGTTCATGCCTTGGCGCAACCCGCACGTACTTCTGCATTAGTACAATGTAAAAAAAAAACACTCTTTTCCATCAAATCGGAATCTTAGTGAGAAATCACTAAATCAAGAAAAATGCTCTTTAACTTTTCCTCATTCTGCTCGAGGCGTTGACTGGGTGGAAAGTACTGCTCTCCTTAACAGAGATAACTAAATCTCTGTTAGGAAGATGAGTTCTATACAGAATAAACCTTCCATGCAAAAGGGCATTATACCTACTCCCAGAGGTCAGGACAGGATCTACCAACCTTATGTATTTCAAGATCCCGACGAGGTAAACTACTAGTATCTCAAGTAGATACGCAAGCAGCTCCCCTGTCAGACTTGTGCACCTATATCAACAGGTGCCAATTAGGCTCAACCTCGAAAAATCACAAGATGCATCAAGTGCAACCGCACTAGTTGCTAACTTACACCAGAGAAAAAAAAACTGAGGTGAAAGATCATGTGACTTATACAAACCAGCTTAGCACGCCCTTGTACACTCAAGGTACAGGACATCTCAGGAACAAGAACCATATCTTGAATATCATCAAGGACTACGTTCCTGCTGTAACCCCTCTTCCTAGAATTCTGATAAGATATTATTTATTTATTTAGTTAAATTAAATGGTGATTTTTAGAATTTTATAAATAATTACTTAGTTAATTATTACAGTAGATGACCTTAGCCATGGTGGAGTTTTAGAGTATAAGGTAGCTAGAAATCGTGGCACGGATAGTGCAATGGCGTGCTTTGACTAGTGTATTAGCCCTGATAGAGAAGGCCGAGTGTCATGACCCGCACCCGCTTTTCGGATACGAGACGTGTCCAAGCCAGCCTACGCCGCAGAGTCGGCGGTAGATCGCTGTCAAGCCCGCAAGAAATAAATGCTCAAGAATTAACATTTGCTGCTCATTCACAATTCTATATTACAACATTTACAAGAATTATATTTAAAGAAACTACAAGGCTTTACACTTAATGTAATTGATACAATGCTATCTTCTATTTCTAGGTTGACCTCAGCATACCCAAGCCTTCCCAATGTAAAGAGTGATCGCGGCTAAACCTGAAAAATGTTGGTTTCCAGTCAGGAATGGAACAAGTACACAAATCGACGGCAATGCAAAACACAATAGAATTAACAAGACATGAAAATAGCATATGAGAGATGAAAACTGTAAGATAACTGATGTCATAGCACGATAGAGAAATAAAGAAGGAAAAAAACTAATAAAGACATCTATCTAGGTGGTGTGAAATATCTGTTTCAACATGTGAACGACTAGTGGGTAAATCCGGCTCACTGCACGTGTCGTGTGCAGCTGCTATCATGCAATAATAGACATTTTTAGGATATTTCTGGGTAGTTCACATATGTACTAAGATATTTCCCCTCCTGACTACTCCATGTGGCGAGCGTGTCAATAAGCAGCAAGATATATATATAGACATGAAATGAAAAGACTACTATAAATTGGAAAACAATTATAAAGTGCACTTGCCTGAGGTCCTTAACTGGAGAAACCAATAACACTATACCACTCAATGAGCCACAATCAGTCAACACATGTAGAAGTCTCCGGATGCTAAAATAAATAGTACCAACATTCTCAGAATAGTCAAATTAGCTAGGATTGCCTGTCCTTAAGTCCAATTCTGGACACAGGGGAAAAATGATAATTTTGGGCAAAAACGATGTCCACCGTTGGACCCGCTTTGCACCGAAAAGCGTGCCAGAGTCAACGGTATCTAAAGTCGTCAAACTACATGTCTACGGATCTAGTTTTTCGATACGAACCCAACCATATGTCCAGAGTTGGATTCCGGTGGGCCGTGCACAAAATTGCCCGTTGAGTAGGACCTTGGGGCCCACAAAACGACGTCCGATTCAACTGTCTCAGAATTGGACTAAACTTGGCATACAGGACCAGAAAAATGATACGGTCCTGTTGGCGCAAGTTTTGTCTCGATCTGACGAGCGTGCACAAAGTTATGACTGAATTTGCATTGTACGGATACGGGGCGATTCCGACGGATACGCGTCGAATTCATCGTGCACACGGGACCAATTCAAATTTCCTCAAAGCCCACACGACCACGAAGCTGTTATGCAGCTTTCGATGCTTTTGGTGCGCGACCACGTCGCCCAAAATGGCGGGATGCACGTCGTGTGGAACAATTTTCTAGTTTTTTGAAACAGGTTTTCGTCAAAGTTCGGGATTTATTTTTTCGACGCTGAGTCGACGAATTCCGATTCTACAAAAAGGGAATCAAAGCCCTATATGTTGTCTAAAAGACTCTTCAAATAGATTTTCTAACATGATACTTGATCGATCAGAATCGATCGTCAAACATAGGGGTTTGGGCTAAACTACGACTCTGTTTCGGGACAGATTTCGATCAATTTTGGTTCGATTTTCTGGACGATATAGTTTACTTAAATTCAAACTAATTGCTGGAGGTCGAAGGCGGTTATGTTTGCTTTCCGAACCAACTTACGGTTCGTAAAATGGTTAAACGTAGGGTGAGAAACCTGGGTTTGAAACATACCTTCGCGGCTGCCGTTGCTTCTCTGCTTGCTGTGCGCCGAAGCGCGCGCGCTGTGTCCGCGTGCTCCGACGACCCTTGGCCGCGCGCGACGGCGGCGCTAGCGGTGGTCGGTCGCCCAGGGTCGGGTGGCACGGCGGAGGTGCGGGAATCGGCTTCGGGGTTAGGGTTTAGGAGTATTCCTTCTCCTTGCCGCCGCTCTCTCTCTCTATATGTACGTTCACGTTCTGTGGTCAACAGAACAGGGGGTCGGGCCTTTGGGCCGGGGTAAGAGGCTGTTTTGTTTCTTTTTTTTATTCTTCTTTTATTATTCATTTCTTATACATTCTATTTTACCATAACTAAGATGTAACATAATTACATATGCACTTATATTAATATATATACACGTACACACATACGTATACGCATATATATTTATCTATACACGCATACATTTATGTATATATATATATAAACACATACACATTTAAACATATATATATTTACATATACATTATTTATTATAATATCCACTTATATACGTATATTTATATTTATATCAACATACACATATGTTTAATATATATCTATATATTCATACACACAAATACGTATATTTATAATATATATATATATATATATATATATATATATATATATATATATATATATATATATATATATATATTCACATATACGTACACACACTCATGTATAATATATTTGTTTATATCTATACAAACACATTTATACACTTATGTATTTTCTTATAAATACACATAAACCCATATATTTATTACACAATATATATTCACATATATCTCTTGTTAAAGGATAAATGATAATAACTAATAATAATAAATCATTTATATTTAATAACCATAATAATAATATTAGTATTATGTAACTTCAATAAAATAATACTAATAATAGTAATAATAATAATAATAATAATAATAATAATAATAATAATAACGAAATTCAATAAATAATAATGGTGTATATATATACTTTTATGTGCATTCTAAGAGTCCCAAAATGCACCAGTCTGTCTAAGGAAAATAGTTATCCTATTTCCAAAATAATATTCAATCAATAACAACCAACCGATATTATATAGGTATATAACAATTAATTAGAAAGACAATTTATTGACCAATTAAAATAAGATACGAAGTATACACTCAAATTAATTATCAACACGGACGTCTTAGGACTCACTACAAGCCTACACGGGTTTGGGCTCGGTTCGGGCCCAGTCCGGACTATAATGGTAGAATCGATTTTCCCTAAACTCAATAATATTATTAATAAATAAATAATCTTCGGTAAGCGTTAAGTCGCAACTTCGCCTAGTTTTCCTAGTTAGGACCATTCTATGGCTCAGCATTCTCCTACATGGCTAAACACTAGTCAAAGCACGCCACTGCACTATTCGTTCCACGATTCCTAGTCACCCTGTACTCCAAATCTCAACCATGGCTAAAATCATCTACTATAATAATTAACTATTTATTTATTTATTTATAAAGTTCTCCAAATCACAATTTAAGTAAAATAAAAATATTTTAAAATTTTCGGGAAAGGGAGCTACAAATCTACCCACCTTAAAAATAATTTCGTCCTCGAAATTCTAACTCGTAAACATGCTAAAAATTTAAACATAAATAAATAAAATAACTAAATAAATCCACTATTACCACAATATCCTCGAAATTTAATTTCTCTGAAAAATTTATATCCTCCTCCTAGCCATTTCGTAACTACGAATCATCTTGGACTTCTACCCACCTTTGGTCACACTACTCCTCAAACTAAAATCTCATAATCTTCTAACTAGTTGCTAACAATCCTACCACAATTATCTAGGCATATGGTTTCTAAAACTCTCTCGTATCTATCAAGCAACCCAAAAGCTTAACAAGCAAATTTACACAAGTAGCTAAGAACATTGATAAACTCTAGTAAGCATGACTAATCGTCGCTCCGATGTAGGGAGGACAGGAAGATAAGACAGAATAATCGGAAGCAACGGTAAAGTTTCAAGAGCAGTGGAGAGTATCCAATATTACAAATAGAAAGTGAGTTTATGAACCACTGCCTTATTTGCTAGATTGGGCTACTCTCGTCCAGTCACTCGCTACGCCGAAAAGCCCTTCGTTACTTGAAGTGGCCTACAATCCGTGCAATACAGAATTCTCGTTCTCGAAATTCTAATTCAAACAAGGTTCCATAACGGAACGAATTTGAGAAAATCAAGATTGTGGTCTAAGGGGTTCTCTATTTGGACATCAGTCGTTGGTTGGATGAACATTGGGTTTCAATCTACATGGACTAGACAAGATTCCAACGATAGAACTATTCCTGCTAGATTAGAGTATCCTAGAATAGGGTTCCTTCCAAGTGATTGAGCTAGTTGCTAGTCGGGTTGATTAGCTAGGTCCATAGCCCCAAATGCACCTTCAGTGACTTTTGTGTTTAAGTAGCACATGAGGCCTCAATTGGGTGGCACACTAGTGGCATGTGCGTAGTAGGCTTCGAATAGATCACAACCATATATTGGGTCGAATGTACTGAATCAAGGTTGAGGCTCTAGTGGGAGTCGGGAAGTATACCGGTATTATGGTAAGGGTTATAGCTAATCCTTTTTGTCCTAAAAGTCGTACCACAAAAATAAAGTACAAGGGGACGGGTTTGAGTGGGACATGATATACCTAGATGGAGGTGGACTCGTCTAGAGCTTGCATGTGAAATTTGTTGGAAGATAACAGCTGGTCTCGTGCTCCGAATATTAATGACATGGTCGGGGCACAAAATGATCTAAAGGGAAAGTGGGAGCCCATTGGCACTAATTATCATCATAATGGAAATTACTCTAATCACTCGGTAGTCCTGGTATATCCTAAAATTTTAGAAGGCTTGCGGTCTACCCACCTTAGAGGCTAGGATATGGTGGCAAGGTTCTTGTCACAGGGCTGGCTGATGGTAGCTACACTTGCTTATGCAACTATCATAGCCATGGGAATACTATGTATCTATCTATCGATTACGAGTTTTTGTCTTTCCAATCAGTGAAAGACCAAAATAATAAAGAGTCCAAGAGAGATGTCACTGAATACAATTACATGATTCAAAGGCGAATGTATAATTCAAGAGAAATTGTCAAAGCAGTCGCGGATGAGATCCTAGAGACGTCTCAATCCACGTAGGGCAATTAGATGAAAAGTGAACCAAATGCATCATAGTTGATCAGACCATAACACAATGATTCTGATTAGACAATATGTTAGCGGGCGTCCCCAATAAACATATGTCTTGAATCAATCTCGATAAAAGAGTAAGCTTGCAAAAACTAGGCTGTAATAGCAGAATTGGTCAAGAGAGTCAACATATAAATATGCGAGATTTTTGAAAGGAGGCACAAGTGGTTCGAGTTTTGAGAGAATCAAAACCTTACCTGGTGTCATTGCTCATACAGTCATCCTACTGTCTACCTATCCATAAGGCCTTAGTCGACTACGGGGTCATGGAACTCTAGGTTTCTATATTCTAGGTAAACCTATTAATATCAGTCAACTATCTTGTTGATAGATCACAAGAACCACATAAGGCTAAGTTGAGAGGCATGCTACCACTTACAGAGCTTCCACTAGTATAGGCATTGGGTCCTAAAGGGCATATAGGGCATCTCGTATTATCTATAGTATCATAATATTGTGATCACGTCTAAAATCATTTTACCGAGAATTATGCCTCACCCATATAATCTGGCTGTGGCAAACTCTTGGTTTCGTGATTTCAGAGGCGATATGCTATCAGGTACTCTATTCTATATTGGCACAAGGGTATCTTCGATCTAAAGAGGTCAACTAGGACATAGTTTTAGCAATGTTCCATAAACTATGATTCCTCGGAATGATTTCCATTTGTGGGTTGTGCCTCGCCAGTGCGCTGCTGGCTGCAGTGGACCCATACTCTCCGCTCTCAGGTAATTGGCGACAGTGCACTGCTGTCTTAGTCATCGCAGTCACTTAATTACTCTAACCATATTCGTAAGGACTTCAAGGAGTTGCTAGAGTTCAAACTAATTGGCTTATGATAGAAAGTGTGAATATCTGTCTACAAGTCTCAATCCTTAAATTAATATATAGATCAGGGAGGAAATAACTAAAGATAAGAAAAATAAGAACATCCTAACATTTATCTCATATATATTTCAAATGGTTGAGGGAAAACTTTGAATCAAATCTGCCTTGAGATTCATATATGAATAACGGGATCAGAAATTACAAACTAATTCTTTACAACAAATAGGATTTTAGAACAGGCAATTCTAACTTATGATATAAGATTTATATCTAATAGAGCAAAAAGAAAATTGAACAGATTATCAAGATCAAAATTAACTCCATAATTCTAGGCAGGTCTAACATACCAAGTGTATAGTGTATCCACATGGAATCATAATGCCATATCAAAAGTATAGTATACCTATAAAGATCTGGCAAGCAATCTAAATTCAAAATTAGCATGGCCTATCTAACAACCTTAACTACCCAACTAGTCAAATAATAAGGGACCCTTATCCTAGTTGTCCTCCTAATCATTTTAATCCTCTTTGTGAATGAGCATTTCTTAGGCGTAGGCTCGCAATGGTACGACTAACTTAAGTACCATCACGAGTTCGTAATCTTTTGCGAAAACGGACCTGCATGGGCCACCACAAAAACTTGTCACGACCCGCACCCGCTTTTCGGATACGAGACGTGTCCAAGCCAGCCTACGCCGCAGAGTCGGCGGTAGATCGCTGTCAAGCCCGCAAGAAATAAATGCTCAAGAATTAACATTTGCTGCTCATTCAAAATTCTATATTTATTACAACATTTACAAGAATTATATTTAAAGAAAATACAAGGCTTTACACTTAATGGAATTGATACAATGCTATCTTCTATTTCTAGGTTGACCTCAGCATACCCAAGCCTTTCCAATGTAAAGAGTGATCGCGGCTAAACCTGAAAAATGTTGGTTTCCAGTCAGGAATGGAACAAGTACACAAACCGACGACAATGCAAAACACAATAGAATTAACAAGACATGAAAATAGCATATGAGAGATGAAAACTGTAAGATAACTGATGTCATATCACGATAGAGAAATAAAGAAGGAAAAAAACTAATAAAGACACGTGTCGTATGCAGCTGCTATCATGCAATAATAGACATTTTGGGGATATTTCTGGGTAGTTCACATGTGTACTAAGATATTTTCTCTCCCGACTACTCCGTGTGGAGAGCATGTCAACAAGCAGCAAGATATATGTATAGACATAAAATGAAAAGACTACTATGAATCGAAAAACAATCAGAAAGTGCACTTGCCTGAGGTCCTTAGCTGGAGAAACTAATAACACTATACCACTCAATGAGCCACAATCAGTCAACACATGTAGAAGTCTCCGGATGCTGAAATAAACAGTACCAACGTTCTCAGAATAGTCAAATTAGCTAAGATTGCCTGTCCTTAAGTCTAATTCTGGATACAGGGGCAAAACGGTAATTTCGGGCAAAAACGATATCCGTCGTTGGACCCGCTTTGCACCGAAAAGCGTGCCAGAGTCAACGATCTCTAAAGTTGTCAAACTATATGTCTATGGATCTAGTTTTTCGATATGAACCCAACCGTATGTCCAGAGTTTGATTTCGGCCGGTCGTGCACAAAATCGCCTGTTGAGTGGGACCGTAGGGCCCACAAAACGACGTCCGATTCAACTGTATCAGAATTGGACCAAACTTGGCATACAGAACCAGAAAAAGGATACGGTCCTGCTGGCATAAGTTTCGTCTCGATCTGACAAGCGTGCACAAAGTTATGACTGAATTTGTATTGTACGGATACGGGACGATTCCGACGGATACGCGTCGAATTCGTCGTGCACACATGACCCATTCAAATTTCGTCAAAGCCCACACGACCACGAAGCTATTACACAACTTTCGATACTTTCGGTGCGCGACCACGTCGCCCGAAATGGCGGGACACACGTCGTGTGGAACAATTTTCTAGTTTTTTGAAACAGGTTTTCGTCAAAGTTCGGGATTTGTTTTCTCGACGCTGAGTCGACGAATTCTGATTCTATAAAAAGGGAATCAAAGCCCCATATGTTGTCTAAAAGACTCTTCAAATAGATTTTCTAACATGATACTTGATCGATCAGAATCAATCGTCAAACATAGGAGTTTGGGCTGAACTACGACTCTGTTTCAGGACAGATTTCGATCAATTTTGGTTCGATTTTCTGGACGATATAGTTTACTTAAATTCAAACTAATTGCTGGAGGTCGAAGGCGGTTATGTTGGCTTTCCGAACCAACTTACGGTTCGTAAAATGGTTAAACGTAGGGTGAGAAACCTGGGTTTGAAACATACCTTCGCGGCTGCCGTTGCTTCTCTGCTTGCTGTGCGCCGGAGCGCGCGTGCGCTGTGTCCGCGTGCTCCGACGACCCTTGGCCGCGCACGATGACGGCGCTAGCGGTGGTCGGTCGCCCAGGGTCGGGTGGCACGACGGAGGTGCGGGAATCGGCTTCGGGGTTAGGGTTTAGGAGTATTCCTTCTCCTTGCCGCCGCTCTCTCTCTATATGTACGTTCACGTTCTGTGGTTAACAGAACAGGGGGTCGGGCCTTTGGGCCGGGGTAAGCGGCTGTTTTTTTTTATTCTTCTTTTATTATTCATTTCTTATACATTCTATTTTACCATAACTACGATGTAACATAATTACATATGCACTTATATTAATATATATACACGTACACACATACGTATACGCATATATATATTTATCTATACACGCATACATTCATGTATAAATATATAAACACATACACATTTAAACATATATATATTTACATATACATTATTTATTATAATATCCACTTATATACGTATATTTATATTTATATCAACATACACATATGTTTAATATATATCTATATATTCATACACACAAATACATATATTTATAATATATATATATATATTTTACAAATACACACACACACACACACACACACACACACACACACACACACACATATATATATATATATATATATATATATATATATATATATATATATATATATATATATATATATATATTCACATATACGTACACACACTCATGTATAATATATTTATTTATATCTATACAAACACATTTATACACTTATGTATTTTCATATAAATACACATAAACCCATATATTTATTACACAATGTATATTCACATATATCTCTTGTTAAAGGATAAATGATAATAACTAATAATAAAAAATCATTTATATTTAATAACCATAATAATAATATTAATATTATGTAACTTCAATTAAATAATACTAATAATAATAATAATAATAATAATAATAATAATAATAATAATAATAATAATAATAATAATAATAATAATAATAGTAGTAGTAGTAGTAATAATAATAATAATAATAATAATAATAATAATAAAAATAAAAATAATAATAAAAATAATAAAATAATAATAATAATAATAATAATAATAATAACGAAATTCAATAAACTAATAATGGTGTATATATATACTTTTATGTGCATTCTAAGAGTCCCAAAATGCACCAGTCTGTCTAAGGAAAATAGTTATCCTATTTCCAAAATAATATTCAATCAATAACAACCAACCGATATTATATAGGTATATAACAATTAATTAGAAAGACAATTTATTGACCAATTAAAATAAGATACGAAGTATACACTCAAATTAATTATCAACACGGACGTCTTAGGACTCACTACAAGCCTACACGGGTTTGGGCTCGGTTCGGGCCCAGTCCGGACTATAATGGTAGAATCGATTTTCCCTAAACTCAATAATATTATTAATAAATAAATAATCTTCGGTAAGCGTTAAGTCAAACTTGCCTAGTTTTCCTAGTTAGGACCATTCTATGGCTCAGCATTCTCCTACCATGGCTAAACACTAGTCAAAGCACGCCACTGCACTATCCGTGCCACGATTCCTAGTCACCTTGTACTCCAAATCTCAACCATGGCTAAAATCATCTACCGTAATAATTAACTATTTATTTATTAATAAAGTTCTCCAAATCACAATTTAAGTAAAATAAAAATATTTCAAAATTTTCGGGAAGGGGAGCTACACCGAGCCATAGTGATGTCCTAGCTAGGAAAACCAGACCAAGTTGTGACTTAACCCTTACCGAAGATTTACTTATTTATTAATTATATTATTTAGTTTTAGGAAAATCGGTTGTACCGAATTAATCCAGATAGGACCCAAGACAAACCCAAGCTAGGTAGTCATACGGTACGTCCAATGACATACGTGTTGACGTAATTTGGCATGAGTGTGTTGTATTGAATATTATCTAAATATTCGTTAATTAAATATTATAAATATTATTATTTGTATAAAATAGGTCATTGTACAATTTTGGGATTATTAGACTGTGCATAATAGTATATACATCATTGTGGGTTATTGAATTCCGTTATTATTATTATTATTATTATTATTATTATTATTATTATTATTATTATTATTATTATTATTATTATTATGATTATTATTATTGGTTGTCAAATAAATGTTATATATATGTGTGTGTGTGTGTGTGTGTGTGTGTGTGTGTGTGTGTGTGTGTGTGTGTGTGTTCATATTTATATAAATAAGGCCCTAGGCTGAAAATAGATAATATATTAAATGTATGGAATGTTAGAGTGTTAAATCTATATATGATACATGTGCATATATGGATATATATAAAGAAATATATTCATAAGAAATATATGTATTAGGCTATATATATATATATATATATATATATATATATATATATATATATATATATATATATATATATTAGGCTAAATAATAGAAATCAACATTGTTCCCGCAAACAGTGGACCATAGCAATAGCCAACCCGCACATAAGAGTTCCCTGCCCAGCCCGAGAACAGTTGGATATATGTATACAGTTACATATATACAAGAGACGAGATCGATGGGGAGAAAGATTTTGCTACAAAACCTAAACCCTAACCCAACACCCCGTCGTGCGCACTCCAGCACCCTGGGCGGCCACCCTAGATGCATCGTCGCCGCCACGAGCCACCGTCGGTCGGCCAAATCGCACGCAGGAGTCGACAGCTACAGCAGCAGTTGTTGGACGAGGAGCCAACTTCGCGATGCAATATCTCAACGATCGTTCGATCGTTTTGAGTCCTGTATACTCTGGTACGATCTGGATATTACCCTCTTAAATCCTTGTTAAGTAGTTTAAATTCTAGTGACTCGAAACTCAAGATAAATTGAGTTGAAAATTATCAAAAATCTGTTGAAAGCAGGACACCTAAATCAGTCCAAACACCCATATTGGAAGGCAAATTGCCGCCAAGCCATAGCGATATTTAGAAATCTATTTGAAGTCAGTCCTAGACAACCTATAGAAAATGTAACCCAGTTTACGGAATTTGGTTTCATCGACTACACGCCGAGAAATCGGATTCCAAAGATTAGGAAAAATTATTTTCAAAATATTAGAAATTTATGAAAATCTTCGATACGATGTGCGTCCCGCCAATCCGGGCGACGTGGTCGCGAACCGAAAGCAACGAAAGGTGCGTAACGGCTTCGTAGACATGTGCGATTTGACAGAATTCAAATTGGTTGCATGTGCGCGACGAATTTGATGCGTAACCGTCGAAATTTACCGTATCGACCTCTGTGCAAAATTTTCAATTACTTTGTGCACGTTCGTCAGATCGAGACGAAACTTGTGCCAATAGGACCGTATCATTTTTTGGGTCCTGTATGCCATATTTGGTCCAATTCTGAGATAGTTAATTGGATCGCCATTTTGCGGGCCCCATGATCTGATTCAATAGGCGATTTGTACACGGCCTGCCGGAATCCAACTTTGGACATACAGTTGGGTTCGTATCATCAAAATAAATTCGTCGACATGTAGTTTGATAACTTTAGAGACCATTGACTTTAGCATACTTTTCGGTACAAAGTGGATCCAACGACGGACACCGTTTTGACCCAAAATTACCGTTTTGTCCCTGTGTCCAGGATTGGACTTAAGATGTAAAACTCCTAAATTTCTACTATTTTTTATTATTTATTATTAATTTGATACTGATTTAAAATTTTGTATTGTACGTCACGTAGTCGTATTGTATGTCGTGTACAAAATTTCGTTTTTCGTATATGCTCGACGAGTGCGAATATGTGCAAGCGTACATATTTTTCAAAAATATTTTTTCTATTTTTATAGTTTCAAAGTAATACAGATAATAATTATTTCTAGCTATCATTTTCAAGTTTATGATTTTAATTATGAAAAGCCTTTTATTTGTACAGTTATAATAATAAATAATTTTTTCTATAAAATAGTATATTAGAAAAGTATATTTATGTAAATATTACCTGTACATACATATATATTTAGTAATTATTTATTAGTTTATTTTAAATAAAAATATAATTTTTGAAATTATTATTATTAGTATTTTGGAAGATATATTTCGAAATTATTGTGGCAATTTAAATCTTGATTTGAATTTATGGATTTATTTAAATAGTTAAATATTTAAAATTTGATTTCTTCCATTTAATTTTAAACTAAAATTTAATTAGATTTAAATTGGATTGGATTTGGATTTGGATTGAATCGGTTTTAAATATTGACTAAAATTTAAAAGTGAGATATCAAAAAGGGGTTTACAACTATCATAATCCTTATCTAAATAGTAGCTTGCACCTCCTATATACGGAAAGGCTCATTATTTTCTGTTCCATTAATTTTCTCCACCTACAAAAGTGTTTGTGCATCGTGTCCGTGCACATCAAGCCATATCCATTCACTTCTTCTATTTTTTTCGTCCAAATTGATTAATGTTCTCATTAAAGAAATTCTCTTTTCCTTTCCATCTATTTTCTCTTATCACAAACTCTTACTATCCTTTTACCGATCAAGCAAGTCTGTCTATCCTAATAGTCCTTAAATTTCGTGTACGAATTTTTTTAAAGGTGGGTAGATTTGTAACTCATCTTCCCGAAATTATTATTTTTAAATTATATCTATATATTTTAATTTCGTGTTTAAAAGTAATTTTCGTATAAATTTTGTAAAAGATATTTTGTGATTACTTTTGTTACCAAAAAAACTAGTTTTAAATTAATGGTTTGAAATAATGTTTATAAAAAAATGTTCTCCAATTTTTTTTGAAATATAAAATTTGTTTTTATTATTTTTGGTCTTCTAAACATTGGTTTTTTAAAAAAATTGAGCGATAAAAGTTTTTTTGTCTATTTATTTTTAAATAAAGATTTGGATTTATAAAAGTAAGTTTTATAATATTTGATGACATCGAGTATTATTTTGATATGTTAATCAGTTATTTGAATTTGTTTAAACTATCTTGATGGTTATCAACTATACTTTAAATTATGTTGATAATTTAAATATTGTTTAAAATACTTACGATGACTAATTAGAGCATTACGATTTGTCTAATCTAGATTTAAAATATTATTTGATTAAAAATTATTTGATAAATATTAGATATTATTTTAAATTTATTATGTTGAGTTTGATTTGGATTTGGATTTATATGATTTGAATTATTTGATAATATAGAATAATACTTAAAGTTATTATGGTGATCATTCAAAGGATTGCAATCACATTGATTTATTTTTTTAAATACTTTATTTGATTTAAATTTATGGGAAAATTTATCCATTAGAAATTCGTATCCTATTGGAATCATATCTAGCATTAATTAGATCATTTCTTATTTAAACCAATCCTATTCCTATCCAAATTAGTTGGTAATCATAATCATCCTTATTTAGTTCTAATCCTATCATAATTTGCTAATTGCTAGCCATTATATATATCTATTGAATCTGTGAATAAAATCATCTTTCAAACCATCCTTGTGAAAATTTCTCTCTTTTTTCGTCATAAATTCAGCCTCAATTTTTAAAGGTTGTAGCAACTTCGAATGACCATAACTCCCAACTCCGGACTCCGCTTGACCTCCAGTTTTTTTTGTTAGAATTATATTGAGGTATATTTTTTGAATATAAGTTTTACTTTCATAAATTCAGAACTTAATTTTCTGGAAAATTTATGGAGTGTCACTGGTCCGAAATCTGATACGTTTTAGTGTTTTTGAGATTCTGGGAGAATCGGGAATCAGAATCACGAACCGTTTGAAGTTTCGGAATGCTGACGGAAAAATACACATCATATATTTTTCCCAAAAATTTTCCAGAATATTTTACTTTTGGTTTTTATTTTAGAAGTTTGTCACATCGTCTAAGTTATCTTGTGTAGTCCTGTGACTATTTTGTACCCAACGGGATTGTCGATTTCACCAGCAAGGACCTCAGGCAAGAAACCCTTGTCATTTGCTGTTTATTTATTTTAGCTCATATTTCATGCATTATTCAGTATTTTCTTTATGCAAATAAACTGTGATACATGGCATAACCTGTTAGAACTTACAGTTCATTTATATTTCCTGCTATGTATTATTTTTTTATACATTAAACCTATAATTAAGGGACCACCTTGTGTGTTACATTCATTAGCCTTGACACGCTGCAACACGAAGTTGTGTGTCGCATGTAGAATACGGACGTGCGTGATTGGCTGGCCACCAGTACGTACAAGCCGTGCGATAGGAATAACCGCTAATAGAGGTTGCATGCTTAGTTTGACTTAGCGGTTAATAGCGGTTTTATGTTGTGGATACAACATATAGACATTGGGTGGGAAGAACAGTTCCTTAATGTATGGGTCATATATGCACTGTCCTGATTGCTGGTTATCTCCAATAGGAGGTACGGTCCTGATAGCCGGTTATCTCCAGTGGAAGGTACGGTCCTGATTGCCGGTTATCTCCAGTGGGAGATACGGTCCTGATTTCTGATATTCCTGATCCGGTCCATGCGTCAAAGGGTTTGTTCTTTATTGTATACTCACTATAGTGCGGTTAGGTACCCTATTGCATGCATCTCTTATTTATTTGAGCAATATTTATTCAGTTTATATGGCATGATATTATGTTTCTTGTTACGTCCCTCCGAGGACCTGGTTATCTCTCCAGTGTGTGCTATTCTCTTTCTTAGGTGTTCTAGCTCTAGCCGTGATCCTCTCTATTTCTTCGAGGATGATTGCACTTTGATTGTCTTTGCTTTGCTCGCCAAACTTATTTTATTTTCCATGTATTTTTTTATTTTGTTGGTAGTAGATTTGTCTCCGCCCAACATATTGTATCAAGACAATTCATTATCATTATATGATGTCTTTTATTCATTTATTTTTTGTGTGGATGAGATTAGTTATGGATCTACTGCATTTTACAGCTTACGTATATTTATTATACGGCTGGCATATTTACGTTCCTAGTCCTACGTATTTTGGGACTGTGGTTTTACATAAGGACAGACAATTCCAGCTATTTTGACTATTCTGAAAACATTGGTAATGTCTAATTCAGCATCCGGAGACCGTTGTGCGAGTTTTGACTATTGTGGCACACTGAATGGTTCAGATTGTCGGTTTTACCAGCAAACGACCACATACGAGTACAGTTTATTGTTTATTTTCATATTAAGCTTTAATATACCTCATTGTTAGTCAATAGATATGTGATTTTCATCTTTTATGTTTGTTGTATTTTGTCGTGTCGGGGAGTGAAGTACCAAGGATGTGTGATCTGACCTTATACAGTGTAGACCGTGTTTCATTATTGCTTTATACAATGTAGACCGTGTTTCATTATTGCTTTATACAGTGTAGACCGTGTTTCATTATTGCTTTATACAATGTAGACCGTGATTCATTATTGCTTTATACAGTGTAGATCGTGATTCATTATTGATTTATACAGTGTAGACAGTGTTTCATTATTGCTTTATACAGTATAGACCATGTACATTATACGGTATAGACCGTGTAACTTTATACAATGTAGACAGTATCGTGTAATTCTCCCGAGACCGGTAACATATCAAAGGTACTTCAGTCAGTCGGTGAGTATTGTCTTTATATTGATTTACTATTTTCCTTTGTTTAGTTTTATTTTGTCTTTCTGTGTTTATTTTTCAAATCATATACTTAAATGCTAACCTTTGTTGTATAATCATTTTCATATATTAAAATTGCATTCAAAGAATTTTACTCATTCCATTCCTGACCGAAAACCAATATTTTTCAGGTTAGCTGTGGATTCATTTAGCATGGAGAGTTATGGGTTACTTGCAGACGGAAACATAGAGATTAGCTAGATAGATGAGTTGTATCATTTCAATATTTGTAAGAGTTTATATTTTTCTGGAAAATGTAAAACTTGTGAATATTGTAAATTAAATTAATTTTGTGAATGAGCATTATCTGTGATTTTGAGCATTGTAGCTATACATCGTTCTATCGTCGACACTGCAGCATAGGCTGGCTTGGACACGCATTCGTATTCCGGAAAGCGGGTGCGGGTCGTGACAAGTTTTTGTGGTGGCCCATGCAGGTCTGTTTTCGCAAATCATGCGAACTCGTGATAGTACTTAAGTTAGTCGTACTATTGCGAGCCTGCGACTAGGAAATGCTTATTCACGAGTTAGGGATTAATTTAATTTAAGAGAATGGCTAGGACTAGGAGTCCCTTATACAAATTTACCGATGGGTAGTCTAGGCCATGCAATTTAGATGAGGAGTTATTAATTTTAATAGTTTGTCATATCCTCATATGTACACTATTATCTCTTGATATGGCAATATGATCCATTGTGGATAAATTATTCACTTGATGAGATAGGCTTCCTAGAATTAATAATCTAACCTTGATAAATCGTTGCAATTCATTCCCTCTGCCACTTTAGATATCATCCTCATATCTTAGTCCGAATTGCCTATTTAGTTCATATTTTGTCCTAAGAATTATTATCTCTGATTATGTTATCCATATACGGACCTCGAGTTAGTTTCGATTCAAGTTTTTCCTCAATGGTTTGAATACCCATGAAATAAATATTAGAATATTGTATTCTTTTGTCTTCAGTTACTTCCTCCCCGATCAATCTTTTACTTTAAGGATTGAGACTTATAGACAGATGTTTACGCTCTATTTCATAGTCAACTTGTTTGGATCTTTAGAAGCTCATGAATTTTTACAGATATAGTTAAAGGAATGTTAGTTAACTCATAATGGCAGGACAGCAGCGCACTGTCGCCACTTATTTAAAATTATGGAGAGAATGGATTCACTGCAGCCAGCATCGCACTGGCGAGGCACGACCCCTAGAGTTGAAATTAGTATAAGAAAATATAGGTTATAAAATGTTGCTAAAACTATGGCTAGTGGTCCTCTTTTGCTAAGAAGTGTTCAATTTTGTATCATGCTTGAGTTACGAAACCAAGGGTTTACCACAGCCAGATTATACGGGCGAGGCATAATCGTCGGTGAAATGACTTCAAACATGATTACAAGTTTAGGATACCATAGAGGATTAGAAAATTCCCTGTATGTCCCATAAGATCCAAAGCCAATACTAGTGAAAGTTTTGTAAGTTAGGTAGCATGTCTCCCAACCTAGCATTCCGTGGTCCTTGTGATCTATTGACAAGGCGATTGACTGACACTAATAGGTTTACCTAGAATATAAATTTAGAGGTCCATAACCCATTAGTCGACCAAGGCATTATGGATGAGAAGATAGTAGGATTACCGTGTAAGCAAGAACACCAGGTAAAGTTTTGATTCTCACCAAACTCGAACTACTTGTGCCTTCTTTCAAAAATCTTGTATACTTATATTTTGACTATCTTGACCAATGTTGCTATCACAGCCTAATTTTGCAAGCTCACTCTGTTTTCAAGCTTGATTCAAGACATATGTTTAGTGGGGACGCCTACTAACATATTGTCAAATCAGAATCGATGTTTTACGATCTGATCAACCGTAGTGCACTCAGTTCGCTCTCTCTTTGATTATCCTACGTGGATTGAGATATCGAGGTATCTATGATCTCATCCGCGACTGTATTGACAATTTCTCTTGAATTATACGTTCGCCTTGAATCACATAATTGTATTCAATGACATCTTCCTTGAACTCTTTATTGTTTTTGTCTTTTACTGATTTGGAAAGACGAAAGCTCGAAATTAGTATATAGATACAGAGTATCCCCCATGGCTATGATAGTTGTATACACAAGTGTAGCTATCATCGGCCAGTCATATGATTGAGTTACTCGTTCTCCTCTCGACCCTCAAACTACTATTGTGACCTTCTAGCCATCTGAATTTGAGAATGATTAGGGTTTTACCCTTAGTTAAAATATCAACCTAGGAGACTATCTATTTTCAAGAAACCAATTGTTATGAGTGTTTGCCATTGATTGTAAAAGTACAGAACAATTATATAGGAGGACTGAACTTAGACTCATAATACAAACTCGCTCGTACAAAGAAAGCCTAGGGACGAAAACCTAGGTACAATAGTCGAAGTACGATTGTTTATTTTTGATTCTGGGGGGTGACGGTAGAGGCTTAGAAAAGCAACGACTGCTCTTCCTTACTCCTTGGACGATCGGACGTAGCCTTGGCTCCGAAGAAATGCTCTTGGAAGTGTGGAGAAGCTCCTCTATGCTCTTCATTTCCTGCTCTATGGGCGTCTCTGGGGCTTTATCTCTGTGTGTATCCGCCTGGGAGAGGTCTCTTTTGTTGTGCTCTTTTTGTCTCTCTTCTCTTGTGCGTGTGTCCTCTCTGCAAGGGAATGACACCGTGCTATATATAGGAATGGGGTCATCATTAGGGTTTGCAATGATTTTCCCCTCTCAAAAAGTCGGCGGCCTCTTGATTAATAAATCTGGGCTATTAATCTTGAATGTAATGAATCTGTCACGACCCGCACCCTGTTTAGGGGCACGAGCACGTGGGTACGTCCAGCCTACGCCGCAGTATCGGCGGTAGAACGCTCTAAAGGTCATCTAGAATATATAGACTCTAAAACACAATGATATAACTTGTCATCTCCGCACGGAGGAATATAACCACAACTCAATCACATAATTCTAAGGAAGATAAACACGATGATAAAGATAAAGATGAGATAAATAGTCTGAAATAGTGTCGAGCCACAAACACAAGTTCAGAGACCAAGACATAAAACAATATCCCAAAATAAATACTACAAGTCTCAAAGTATCAAACTAGAATGTAATCAAGACAAAATCTAGGTAAACTAGGCCACTACTGGCGGTGCGTCCTCTACGAGCACCAGGTCCACAGGCATGTCCTGGTCGTAGGCTCCATCTATGCCAAACCCGTAGTAGGTCGGGCAATCTGCATCTAAATCCTCTGAAAAACAACGGAGGTTATCCTGTCAGGATATGAGCAAGTACAAACGCCAATAGCAGTTCCATGTGAATTGACAAATACTATAAGAGACAATCATAATGAAATACAAGATGAAATATTAAGACTGAAAGTAAAAATGGTACAAGAGAACTGTATATCATGTCATGTGTGAGATATATAAGATGAAACTGGAATATAAACAATGGTAAGTAATCTGAGGTATGATGTAAACATAAAAATAAAGTGTCATGATATATTAGAGCGTTATGTGATCGGCTTGGGTCAAGATCAGGCTGTTCCATTTGACCGGCTATGCTCAGTAGTATAATAATATAGGGATTAGGCCGGCCAAAATGGAAAGCTATGCACAAGTAGTATAAGGTCAGGCTACACCCTACGTGTGGTGAGGGTGGAGCTATGCGCAAGTAATAAACAAGTAAGGGTAATGATCACATAACCTCTAATAACTCCCTCATCCCCGAGTAGTATAATGAATCCAGACATGACAAGTCATGACACGGGATTCGAAGAGCAGGGGGCCAGCCCCACTCTCAAATTGGTGTCTATACAAGTACATGAAATAATATCGAACAATGTACTCATATACCAGGTAAACCAGGAATGACATCTCATGACGAGATTCACGTATACTAGTCCGTGTATCCTCGTGTCAAGAATCATGTATAATACTACAAATGAATCGGATATAGTAGATATCAAGACAATAAAAACTATCAGACAATGTACTCGCCTGTCGTCCTGAGCTGAGAAAATCGAAACTACCACCCACTCAAAGAGCTACAAACAGTCAACTCGTACAACTATCTCCTAATGCTAAAATGGATATTGCCAACATTCTCAGAATGGTCAAATTAGCTAGAAATGCCTACCTATAAGTCCAATTCTGGACACAGGAGCAAAACGGTAATTTTGGGTCAAAATGGTATCCGCCGTTGGACCCACTTTGCACCGAAAAACGTGCCAAAATCTATGGTCTCGAAAGTCATCAAACTATATGTATACAGGTCCAGTTTGACGAGACGAACCCAATGGTATGTCCAATTTTGGATTCCGGTGGGCTGTGCACAAAATCATTCGTTGAGTGGGATTGTGGGCCTACCAAAATGGCATCCCGATCAACGGTCTCAGAATCGGACCAAACTTGGCATACAGGACCAGAAAAATATTTCGAGTCCAATGGCGCAAGTTTCGTCACGATTTGATGAGTATGCACAAAGTAATTGACAAATATGCAAAAGGCCGATACGGTAAATTTTTGATGGATACGCATCAAATTCGTCGCGCACACGCGACCAATTTGAATTCTGTCAAAGCCCATACTACCACGAAGTCGATACGCAACTTTCGATGCTTTCGGTTCGTGACCACGTCGCCCGAATTGACGGGACGGACGGCGTATCGGGACAATTTTACTAAAAATCCACTTTTGAAAATCACTTTTTTTCTCCAACTTCAAAAATCAATAACTTTCTCTACATTGCATGAAATTCAGTTCTACAAAAAAGGTTTTAAAGCCCTATAGGTTGTCTCTAAGTACCTTCAAACCAATTTTGAAAACTTGCAACACGCTGGTCGTAATCGGCCATGAAGTTGGTGTTTCGGGACAGTTTCTAAACCCACAAAATCGAGTTTTTTCTCGATTTTGGAACTTGTTTTTCGTCGAAAATGGTACGAATCGGCATGAAGTATTTGAAGGAAATTAAAGGTGTATATAGTGGGATCATACCGGAAGAAAACGACTCGAAGATTGATCGAGCGTGCACGGCGCAACGTCGCTCCGAAGTTGGCTCTTCGCTGACAGTTTCCTGCGCGCGAGTGGGATGCTCGTTGCAACTTTTTTCGGCGATGGACGGCCCCGGTTTGGTAGTCGGTGACGTCGGGGTGTACGCTGGGTTGGGGGGTGACGGCTAGGGTTTGATTTTTGTAAAAAATCTCTCTCTCTTTCTCTCTCTAAAAATATATATATTACTATATATATGCTTACGTTGGTTGCTCGGGTTTAATAAGGAAAGGGGAGGGGGGTTTTCGGTTTACTAATGCTGCTGCTGCTGTTTCTTATGGCAGGGGGCGGCGCATGTGTTAGTATTTGGTTTTTTTTATATTCTTTTCTTTCTTTCTCTTTCTTTCTTTAATACTAATATATATATATATATATATATATATATATATATATATATATATATATATATATATATTAAACACTGGCTGTATCCTTCATTGAAACGAAAAGGAAGAGGTTGGAACCGGGAGATAGCCCGAGTTCCTACAGGGTGAGGGTGGAACCCTTAACAAAGATCTTAACAAAACCATCATAACCAGCATAAGAGAAGATTATATATATATATATATATATATATATATATATATAAAAAATATATATATATATATATATATATATATATATATATCTATATATATATATTGGGAATCAGCAGAAGCTCCGAAATAGACCTCGGATGAGTTCAAATTTCGAAATTCAAAAAGAGAGGCGGTTGGGGTGCGGGCCCCAGGGGGGTGGCTTTCGCGCTGCCCCCGAGGGGGCGTGCTGTACGAGGAGAGCACGAAAACCGAGGGGAGGAAAGGGGAGAGAGGGGGGCACGTCCGGGAGCGGGGGGTCCCCGGCTAAGGCGGCCGGGGGAGGCTCCAAGCGCTGGACGCCGGCGGAGAGGGCCGATCCGGGGCGGGGGGACAGGCGCTAAGGGGAGGCTCCGGCGAAGGGGGAGAGCAGCCCAAGAGCCGACTATCCCGAGGGGCTCTGTCTGGAGCTCCGGCGGAGGCAGCCCGAGAGGGGGAGGGGAGATCTCCGGCTGGAGGGGCAGCGGCAGGGAGGAGGGGGGGCTCCGTGGAGGCGGAGGGGGAAGGGGGCCATGACAGAAAAGAGGGAGGGAAAAGAGGGGGGCACCGGAGGATGGGCCAGGCGGGAGGCGGGGACTCCAGTGGGGGTCACGACTGGAGGAGGGGCGGGGAGACCCAAGGAAGAGAAAGGAAGTCCCGAAGAGAAGGGGGCGCTTGGGATGGCGAGTCGTCCCCAGGGCGGGAAGACCGCGTCTGCCTGGGGGTGGGCGGGGAGCCAAACTCGCTGCGAGGAGGCGGGATGGCTCTAGAACGCGCCGGGCGAGGAAGAGGTAGCCGGGGGGTGGAGGCGCAGGCGGGGGGTCTGCCGTCGAGACGGGGAGGAGCGGGTCGAAGGACGAAGGGAGGCTCACTGCCGCTGCGCAGGGAGGAGCCGGACGCGCCGGGGAGGAGGACGACGCGGGGGAGGGAGCAGCCCGGGCCAAGGCGGCGATCAGGGCGTCAGCCAAGGTGGAGGGGTCCTGAGCCGGAAAGGGAACACCTGGGACGGAGGAGTGATGGGAGCCGGTCCCGACGCCGCAGGTGGGTCATTCGGAATCGCGGAGGGGGGGGGGGGCGAGGAGGGTTCGACGGAGGAGGGGACCACGGCCGAGAGGAGGGGCGGCGCGTCGACAGGGAAGACGGCCTGGCCGGGGACGAGGCTGCGCCGATCTCGAGGCACCCAGGGGACCCCGGCTGGGGACCGAGTAGGGAGCCGATGAAGCCTGGTGGAGCAGGGGGACAAGGAACGGAGCTAGAGGCTGCCAAGACGCCGGGGATGCGGCGCCGAGGTGCAGGGGGGGAGGGGGAGAGGCCGCCGCATGCCGGGCAAACGCGACCGCTGGAGGGGGCCAGAAGGGACCCAGCCGAGAGAA
>JANAVB010040217.1:3756899-3760126 GCA_029216955.1 Iris pallida | reverse complement strand
CGGGTGCGCGCTGCGCGTGAAACTGAAACCGCGCACAACAGCAGCGTTGGCAGTCGAATCTCGAACTTCGTGCCAAGGTTACGTACACTCTCATCCCTTGATGAACCGATTCTTCAGGTATGACGACAACATATACGCCTCCCAATCTCTTCTTTTAGTTTTTATTTAGACGATTTAGGTCGTCCAGAAAATCGTCGCGAACCTTGCCGAAAAACTGTTCTTGAAACAGTTCATAGAGCAGTCCAACCACCCGTGTTCAAGGATCAATTCATCGATCCGGTGACCGATTAGATAATCCACCTAAACACAATTTTTGACAACATATGGGGATCAAAATCCTTCTGATAGATTAATTTTTATTTAGTTTACAGATAGTTATTCAATTCCGAAGTTTCCCAAAAACCTGTTTTAAAACTAGAAAATCGCTCCACACCCACGTGCGTCACGCCAATCTGGGCGACGTGCTCGCGAACCGAAAGCACCGAAAGTTGCGTATCGAGTCGTGGTTGTAGGCTTTGACGTAATTCAAATTGGTCGCGTGTGCGCGACGAATTTGATGCGTATCCGTCGACATTCACCGTATCGTGCATTTTGCAAATTCTCTAATTACTTTGTGCACGCTCGTCAGATCAAGACGAAACTTGCGCCAGCAGGACCGCATCATTTTTTTGGTCCTGTATGCCAAGTTTGGTCCAATTCTGAGACAGTTGAATTCGCGTCGTTTTGCGGGCCCCACGGTCCCACTCAACGGCAATATTGTGCACGGCCCGCCGGAATCCAACTCTGGACATACCGTTGGGTTCATATAGGAAAACTGGATCCGTAGACATATGGTTTGACGACTTTAGAGACCGTTGACTCTGGCACGCTTTTTCGGTGCAAAGCGGGTCCAATGGCGGACACTATTTTTGCCCGAAATTATTATTTTGCCTCTGTGTCCAGAATTGGACTTAAGGACAGGCAATCCTAGCTAATTTGACTATTCTGAGAATGTTGGTAATGTTTATTTCAGCTTTCGAAGACAGTTGTGATGACTTGGACTTTCTGATTTGTGATTGGCGATACATTGTTTGTTCTCCGTGCAACCCCAGGCAAGTATACCTTGCCAACTTGTACAGTATAATTTATATGCATGTTTACCATCTCGCTGTGGTTCTTTTCCTTACATTCGTGATTGCTTTATTTCATGTCTAGTACAATTTTCCTGTTATAGTTTCACTTTACATGTTTCTAGTTGCCTGTACATTCTTGTTCTTTCCTGTCATGATATTTCTATCTGTTACACTATGTTAGCCTCGTATGTATTGCTTGATAGAGTCGTCTAGTCCCACACCACAATTTTCTCGACTTGATTATAACTTGACTTGACTTGACTTGACATGACATGACTTGAGTGGGACTTGACTTTGACATTCTATAGATTATGAGTACTTTCCTTGACTATGGTCTATAGGATTTTATACTAGGATTGGCTACCGTCTTGGTTGTGCGTACTTGCCTTGATAGTGATTGAGATACTATAGATTATGAGTACTTGCCTTGACTGCAGTTTATAGGCAGCCATTTCTAGTATGGCATGCCAGTTTCTTAGGATCCTTGCGTTTAGATCTTGAGTCTTGGTTCATTTAGTCTCATTGGACTCCTTGATTGTTCCTTACTTCTTGGTATATTTGTACTGTTACATGTTGGCTTGTATATTATGTATCTTGCTAGTCCTCTGAGGACCTGATGATCTCTTCAGGTTTAGCGATTGCATGGAGTTAGCTAGTAGTTCTGGATGGCAGATGTGATGATACGTTTGCGGGATTCAGGTATCATTATTGTATTTATTATCCTCTCGTGCTTTATATTCAGTACCATGTTATATCCTGCTTATTTTATAGACTCATGTTATTCTTGGGGTCTAATCGAACAAAATGCTAATGGGCTGCAGACCATGACCCATAATTGTTCATTCTTGATTTATTTGATTCTTGTGGATTGAGATAAAGTTTAGATTAGACATGATACCCATGACCTTGACAGCTTATACGTACTCGAGTCGGGCTGGAGTCCGCTCGATACGTAGCTGGCTTGCTCACGAGCTCGCGTCCGAAAAGCGGGTGTGGGTCGTGACAAGTTTTTGTGGTGGCCCATGCAGGTCAGAGCATATCGTATCGGCTATGTAACTGTACTGATACGAGCCTGCGATAATGACTAAACCTTAGAAATCTTAATCCACTCTGCTTTGAAAATTCTCCTAGAAATTCTCTACGTCCTTGAAAACTCCATATCTGCTCTCGATTATACTTCCTTGCTTTTCGTACCATTGATTCTCGTCCCTTTTATTTTGAGGTGACGAACGATCGTCCTATCTAGGATTTACCAGAAATTCTTAAGTTATAGTATAATATTGCTTGATTATTAAAAAATTGGTTGTTTGTAGATATGAGAGATTATAGATACCGTATGTCTTAGATAATTTTGGTAGAATTATTAGTCATTAGTTAAAAGATTATATGATTTGGTGACCTGTGTTTCAAGGGAGTAGTGTGACCAAAGGTGGGTAGAAGTCCTTGAGACTTCGTAGCTACAAAATGATTAGGAGGAGGATATAAACTATTTTAAGGAATTAAATTGAGGAGATTAAAATTAGGGTAGAATTTCTTTTTAAAGAATAGCTATGAATTAGAATTTCGAGGACGAAATTATTTTTAAGGTGGGTAGATTTGTAGCTTCCCTTCCCGAAATTTTTGAAATATTTTATTATTATTATTTATTGATCTAAATGGTGATTTTTAGATTTTCATAAATAATTATTTAGTTAATTATTACGGTAGAGGATTTTAGCCATGGTGGAGTTTTCGAGTACCAGACGACTAGAAATCATGGCACGGATAGTGCAGTGGCGTGCTTTAACTAGAGTTTAGCCATGATAGGGGAAGGCCGAGCCATAATAATGTCCTAACTAGGAAAACCAGGCCAAATTGTGACGTAACCCGCACCAAAGATTTTTTTTATTATTTAATTATATTATTGAGTTTTAGGGAACCCGGTTGTACCGAACCTGTCCAGATTGGACCCAAATCAAATCCAAGCCATGTAGTCATGTAGTGGGACCAAAGACGGTAATGTAGACATTTTAGGTGTGTACAAATATTTCTTATCTATTTAGGACTTGACAAATATTTTCTACATAGTTAATAGTTCAGTATTAATATTTAAATGATGTTTTCGAATAATTGTAC
>JANAVB010040217.1:3726899-3754399 GCA_029216955.1 Iris pallida | reverse complement strand
TCATTGGACTCCTTGATTGTTCCTTACTTCTTGGTATATTTGTACTGTTATATGTTAGCTTGTATATTATGTATCTTGCTAGTCCTCTGAGGACCTGATGATCTCTTCATGTTTAGCGATTGCATGGAGTTAGCTAGTAGTTCTGGATGGCATATGTGATGATACGTTTGCGGGATTCAGGTATCATTATTGTATTTATTATCCTCTCGTGCTTAATATTCAGTACCATGTTATATCCTGCTTATTTTATAGACTCATATTATTCTTGGGGTCTAATCGAACAAGATGCTAATGGGCTGCAGACCATGACCCATAATTGTTCATTCTTGATTTATTTGATTCTTGTGGATTGAGATACAGTTTAGATTAGACATGATACCCATGACCTTGACAGCTTATACGTACTCGAGTTGGGCTGGAGTCCGCTCGATACGTAGCTGGCTTGCTCACGAGCTCGCGTCCGAAAAGCGGGTGCGGTTCGTGACATTGGAGCCTTCCCACTCAGAGGTAACGAGGACATGGCAGGAGTGGGCTCCATGAAGGATACATAGAACAACTCATAGGTAATAAGGACGTGAAAGTTCTATGTGAGGGGGCGGTTTGTTTTTAGTGGAAGTGAAACAACTCAGAGGTAGCATCGACATGGTTGTTTAGGGAATTTCTAGATCTGTTACCCTTTTGTGCACTGAGAGTGCGGGTAGTGGATCATGAGGAAGGAGCTCCTTTTAGGAAGAAAGTTCAGAGGTATAATCATACATGAGTTACTATCCAAAAAGATACGATATAATTTTGTTTGGAATGACCAGAGTGTAAGTTCAGCGGTACCTGCGGGTACATAACTCGACAATCTGGAAGTTTTGGAGTCAGAATATAAGTTCAGCGGTACCTGCGGGTACATAACTCGACAAATTGGGAGATTTGGACGATGTATAGGAGTTCAGCGGTACCAGAGGGTACGTAACTCGACAATCGGAGATATTTAGGGGCAGACTGTGAGTTCTGAGGTACGAAAGGGTACATTATCACGACCCGCACCCTAGAGTTAGGGCACGAGAACGTAACAACGCCCAGCCTACGCCGCAGTGTCGGCGGTAGAATGCTGTCCTAGGTCTCAGTACATTTAACAGTATAAGACTAAACAGTTTATACTCCCCGAATGGGGGTGACATAGCAGAATGTAAACCCAATCACAACTAAGGAAGATGAAGTACGACAAGCTATAAAACTCAATAAAATACAGAAGAACGGAAGAGACTAAGTGTCTAAGATACAAACTCAGAATACATCTCAAAACTCAAATACAGTAATCCATAAATACATCTCAGGACGACAGAAAATAAACTATAAGAAAACCCTAGCTATCTATGCAACCTCTACTGTCTCCTCTAGGCTAGCATGCAACCTCCAGGCTATCTGTAAAATTTATCAACAGGTCCAGTCAGGACTGGAGCGAGCACAATACATCTCAACAAGTTATAGCAGGAAAGGAAATGTAATCATGCTAGAGAATAAAATACAGGATCTGAAGAATAGCATCATGTAAAAGAGAGACTGTAAGTAAATATCTACGATATATATTAAGAGAGACAGTGCTAGTGATTTTGAGTACAGACGAATCATGTGAATGGCTTAGGACTGATTCATGACTACACTAAGAGTGATTCATGACTACACTACTTTGGATATTATTCACATGACCATTCATACTCCCCTGTACCCCAATCAATACACAAGGATCCAGTCAAGTTACGTTAAGATTCATGACTAAACTACTACCCGTATAGGGTGATTCATGAATGGATTCGTGAAGGCTCGGTGATCATGTGAGTACATGAGTCACTAGCTGATAACGAAGATTCATGATAATAGAAGCATAAGATACGTGATGTAAGTGAAACACACCGAGCAAATGTATCTGATGCTCCCGAGAGGGATAACATCTCATGAATGGATCCATATAGTACTAATCCGTGTTACCAACGTGTCAGCATCAAGTAAGATAATCTAAAGCAGGAAATATAATCCTAAACATGATATGAAATGATCAGAGAATGTACTCGCCTCGATAACCTGAACAGCTGATAGGTAAAGGGGTCCAACTGAAGCCACAGAGTCCTATTTAAAGCAACACTGGTTACAAGGCGTTCAAGTTGTAATAAAAGAATCTCTACAAGCAATCTATTATTATTCTAGGTTCTTCTAAGTCAAAACACTCTAGGTCAACTCCGGTCAATAATCTAGTCAAACTACGTCAAGTGTTGAGTTATAGTTGACTTTGGGTCAACTGGTCAACTCTGGTCAACAGGGTAAATTCTAGTCTAATTATTAAAGATATAAAGTGTACTTCGTTATTCGTACGTCGAAACTTACGACACGCAAATCGAGATAAAAAGATCAACGGTAAAGTTTTTAATCTTATGATAGTGATCCACGTGTCCATCTTGTCAACTTCAGCGATATGAGATCACTGGAATTGATTGATCTCAGTTTCGTTGTACTAATCCCGAAATACGAATATTATAGGAATTAATTATTATAAAAAGGTTAAACTCAAAGAAACTATCAACAAACATTGTCGGACGATGAAATAAACATCGCCAACGTGTCCAGAATAGTCAAATTTGCTAGGATAGCCTACCCATCGGTCCAATTTGGACACAAGGGCAAAAAGGTAATTTCGGGTCAAAACGGTGTCCGTGTCGGAGCCGTTTTGCACCGAAAAATGTGCAAGAAAACAAGTCTATAAAATATAACAAATTATATGTCCACGAAACCAGAATGACGATACGAACCCAACGGTATCTCCAGAATTGGATTCCGTTGACCTGATCTCAATTTGGCCCATTGACCAGAACTTAAAATTCCGGTTTGCACGGAAATGCGTACCGGAACCAAAGTTCTCAAAACTCAACAAACTACATGTCAACGAGTCCAGAATGACGATGCGAACTCAACGGTATATCCGGAATTGGATTTCGATGAGCCGATCTCAAAATGACCCGTTGACCCGGATATTGGTATCCGACTTGCACCGAAATGCGTGTCGGATCCAACGTCCACCAAAACCTAGCAAATTATATGTCAAAGGGTCTAGAATGACGATAGGAACTCAATGGTATATCCGGAATTGGATTTCGATGAGCCGGCGTCAAAAAGTCTCGTTGACCCAGAAAGTGGGACCCGCTTTGCACCGAAATGCATGCACGGGCCCACGTTCTCCAAAACTAACAAATTTTATATGGAAACATGCCAGAACGACGCCACGAGTCTAATGGTGGTGTCAGAAATGAAATCTGGAGTCCCGTGTTCAAAAATAGAATTTTACAAGTTGGAAATTACGAATTCGGACGGCCAACTTTGGCGTCGAATTCAACCAATCAAACAAGCTCACAATGAAGCGAAACTTGGGGGGGTAGTAAGAGGGTTATACCAGCTTCGCACAGGAACTGGTAGCATGCCAAACGGAGCTGCGGTGGAGAAGATACGAGCTGACGAAGTTGGCCTCGCAAAACTGTCCAAATTTAATACAACTTAAACGGTCAACTTGGTGGCCGGTTTTGATGTATCAAACGATAAAATAAACGGACAAAAATTGACATGAGTGAAGGTGGATATACCGAGATTGTGACGGAGCGAAGAAATCAACGATCCAACAGTCGGATTTTTGAAAAAATGCGTGCGAAGTTGCTGCGACGGAGCACGAATTCTGAGTTCCAAACTCGCGCGCGCCGACGGGATTTCGTTCAAAACGCACGAATCGCCTCGACGGCGCGTCCCGGAGGACGTTGGCCGCCATGGGGCCTACCCCAGGGGTGCTCCCAGACACGTGGGGGTCGGCTACGCCGACCTCGGCGGCGGCAACGCCGGCGGTGGCCGTTTGAACGTGCGCGCGCGCGAAATCCTACTGCTGCCGCAGCTGCTGTTGCATGCGCAGCAGCGCTGCGACGTGCGGGGCAGCGCGCGGGGCTGCACGGCGGTTGGGGGCCGACGGTGGCTAGTGGTGGTGGTGGTGGTGGTTAGTGGTGGTGGTGGTGCGGCTATGGCCGGAGGGAGGTGGTGGTGATCGCCGTTGAGGGTGGTGGTGATGGTCTAATGGAGTGGAGATGGTGATGGTTCGTGAAGGAGGAGAAGGAGAGATGGGAGGTCGACGGCAAGGCTGGGCCAGAGGCTCGGCCAGCCAAGGAGGAGGAGGTGGGAGGTCGGCCATGGGGGTCGGGGAAGATGAGTGCTGCTGTGTGGTTTTTGTTGGTGTTGTTGTGTAATGTTTTGTGAGGAAAAAAGAAAACAATAGAAAGGAGGAGAGAGAAGAGTGTAGTTAATAATGTGAGAGAGAGAAATGATTCTCCCCACATGAAATTTAGGGCCGGCTGTGTGTTGTGAGAGTGTTTTGTATGGGTGTTTGAAACAATGTAGGGTGGGGATTGATTAGGAGAATCAAGTGGCTAGAACTTAATTTGTAGGAAATAGGTCATTCCACTGGATTTAAATAAATGGAAATTACACTCAAATTTTGAAATAGAAAAGTAGGTATGGAATATTATTTTTGGACATGGAAAAATGAAGGTGTCACGATGGAGAGTAACATGGAGCTGGACTGGACTTGGTGGAGCCGGATTGGGTCAAAATCGGACATTGTGCAAAAATCGAATTAAAATTAGGCGTTGATGATCATGTGTAAATAAGTAGCACATGGGGATTCCAATAAATGGGACACAAGTGGCAGACGGATAGTAGGCTCAAAGTGGGCCATGTCCATAGTTGGGGCTGACAGGTTTTGGTCGACAGGGGACCCACAAATCAAGTTGGAAGATAAATGTGATACCGTGGGGTGAAATAAAATCGGATCACGTGTCGGGAAAGTTGTGCGAAGCAAATGGAGCACAAGATGGCGTGTCTGAGTGGGACACGAAGGTCATGGGTGACGAGCGTCTCGAGTAGATCTTACATGAGAAGTTGGTTTCAATAAAATAACTGGTCTTGTGCTCCTAAATTAAAAGTCACGGTAACGTGCTAAAAATGATCAAGGAAAAGAGTGGGAAAATCGATTAATAATCAAACGGTCTAACTCGACCCGAAGTTCAGCGAAGCAAAAAGAGCACAAGGGAACAAGTTTTAGTGGGACACCATATACCGTCATGAAGGTAATCCTGTCCACTCCAAAACTCGTGAAGATGATTTCCAGAGTTGAACATCCCTGATACTCCAAATATCAATAGCACGGGAAAGTACCTTTAAGGATAAATAAACAGAAAAATTATTTATCGAAACCAAATCAATCAGAAAATAAAAATAAAAATTAAAAAAAATCAACCCGAAATTCAGGGTGCTCACATCCTACCCACCTTATAAAATTTCGTCCTCGAAATTAAAATGTTCATACTCCTTCTAGGTCAAACCCCCAAAATCAAGTCCCAAAATAAAACATGTGATCAAAAGGACGGCATACAGGGTCATGGCATACGGTGGTAGTGAAGTCTCGTCTAGGTATACTAGTCATGCTAAACCAAAACGGTCATAGGGTATCAAAACACACAAGAAATCTAGAATGCTAAATTAGAAAAGTTACAGAAACAACAAACCATCAAAACTGCAAGGCGGTCTACCATCCTATATGAAAATTGGTACTCATCAAAAATAAAACAAAGGTAACTACCAATCATCTAAAAGGGGTACTATCCCAAGAAAATCAAATCACAAGTTTAATTAACGAAAGTCGATTACATTGAAATCCAATCACAATATATAATAGAGAGCGTTAAAGAGGAAAAATCTAGCATTATGTACAAGTTATGTAGTTCGTGTGTGTACGTGAATATACATGAAAGTGTATAGGAGGATTTTGGGTTTCAAAACAACGGCTATCAAGTTACACTAATCATGGCATATTGGTTAAACAATCTACAATACGCAACTTATTTAATCATAACATGCATGGCTAACCATATATATATATATATATATATATATATATATATATATATATATATATATATATATATATATATATATATATATATATATATATATAAAGGTAGAGACTTGGTTATGTATCTATATACGTTATAACATGTATGTATAAACTCTATATATATCTATATAGATACATGATCATAACATAGAGAGGAAGGTTAGGTTTACATGGCAGTGTATACTAAGTTAGGGTGTGTGTGTCCTTGTACAGGGTATAGCTTAGCATTGAAGGTTAAATCCGGTTTTAGTTCAGCATTTACATACGAAATCCAAAAACGAGCTAACATTTAAGCAGTGAAATATTAACATAATACAGTCTCAGATTTTAGGGTTTTGAAAACATCACAATCAATCTCAACGCTCCCAATACATCCTAACATAATAGAAATGAAACCCTAACATACTATCAATACATTTATCTACGCATACAGTTCAATATTACATGTTAAATCTGAAATTGAACTAAACATGGAAATCAACGTAAAAATGTTAACATGTATTCAGTTTTCAGGATTTTGGAAAAATTTGCACATCAAAACCAACTCAATGTTTATCACAACCTATCATGTAAGAATATGAAACCTAACATTATATACCTACAACAACAATGTACACAGCTCTAAATATTACATTTAGAACAACAATTTGAACTAACATTTAAAATCCAACATTAAGGGTTAATAAGCACACAGTCTTAGATTTGACAAATTCAACACAAAACTCAACTAAAAATATATATTTTTTTGAATTGAAATCCTACATATAACGTATATGTGCAGTGATGTAAATATAACTAATAACATGAAATCTATATTTGAATTACAAATTTAAACTAGAAAAAACAGAGAACCAGAATTATTGGGGTTTTGACAATTTAAACATCAATAACATATTAATGTGTATTTAGATAGGTGGAACTCAAAGTGTAGCATGCATACGTGTCAGGCAAAGAGTCTGTGTCCATTATATCTATATTCTCATGTTCCAATATAAAAATTAAATTCTACGTCAAGACCAATATTAGATTCCTACCAAGATTGCAAAGCAGGTGATTGACGTAATCAAGACAGTTTTATTATTATCACTTAATACAAGAATAATAGCAAGAAAAAATAACGATAAAATCTGTTTTGCTTGTCTGTTTAAGGAAAAACCATTTTGAAATCCAGAGCTAACTTATCAAATCCAAAACAAGTCTAGCAATATCATTGATTCATTGTATTAAAAAGAAATTCAAGCTAAGAAGTTACACAAGCTACTCCTAAGTAAACAATGAGATACAAACAAAACAAAACAGAACAACAATAATTCCATTTTTTTGACTGAAATAAAAGTAGCAAAAACATGTTCAAATATTTAAAGGACAATCTGATAATCATATGCGTCTATCCAAAATTATGATACTCTAGATCCTCGTCATACTAGTAAGCAAGGCTACGATAATCACAGAGTCCTCGACTTAGGCACATACATCTAGAATCATGGTATTTAACATTTTTGCGATGCTGCTAGCTTGGCTGCGAAAACCTTAAATTCCCACACCCGAGAAATATATCCAAGTCAACTATATGTCCTCACCATGCTGGCTAATATGACTGTAGAAGACTAGATTCCAAATCTTAGATGACCTAGCCCATATAATTTCATCTTGACAAAATTTAAGTTAAATCAACAATGAATTCCCAAAAAATCAAATTTATCTACGAACATCAAGATTCAAAATGAACAAAAATCCTTCAAATCATATAACTACAAACTCGGATGCTATAGCTAACATCAAGATTCAAAATTCAACAATTTTCATCAAAATTAATAAATACAAACTCAAATTCAATAATAATCCATCAAAATCAAATTCAATAGCAGAAAGTAAAGATAAATCAAATCAAGGAAAAGAGTTTTCAAATCGAAGTTAAATAAGATTCTCAAGGGTCGTCCCGGAAATCTCTCGAGGGTCCTAACTGTGATTGAGTTCCTTCAAAATATATCATAATCCTACTGCAGGCTGTAGTGGTACTCTAGTTCGAATACCACTACACTTTTAGTCTCGACCTGCATGGGCCACCACTAAAAACGTGTCACGACCCGTACCCTAGAGTTAGGGCACGAGAACGTAACAACGTCCAGCCTACGTCGCAGTGTCGGCGGTAGAACGCTGTCCTAGGTCTCAGTGCATTTAACAGTATAAGACTAAACAGTTTATACTCCCCGAATGGGGGTGACATAGCAGAATGTAAACCCAATCACAACTAAGGAAGATGAAGTACGACAAGATATAAAACTCAATAAAATACAGAAGAACGGAAGAGACTAAGTGTCTAAGATACAAACTCAGAATACATCTCAAAACTCAAATACAGTAATCCATAAATACATCTCAGGACGACAGAAAATAAACTATAAGAAAACCCTAGCTATCTATGCAACCTCTACTGTCTCCGCTAGGCTAGCAGGCAACCTCCAGGCTATCTGTAAAATTTATCAACAGGTCCAGTCAGGACTGGAGCGAGCACAATACATCTCAACAAGTCATAGCAGGAAAGGAAATATAATCATGCTAGAGAATAAAATACAGGATCTGAAGAATAGCATCATGTAAAAGAGAGACTGTAAGTAAATATCTACGATATATATTAAGAGAGACAGTGCTAGTGATTTTGAGTACAGACGAATCATGTGAATGGCTTAGGACTGATTCATGACTACACTAAGAGTGATTCATGACTACACTACTTTGGATATTATTCACATGACCATTCATACTCCCCCGTACCCCAATCAATACACAAGGATCCAGTCAAGTTACATTAAGATTCATGACTAAACTACTACCCGTATAGGGTGATTCATGAATGGATTCGTGAAGGCTCGGTGATCATGTGAGTACATGAGTCACTAGCTGATAACGAAGATTCATGATAACAGAAGCATAAGATACGTGATGTAAGTGAAACACACCGAACAAAAGTATCTGGTGCTCCCGAAAGGGATAACATCTCATGAATGGATCCATATAGTACTAATCCGTGTTACCAACGTGTCAGCATCAAGTAAGATAATCTAAAGCAGGAAATATAATCCTAAACATGATATGAAATGATCAGAGAATGTACTCGCCTCGATAACCTGAACAGCTGATAGGTAAAGGGGTCCAATTGAAGCCACAGAGTTCTATTTAAAGCAACACAGGTTACAAGACGTTCAAGTTGTAATAAAAGAATCTCTACAAGCAATCTATTATTATTCTAGGTTCTTCTAAGTCAAAATACTCTAGGTCAACTCCGGTCAATAATCTAGTCAAACTAGGTCAAGTGTTGAGTTATAGTTGACTTTGGGTCAACTAGTCAACTCTGGTCAACAGGGTAAATTCTAGTCTAAATATTAAAGATACAAAGTGTACTTCGTTATTCGTACGTCGAAACTTACGACATGCAAATCGAGATAAAAAGATCAACGGTAAAGTTGTTAATCTTATTATAGTGATCCACGTGTCCATCTTGTCAACTTCAACGATATGAGATCACTGGAATTGACTGATCTCAGTTTCGTTGTACTAATCCCGAAATACGAATATTATAGGAATTAATTATTACTTAATTATAAAAAGGTTAAACTCAGAGAAACTATCAACAACCATTGTCGAACGATGAAATAAACATCGCCAACGTGTCCAGAATAGTCAAATTAGCTAGGATAGTCTACCCATCGGTCAAATTTGGACACATGGGCAAAAAGGTAATTTCGGATCAAAACGGTGTCCTTGTCGGAGCCGTTTTGCACCGAAAAACGTGCAAGAAAACAAGTCTATAAAATATAAAAAATTATATGTCTACGAAACCAGAATGACGATACGAACCCAACGGTATCTCCAGAATTGGATTCCGTTTACCCGATCTCAATTTGGCCCGTTGACCAGAACTTAAAATTTCGGTTTGCACGAAAATACGTGCCGGAACCAAAGTTCTCAAAACTCAGCAAACTACATGTCAACGAGTTCAGAATGACGATACGAACTCAACGGTATATTCGGAATTGGATTCCGATGAGCCGATCTCAAAATGACCCGTTGACCCGGATATTGGTATCCGACTTGCACCGAAATGCGTACCGGACCCAACGTCCACCAAAACCTAGCAAATTATATGTCAACGAGTCCAGAATGACGATACGAACTCAACGGTATATCCAGAATTTGATTTCGATGAGCCGGCGTCAAAAAATCTCGTTGACCCAGAAAGTGGGACCCGCTTTGTACCGAAATGTATGCCCGGACCCACGTTCTCCAAAACTAACAAATTTTATATGAAAACATGCCAGAACGACGCCACGAGTCTGATGGTGGTGTCAGAAATGAAATCTGGAGTCCCGTGTTCAAAATTGAAATTTTACAAGTTGAAAATTACGAATTCGGACGGCCAACTTTGGCGTCAAATTCAACCAATCAAACAAGCTCACAATGAAACGAAACTGGAGGGGTAGTAAGAGGGTTATACCAGCTTCGCACAGGAACTAGAAGCATGCCAAACAAAGCTGCGGTGGAGAAGATACGAGCTGATGAAGTTGGCCTCGCAAAACTGTCCAAATTTAATACAATTTAAACGGTCAACTTGGTGGCCGGTTTTGATGTATCAAACGATAAAATAAACGGATGAAAATTGACATGAGGGAAGGTGGATATACCAAGATTTTGACGGAGCGAAGAAATCGACGATCCAACGATCGAATTTCCGGGAAAATACGTGCGAAGTTGCTGCGACGGAGCGCGAATTCTGAGTTCCAAACTCGCGCACGCCGACGGGATTTCGTTCAAAACGCACGAATCGCCTCGACGGCACGTCCCGGAGGACGTTCGCCGCCATGGGGCCTACCCCAGGTGTGCGCCCAGACACGTGGGGGTCGGCTACGCCGACCTCGACGGTGGCAACGCCGGCGGTGGCCGTCTGAACGCGCGCGCGCGAAATCTAGCTGCTGCCGCAGCTGCTGTTGCATGCGCAGCAGCGCTGCGACATGCGGGGCAGCGCGTGGGGCTGCGCGGCAGTTGGGGGCCGATGGTGGCTAGTGGTGGTGGTGGTGGTGGTGCGGCTATGGCCGGAGGGAGGTGGTGGTGATCGCGGTTGAGGGTGGTGGTGATGGTCTAATGGAGTGGAGATGGTGATGGTTCGTGGAGGAGGAGGAGGAGGAGAGATGGGAGGTCGACGGCCAGGCTGGGCCAGGGGCTCGGCCAGCCAAGAAGGAGGAGGTGGGAGGTCGGCCATGGGGGTCGGGGTAGATGAGTGCTGCTGTGTGGTTTTTGTTGGTGTTGTTGTGTAATGTTTTGTGAGGAAAAAAGAAAACAATAGAAAGGAGGAGAGAGAAGAGTGTAGTTAATAATGTGAGAGAGAGAAATGATTCTCCCCACATGAAATTTAGGGCCAGTTTTGTGTTGTGAGAGTGTTTTGTATGGGTGTTTGAAAAAATATAGGGTGGGGATTGATTAGGAGAATCAAGTGGCTAGAACTTAATTTGTAGGAAATAGGTCATTCTGCTGGATTTAAATAAATGGAAATTACACTCAAAATTCGAAATAGAAAAGTAGGTATGGAATATTATTTTTGGACATGAAAAAATGAGGGTGTCACGATGGAGAGTAACATGGAGCTGGACTGGACTTGGTGGAGCCGGATTGGGTCAAAACCGGACATTGTACAAAAATCGAATTAAAATTAGGCGTTGATGATCATGTGTAAATAAGTAGCACATAGGGATTCCAATAAATGGGACCCAAGTGGCAGGCGGATAGTAGGCTCAAAGTGGGCCATGTCCATAGTTGGGGCTGACAAGTTTTGGTCGACAGGGGACCCCCAAATCAAGTTGGAAGATAAATGTGACACCGTAGGGTGAAATAAAATTGGGTCACGTGTTGGAAAAGTTGTGCGAAGCAAATAGAGCACAAGATGGCGTGTCTGAGTGGGACACGAAGGTCATGGGTGACGAGCGTCTCGGGTAGATCTTGCATGAGAAGTTGGTTTCAAGAAAATAACTGGTCTTGTGCTCCTAAATTAAAAGTCACGGTAATGTGCTAAAAATGATCAAGGAAAAGTGTGGGAAAATCGATTAATAATCAAACGGTCTAACTCGACCCGAAGTTCATCAAAGCAAAAAGAGCACAAGGGAACAAGTTTTAGTGGGACACCATATACCGTCATGAAGGTAATCTTGTCCACTCTAAAACTCGTGAAGATGATTTCCAGAGTTGAACATCCCTGATACTCCAAATATCAATAGCACGGGAAAGTACCCTTAAGGATAAATAAACAGAAAAATTATTTATCGAAACCAAATCAATCAGAAAATAAAAATAAAAATTAAAAAAAATCAACCCGAAATTCACGGTGCTCACATACATGACTTGACAATCTGAGATATTTAGAGGATAAATGCGAGTTCAGCGGTACTGAGGGGTACATAACTTGACAGTCGGAGATATTTGGAGACAGAATATGAGTTCAGTGGTACCAAAGGATACATGACTCTACAATCGGAGATATTTGGAGGCAGACTGTGAGTTCAGTGGTACCAAAGGATACATGACTCTACAATCGGAGATATTTGTAGGCAGACTGTGAGTTCAGCGGTACCGAAGAGTACATGACTCGACAATCTGAGATATTTGTGAGAATGTCATTTCAGATATAATATTTCTTCAGGAACTTGCCGTTGATGGGCAACATGAGCAAGTCTCCATTTTGTTTTGTGAGGCGGTAAGCATCATTGGAGAACACAGCCTCGATGATGAAAGGGCCTTCCTATTTAGGCTGGAACTTACCGACGGTTTTGTGAGTCATAACCATCGTCCTCCGTACTGCTAGAACGAGATCACCCACTTTGAATGTTCTGATTTTGACTTTCTTGTTGAAAGCTCCAGAGATTCGGGCTTGATACAGCTCAATTCGTTGCTGAGCTAACAGGCATTTCTCGTCTAGGGCCTCCAACTCTTGTAGTCGACGATGGTGATTATCGTCTATCGTCAACTGATAGGTGAGGGCGACACGGAGTGAGGAGATCTGAGTCTCTAGCGGAAGAACTGTCTCACTTCCATATACCAGAGAGAATGGTGTATTCCCGGTGGCCGACCGTACTGTAGTACGGTATGCCCATAATTCGCGTTTGTTGGAAGACACAAATTTCTTGAGCATCTTGATTATAGTTTTATTGAATGCTTCCGCCAGGCCATTTACTGCTGGGTTGTATGGCGTTGAAGCAACGTTCTGGATTCGGTGCTTGTCGCAGAACAGATAGAATGTATGGCTTGCTAACTGCGGACCGTTGTCGTGGATGATCCTTCGGGGCAGTCCGAAGTGATAGATGATATGATGCTTGAAAAAACTGATCACGTTCGAAGTCTTCACCTCTGCCAATGGAATAGCCTTCGCCCATTTGGAGAAGTAATCTGTGATTGCGAGTATGAATCGATGTCCTCGGGACGAAGGCGAAGTAATCGAACCGATGATGTCCATTCCCCATGGTTCGAATGGCCAGGATGCCACTGTTTGATGTAGAAACTCGGATGGATGGTGGATGAAGTCTGCGTGGATTTGACAGAGTTTGCACTTTCGTGCATAGTCTATTGCATCTGCAACCATTGTGGGCCAATAATAGCCCATTCGGCGAAGGCGGTCTTGTAATTTTGGGCCAGGTTGATGGGCCCCGCAGAAACCATCGTGAGGTTCGCGTACAGCTTCTTTGGCTTCTGCATTTGACAGACACCGAAGCAGTAACCCATCGTATGATCGCCGGTATCGCATCTTCGTCTCCGTATCGTAAAACAATCTTAGGGAACGTCTTTTGATAGAAGTGGCTACCTTCGGGTTCTCAGGCAGGATGTCGTAGACTACGAAGTCGATGAATGGTTGTCTCCAATCTAGTCCTTCGTCGACTGTCAGAGCGGAGTAACTCTCAATGCATTGAACGTTATCATTGGGACAGACCAATTCACGGCCTATTATGTCCACCTGATGATGAGCATAATTCGGCACCGCTAGGGAAGCAGCCAGGCCTACTAGGGCATTGGTCTCAATATTCTGGAGTCTGAGAACATACTCTATGAAGAATCCTCCCAAGGACGAGATGATATCAATTGTTATTTGGTGATATGGGATCATATCTTCATGGCGAACCTCGTATGAACCCCGGATCTGATTGACGATTAATTATGAATCGCCGTATGCTTCAAGATACTCTACGCCCCAGTTCCTTTGCAAGTCGGAGGCCAATAACCAAAGCATTGTACTCGGCAACATTGTTTGAACAGGGCTCCGTGAGGGAGTAAGCCCGATTGATCACCAACCCGGAAGGAGAAATAAGCACCACTCCAACTCCAGCGACGATGTTGCCCTTGGGCCCGGATCTTGAGGAGCCGTCGAAGAACATTCGCTAGATGGCCTTATGGGCAACTGTATTTGAATTGGCGACCTCGTCTGGTATCTCTTCGCATATTCTGGTCGTCTTCGAGCCTGGATGGGCAGCTAGAAAGTCTACCAGAGCTTGGCCTTTAACAGCCTTCTGTGGGATGAAAATCATGTGATATGGTGATAGTAATATCGCCCAGGTAGCAAGGCGAGAGCTGAGTGCCCCAGGTTTGGTCATGAGGACCCTGAGAGGGTTGATTCGCGATATCACGTGGATAGTTTGTCCCGTGACGTAGTATCGCGTTTTCTGAATGGCGAACACAAGAGCAAGGCACTCCTTTTGTAACCCCTCTTCCCGGAATTTTGAATTATATTTTTATTTATTGAATTAAATGGTGAATTTTAGAGTTTTCATAAATAATTATTTAATTAATTTTTACGGTAGAGAATTTTAGCCATAGTGGAGATTTAGAGTACAAGATGACCAGAAATCGTGGCACGGATAATGCGGGAGCGTACCTTGACTAGTGTATTAGCCATAATAGGGGAGACCGAGCCATAGCGATGTCCGAACTAGGAAAACCAGGCCAAGTTGTGACATGACCATTATGAATAATTTAATTACTCATTATTATTGTTATTTGACGTTTAGGAGACCCAGTTGTACCAAACCAGTCAAACTGAAAGCAAACTGAGCCCACGCCCATGTAGACATATAATGCGTCCAAGAACACCCATATAGTCATATTCTGGGTGGATGCAAGTAATTGGTATTTTATTTTGATATTGTCAAATATTTCTAAATATTTGTATGTGTAATGAAATGACATTAATAGGTTAGAATGTCATTTCTAAAATGCTAGCACCATTTTCCTGTGGACCCAATTAGAGTAAGGGTATTATGGATCACCAATACTGCTCCTATTTAGTTGGTCTATTGCTATTTGTATTAGTTAGTATTATTATTAGTAATATTGAAGGTTGTATTAAATAGGAATTATTTACTACCAATTGTTATATTATCTCATGGTCAAATACATGTTATATAAGTTCGTATTTATATAAACAGGTCAAATATTATGAATATATAGTGTCAAGATTTTATTTGGAATTTTTGGAGTTTCATATATACATATATGGTATATAATATATTATATATGTAGTTGTGTGTGTATATATATATATATATATATATATATATATATATATATATATATATATATATATATATATATATATATATATATAAATATATACGTGAATACGTGTATGTGTATATAAATATATAGGTGTGAATGTATAAATAAATATATATATGTACCAATAATAAAAAGAAATAAGAAAAGAAAAAGAAGGCAAAGAAAGAAGTATGGGAACCAGCAGCATTAGCCGGCCAAACCATTCCCAAAACAATCCCAGCCCGCAGGTTTTCCCAAGCCCACATCAGCCTAAAACCCCCACCAGAAGTAAGCAATAGTAGCCAACACAAAAACCCCCATACCCAACCTGAGCCCTCTAGTAAACAAACACCCACATACGCGTAATATATATACTCGAGATAGAGAGAGGTTGAGAGAGAGAATACTCAAACCCTAGTCGCGCTCCCAATATCCCAGCCCTGGACGAAGCCTCCACAACCCCACGCGCCACCCAGCCCCGCCGTGGGTGGCCGTCGGCCGGCGACGGAGTCGCCGAAGAGGCCGCGCGCGCATACGGAAGGAACAGCGCACTCGCAGTAGCAGTGGACAAACACTCCACTTCGCGCCTCGCGTACGTGACGCACGCTCGACTATTCTTCGATCTAATCGTTCAGGTATGCACACAACATATCCGAGTTGAACTCCCTTTATTTTGTTTAAAACCTAGATGATCGAAACCCAATGGAAATCGAGTCAAAACTCGACGAAAATCAGTAGCGAATATGCCCTGTTTTACGTGCAAGGATACGAATAGGAAGGCTATTTTCGGTGAACACTTTGACAGTTTCAAAAATCTATTTGAAGGAGTTTTTAGACAACTTAACCAGCTTTCAAACCCTATTTTTAGATTTATTTTATAATCAGTAGGTGCTGAGATAAATTGACTCGAAAACCAAGAAAAACCTATTTTGAAAATCACGAAATTCATCCACACGACGTGCGTCCCGCCAATCCGGGCGACGTGGTCACAAACCGAAAGAATCTAAAGCTGCGTAACGGCTTCGTGGTCGTGTGGGCTTTGACAAAATTCATATTGGTCGCGTGTGCGCGACGAATTTGACGCGTATCCGTCGGAATCGTCCCGTATCCGTGTAATGTAAATTTAGTCATAACTTTGTGCACGCTCGTCAGATCGAGACGAAACTTGCACCAACTGGACCGTATCGCTTTTCTGGTCCTGTATACCAAGTTTGGTCCAATTCTGAGACAGTTGAATTGGACGCCGTTTGCGGGCCCCACGGTCCGACTCAACGGACGATTTTGTGCACGGCCCGTCGGAATCCAACTCTGGACATACGGTTGGGTTTGTATTAGAAAAATGGATCTGTAGACATATAGTTTGACGACTTTAGAGATCGTTGAATCTGGCGTGCTTTTCGGTGCAAAGCGGGTCCAACAGTGGACATCGTTTTGGCCTGAAATTACCGTTTGCCCCTGTGTCCAGAATTGGACTTAAGGACAGGCAATCCTAGCTATTTTGACTATTCTGAGAACATTGGTAATATTTATTTCAGCTTCCGGAGACTTTTGTATGGGTTTTGACTATTGGGGCACATTGAGTGGTTCAGATTGTCAGTTTCACCAGCAGAGGACCACAGGCGAGTACAGTTTATTGTCTGCATTTCGATATTGATCTTTACTATATTTTATTGATTGGTCATTGGTTATGTAATTTTTATACTCTATTATAAATTGTTGAGTCGGGAATGAGAAGTACCAAAGATGTGTGATCCGACCGTAGACCGTGTTTATTTTTATACAGTAGACCTTGTATACCGTATTTATTTTCATGCAGTAGACATTGTAGACCGTATTTATTTTCATGCAGTAGACATTGTAGACCATGTTTATTTTCTACAAGTAGACATTGTAGACCGTATTTATTTTTCATGCAAGTAGACCTTGTAGACCGTGCGGTGTAGTGGCCTAGACTGATCACATATCAAAGGTACTTCTAACGGTGGAAAGTATATTGGTCTATTTATTACTATTGATTTACTCACGACTTTACTGTTATTTTTAAAACTCATGATTAATGCCTAACCCTTGTCTTATAGTCATTTTCTTTATTTGAAATTGCATTCAGTGAATTGTGCGCGTTCCATTCCTGACTGAAAACCAACATTTTTTAGGTTAGCCGTAGATTCACTTAGCTTGGGGATTGACGGGAATACTTGCAGACAAAGCCTAGAAACTAGCTAGATAGCGGAGTTGTAGTCATTCCAATAGTTGTACAAGTTTATATTTTTCTGTAAATATAAATCTTGTGATTATTGTAAGTTAAATTAATTTTTGTGAATGAGCATGATTTGTGATTTTGATCTTCATGGCCGTGATAGCGTTCTACCGCTGATACTGCGGCGTAGGCTGGCTTGGGCACGTCTCGTATCCGTTTAAAAAAAATGGGTACGGGTCGTGACAAGTTTTTGTGGTGGCCCATGCAGGTCAGTTTTCGCAAAAGATTGCGAACTCGTGACGGTGCTTAAGTTAGTCGTACCATTGCGAGCCTGCATCCAGGAAATGCTCATTCACAATTAGGATTAAAATAATTTAGGAGAATAACTAGGACTAGGAGTCCCTTGTTTAATTTAACCGTGGGGTAGTTAAGATTGTCTGTTAGGCCATATAATTTGGATACAAAGTTGTTAAATTTAGATTGCTTGCCAGATCTTTATAGGCACACTATTTCTTTTGATATGGCAATGTGATACAATATGGATATACTATTTATTTGATTAGTCAGGCTTACATAGAATTAAGGCTTTGATCTTGATGAATAGTTAATTTTTCTGTTGCTTATTAGATATAAATCTGATAGCATAAGTTAGAATTTCCCGTTTTAAATTCTGTTTTGCTGTAAGGAACTGGTTTATAATTTCGATTCCGTTATTCGTGTACGAAATCTTGAGTTAGTTTTGATTTAAAAAATTTCCCTCAGCCATTTGAAATGTATATGAGATAAAGATTAGGATGTTTTCTTCATGTGTCTCCAGATATTTCCTTCCGACCAGTCTTTTGTTTTAAGGATTGATACTTATAGGCAGAGGTTAAACTTTCTATCATAGCCAACTAGTTTAAACTCTAGCAGCTCCTTAAAGTCTTTAGGAATATGATTAGAGTAATTAAATGACCGCGATGACTAGACAGCAGCGTACTGTCGCCAATTGTTTGAGAATGGATGGTATGGGTTCACTACAGCCAGCAGCGCACTGGCGAGGCACAACCCATAGAATTGAGACCATTCTGAAGAATCATAGTCTATGGGACATTGCTTAAACTATGTTCTCATTGATCTCTTTAGATCGTAGATACCCTTATGCTAATATAGAGTAGAGTACCTCATAGCATATCACACCTGAGTCACAGAACCAAGGGTTACCACCGCCCGAGTATACGAACGAGGCATAATTCTCGGTGAAATGACTTCAGATGTGATTACAAACTTAGGATATTATAGAGGATAGGAAAGTGCCAGGTATGCCCTCTAAGATCCAAAGTCAATAATAGTAGAAGTTCTGTAGCATGTCTTCCAACCTAGCGTTATGTGGTTCTCGTGATCTATTGACAGGGTAATTGACTGACATTAATAGGTTTACTTAGAATATAGAATTCAGTAGTCCATAACCTATTGTCGACCAAGGCCATATGGATAGAAGAGAGTAGGATGCCTATATAAGCAATGACACCATGTAAGGTTTGATTCTCTCAAACTCGAACTACTTATTTCCTCCTTCCAAAAATCTTGCTTACTTGTATTTTGACTATCTTGACCAATGCTGCTATTACAGCCTAGTTTTTTTGGCAAGCTTACTCTTTTATCGAGCTTGATTCAAGACATATGTTTAATGGGGACGTCCGCTAACTTATTGTCTAATCAGAATCAGCGTATTATGGTCTGATCAACCATGATGCATTTGGTTCGCTCTTTGCTTAACTACACTACTTGGGTGGAGATATATCAGTATCTAGGACCTCATCTGCGACTACTTGACAATTCCACTTGAATTATACGTTCGCCTTTGAATCACGTGATTGTATTCAGTGACATCTTTCTTGAACTCTTTATTGTTTTTGTCTTTCTCCGATTCGGAAAGACGAGAGCTCGTGATGGTAGAGAGATACAAAGTATTCTCATGGCTGTGGTAGTGGTATACACAAGTGTAACTACCATCGGCCAGTCATGTGATTGAGTTACTCGTTCTCCCCCTCGACCATCAAACTATTATTGAGACTTTCAAGCCATCTGAATTTGAGAATGATTAGGATTTCACCCTTGAGCCTTAACCCAACCTCTTCTCGACCAAAGCCCACAGTTTAGACCTGAGATGAATAGACAAGGGTAAGGACAATTAGTACCATGACTGTGGTAGACACTCATTCCGAGATTGGTTTCCAACAAGTATTGGCCTAGCTATGTAAATTTTATTATTAAGACCTAATTAGTGTTGGAACACCACTGTCACTAGTTTAGCCAATACCATAGCTTAAATGTCCTGTCATATTACGATCTACTAGTGGCCAACAGCAATACATGATCACTACGGCTCTTGTTAAAATAGTCTGGCAGGCTTGAACCGTGTAGAGATTCATGACTCAATTGTTAGAAATCTTTTGCCTTAGAGTTGGTTACCCCGTCGATAACTCTTACATACTATAGACGAGTAGATCGTTCTCCTTTTATCGACCTTGTGTCATTATGCACACCCGTTCTCCTCTCAACCTTCAAGGTACTATTGGGACCTTTTAGCCATCTGAACTTGAGGAACGATCCTAGACTTGACTTAATCTACCGTATTCCGTTATGCCTTGCCTCATTCTTTATTAACAAGAGTCGAGGTACAGTATCTGGACTTTAGAATTCTTCTAGCCTCATTGTTCCTGAAACCATATCCTAGCCTCTAAGGTGGGTAGACTGTAAGCCTTCTAAATTTTTGGGATACACAAGGATTATCGATTGATTGGAATAAATTCCATTAGGATGATCATTAGTGCCATGGACTCCCACTTTCCATTTAGATCATTTTGTGTACCTGTAACTCCCCTTCCTGGAAATTGTCGAGTTATTTATTATTATTATTTATTTGAACTAAATTGTGATTTTTAGAAATAATTATTTAGTTAATTATTACGGTAGATGATTTTAGCCATGGTTGAGATTTGGAGTACAAGGTGACTAGAAATTATGGCATAGGTACTGCAGTGGCATGCTTTGACTAGTGTATTAGCCCTGGTAGAGAAGGCCGAGCCATAGTGATGTCCTAACTAGAAAAATCAGGCCAAGTTGCGAAGTAACCCTTATCGAAGATTATTTATTTATTTAATTTTAATATTTAGTTTTAGGGAACCCGGTTATACCAAACTAGTGCAAACTGGACCCAAACCAAGCCCAAGCCTATGTAGACATACTTTTAGATATGTACAAATATTTCTTAGCTTTTTCGGTAGACTTAACGATATTTCCTAAATATTTGGTTATTTATACAAATGGGTTTTATTATTATTATTATTATTTATTGAGATTGTTATCTAATATTATTATTTTATTGGTTATATTATTTTATTGTCTAATAAATATAATGTATATGTGTATGAATATATATGATGTACATGCATCTTTGTATGTATATATAAATATATTATATTGTATCACATGTATATATATATATATATATATATATATATATATATATATATATATATATATATATATATATATATATTTTATATATATATATATATATATATATATATATATATATATATAAATGTGTATGTGTATGTGTATATATCTAAAATATATATATGTATAATGTGTAGTGCATATATATATATATATATATATATATATATATATATATATATATATATATATATATATATATATATATATATATATATATATATATTTTATATATGTGTGTGTGTGTGTGTGTGTGTGTGTGTGTGTGTGTGTGTGTGTGTGTGTGTATGTGTGTGTATGTGTATATATATCTAAAATATATATATGTATAATGATTGTGTGTATATATATATATATATATATATATATATATATATATATATATATATATATATATATATATATATATATATATATGTATATATACAAGTATTTTTCTAATCGAAAAACAAACCAAATTTTTTCCCCAAAGCCCGGCCAGCATGCCCTAACCAAATCCCCAGCTCAAGCCCCCTCATCCCAAAATCCAAGCTCATAAGCTCATAGGCTTAACCCATATAAACCCACATCTAATAGGCTTAAACCCAATACTAATAGCAAAGGCCAGCAACAGGAATGCAAAACCCAGCCCAACGCTGTGTTCCCAACCCGAGCTCCCTGGGTTTCGAACTCTTCTTTAAACCGAGCGGTTCTCGGTTAATCTCAGCGCGTATATATATGCCGAGAGCGCGAGAGAACAGAGGATTACTCCTCGAAACCCTAAACACCTCAGCCGCGCAACCACCCCTCCTTCCCTGGGCGACCCCGCACGCGCCGTCGGCCGGCCACAGGCCGAGAACAGCGCGCGCGCGTGCAACTCATCAGCGCACAGCAGCAGCGACGAGGCCACTTCGTGTGGTGTTTTCTCCGCGCACGGTCGACGGTTCTTCGAACCGTTTGTTCAGGTATGGACTCAATATGTCCCTCTTGATTCTCCTTTAGGTAGATTTAATTATTCAGCGCTAGGTTGCCCGTGAAGTCGATTAGAAGATCGACGAAAACCTATAAAAACAGAACACTATTTTCAGTCCAAGAACCCCTGTTCGACATTCGATTATGATCGATCCAGCGACTTATTAGAAAATCTATTTGAAGAGACTTTTAGACAACATGTTGGGCTTCACAACCCTTCTTGCGGAATTTGAATTCATCGACTATGTGTCGAGAAATCGAAACCCAAAGTTTCCCAAAAACCTGTTTTGAAAACTAGAAATTTGTTCCACTCAACGTGCGTCACGCCAATCGGGAGGACATGGTTTTGAACGGAACACATTGAAGCTGTGTAATGGTTACGTGGTCGTGTAGGCTTTGACGGAATTCAAATTGGTCGCGTGTGCGCGACAAATTTGATACGTATCCATCGAAATTCACCGTATCGTACAATTTGCAAATTCTCCAATTACTTTGTATCCGTTCGTCAGATCGAGACAAAACTTGTGCCAACAGAACCGTCTCATTTTTTTGGTCCTGTATGCCAAGTTTGGTCCAAATCTGAGACAGTCGAATCGAACGTCGTTTTGCGGGCCCCACGGTCCAACTCAACGGACAATTTTGTGCACGGCCCGCCGGAATCTAACTTTGGACATACGGTTGGGTTCGTATCGAAAAAATGGATCCGTAGACATGTAGTTTGATGACTTTAGAGACCGTTGACTCTGGCACGCTTTTCGGTGTAAAGCGGGTCCAACGGCGGACGTCGTTTTTGTCCGACATTACCGTTTTGCTCCTGTGTCCAGAATTGGACTTAAGGATAGGCAATCCTAGCTAATTTGATACTTCTGGACACATTGGTGATATTTGTTTTATCATCCGACAATGTTTGTAGATATTTTCTCTAGGTGTCACCACTAGTTAGTCAATTCTTATTTTTTTTCCGTAATTCGAAATTAGTACAACCTCATAGTTTAATACTTAGAGACTAGAGTTGATCCCCTTTGACTAGGTTGACTATATTAACCAAAAGTCAACTATAGGTCAACCATTGGCTTAGTTTGACCCGGATTGAATTAGAACTTGACTAGTTGACTTTAGTTTGACTCTAATTTGACTTTAGTTGACCTAGTGGACTTGTTGATTAGACTTTGACCTAGAAGGACCTAGAACTATCTAGAATGCACTGTAGATTATTCTTATTTCATGTTAGACTCTTTTGTGACTTGTGATTGCTCTAATAGAACACTGTGACTCCAGTTGGACATCTACATTTATCAGCGGCTTGGATTACCAGGCGAGTACATTCTCTCATATTTTCATGCTTCTTTTGATATGTACTCTTGTCATAGACTAGTATACTTGATGCTGACATGACGTTCACACGGATCAGTACCCTCTGGATCTTTTTATGTGATGTTGTCCCCTCGGATACATCGAGTATGTCATATTTCATGTACTTTATCATGTTCATCATGTACTCCATGTATTCACATTTATCCACGTGCACTCATGTGTTACTCATGTACACTCATGACCATATGAGCTCCATGTATACAGTAGTTGTTATCCATGTGCAATAACATAAAATGCTTCGATCCTTGTGTATTGGTTGGGGACAGGGAGAGTGTAGTTGGTTATGTGATCATTATCCCCATTAGTTATCCATGTGCATTCCATAGCTGTATTCATGTACAACCCAAGCTGCTACATAACCAATTCATGCTCTGATTCACGTAGAAGGTTACATTCTTTATTTATCATATTTATATCTCAGTTATATCTTCTCTCCTATTGATTTCTCTTTACAGCGATTCATGTATAGTTTTCTATAGATTTCTTTATATGTCCATTCCTGATATGAACTGTTGTGAGAGATATGTGCTCGTTCCTATCCTGATTGGACCCGTTGATAAAATTTTACAGGTACTTGGAGTTCACAGTTAGCCTAGAGGACACTGGTAGAGCTTGGAGTATTTTCCTAGAGTTTGTTCATTTTCTTTATTGTTTGTCTTAGAGTTGTATTTGAAATCTTGTGTTTGTTTAATAAAACTATTTTACTATCACTCCTGGTTCTCTCTCTTGTGGATTATCTTATCTATTCTATCGTGCTATTATCTATCTTTAGAGTTGTGATTGAGATAGTATCCTTATGTGTTTGTCCTCCGTCTGGAGAGTATAGCATATGGTTTTAGATATGATTATGACCTGGAACAGCGTTCTACCGCCGACAATGCGGCGTAGGCTGGACGTACCCATGTCTCGTGCCCTAATGCTAGGGTGCGAGTCGTGACACGTTTTTAGTGGTGGCCCATGCAGGTCGAGATTCGCATTTGTGCGATTTCGTAGTAGCGCGACGACTTAGTTGTACTGCTACTAGCCTACTATAGAGTATAAGAAATAAGGTGTTAGAATTAGAGATACTCAATCACACTTTGGATCCTTTGAGAGATTTCAGGGACGACCCTTGAGAATCTTATTACGAATTTCGATTTGAATTTCTTTTCCTCTTGAATTTGATATTGATTGGTTCTTTTCTTTTGAGCGGATCTTCATTTTTCCTTCCTTACCATTATTTCTTGTATTCCCATTTTCTTAAACTCTGTCGTACCTGCATACTTTGTAACCCTTGAATCTTCGTATTTTCATAGAAAAGGTTGAGGAAGTGTTGTAAATCATGTAGCTCGAAAATAATTGAACTGGTTATCGTGTGATGATTTTGTAGGAATCCAAAAGGTTGGATGCTGACATGGAAACTTGAGAATGATATGTGGTAAAAAGTCTAGGATGAAATCAAGGAGATGTATACTACCAGTCTGGAAACAAACCACACTTAGAGAAAACTTGGTATGGATAATTCGTAATTGTATTTCAAAACTGATGAGGATATTCAAGGTCAACTTAGTTTGAGAATTTCAAAATTTGGTTATTGATTCTCGGGCAGTTTTACCCTAAGGATTTAAAGAAGGTTAGTAATGGAAAAGAGAATTAAATGGTATTCAATGAAGATATGAAATTGAACAAGATATTGTAAGAAAATGACTAGGGATAGAGAGGACACAAGGCTATGGAAATTTGGACATTGTTGTGAAATTAAAAAAAAGGGTTTAGGAGAATAATATTCATGGGTGTATGTCGAAGAAAATATGAAGGTTGATTTTTCGATGGAAAATAAGTTTGTAAGGCCTAGAGGTTTTGGGAATTGAATGATGCAAAAAACAATGTAAACAGTTTAAAGATCTCATAAACTTGAGTTAGAGGTTTCGGATCTAAATTGGGACAATGTGAAGAAATATAGAAAATGATTTAAAATGAATAGTATTGATGCTTAATAAGGAGGGGCATGCTTCATGAGAAATGTTTTGAAAATTTAGAATCCTGCCTATGATGATCATGGTAAAGATTTAGATAATGGAAGGTTGTAAAATCTGGATGGTAAACATATGAGGATTGAATTACCATAGGGAGACTAGTAAGGTAAAGATACGATTGGCAATTATGATCAGGTGAACTTCAGGGTTTCAGAGGCAGATGATACTTGACTTTCCTTAAATCTAGATCTTTTATTGTGACTCTCTGACCGTTCGTAATATTTGAATAATGATTTGATCGTTCCTTAACAGTATTCTCTCTCTAGAACTGTATCCCTAAATTATTTTATTCTGTAACTGATTTTATTTCGTGCTTCAACTTGTTCTCCTTTACTTTGTACATTAATTGTCACCTCTTGAACTTCCATTTTCTATTTTGGATCCTTGATATTTCTTACCAAGACTTTGATATTCGGAGTATAATACTAGCTGTTACCCTCCAACAAATTGTGTACAAGGCCCAGACGAGTCCATCTTCATGTGGGCATATCGTGTCCCATTAAACTCATCTCCTTGTATACTATCCTTTTGATATGACTTTCGAGTCGAAATGACTAACTATGATCTATACCATAATACCAACTATTTTTGATTTCAATTAGAAATCCAACTTGATTCACTTCTTTTGACCCGACATGTGTTGGTGTTCTGCTTGATTCTTTAAATGCTCAACTTTGTACTTTATCTTGATGGCTTGACCCGTTGTTCCATCACCCTATTAGTTTAACTCTTTTAAGGTGGGTAGAATGTCTCACTACCCAGCAAATCCTAGTCATTGTGAACCACATTGATAAGTTCACTTAGACTATTTAACTTCTTTCATCATTATCCTTACTTATATTTTGACTACCGTATGTTGCTCATTTAGAACCAGTTTTGCAAGCTTATCTTCTTTTCGAGCTTGATCATGACATATATTATTTGGGGCCAGCACCCACTAACATATTGTCTAATCAGAACCGGTACAAGATGGTCTGATCAACCTATTGCACTTTGGTTCGCTTTTCATATATTATTCTACGTGGATGGAGACATAGTTAAACTTTTCCTAGAGTCTCATTCGCGACAGCCTTGACAATTTCCCTTGGACTATTTTTGTCATCTATGAGCCACGTATTGTACTCAATAACATCGCCTTTGAACTCTTTATTGTCTGCCTTTCACATATTTCAGAAAGACAAGACACTATACTTATTAGACAGACCCGAGGTATCACATATAGTTTCCCTATCCAAAGGAGAAAATTGATTCAATTCTATATCCATGCATCATCCTTTAAATTCTAATTCCTTTGACCGACCAGTTGACTTGGTCATCCTTCTTATCATCAAATATATTGGGATCTATTTCAATTGAATTAAACCAATTGTGACATGGATTTCAAATCTTGGATACTCGTGCTCAGACTTCAATGACCCCGTTCTCTATCTTGCCCAAACATCGATTTATCCTGATTGATCAACTTAGATCGTATTGGGACTAAAAAAAATTCTTATATATATATATATAGTGTGCTTGGATTTTTTGTGCTATTGGCAAGTTGTGATTTAAACTTTGATTTTCTTGATTATATTTGGAATTAGTAACCCTTCAGAGTTAGTTACTAGTTATGTTCTTTGATAGTTGCCAATTTCATAAAGGTTGGTAGACTACCCTACGGCCTTGATGATTGGCATTCCCTATCTTTCCAATTGGACTCCCTAGACTGTTTGTATGTTTTATACCCGATGACTGGCTTGATATAGTATGACTTATATACCTGGGTGAAACATTCAACTCCTATGATTTGACCATGACCCTGCATATGTTATTCTTCCTAATTGGATGTTTAAAAAAAATTCCTAGAGACTTTGATTGTTGGGTGTTGACCTAGAAGGAGTACGATCGACCTAAATTTCGAGGACGAAATTATTTTTAAGGTGGG
>JANAVB010040217.1:3439399-3724399 GCA_029216955.1 Iris pallida | reverse complement strand
GGACGATTTTGTGCACGGCCCACCGGAATCCAACTTTGGACATACGATTGGGTTCATATCGAAAAACTGGATCCGTAGACATGTAGTTTGACGACTTTAGAGACCGTTGACTCTGGCATGCTTTTCGGTGTAAAGCGGGTCTAACGGCGGACATCATTTTTACCCGAAATTATCGTTTTGCTCCTGTATCCAGAATTGGACTTAAGGATAGGCAATCCTAGCTGATTTGATACTTCTGGACACGTTGGTGATATTTGTTTTATCATCCGACAATGTTTGTAGATATTTTCTCTAGGTGTCACCACTAGTTAGTCAATTCCTATTTTTTTCCGTAATTCAAAATTAGTACAACCTCATAGTTTAATACTTAGAGACTAGAGTTGATCCCCTTTGACTAGTTTAACTATATTAACCAAAAGTCAACTATAGGTCAACCATTGGCTTAGTTTGACCCGGATTGAATTAGAACTTGACTAGTTGACTTTAGTTTGACTCTAATTTGACTTTAGTTGACCTAGTGGACTTGTTGATTAGACTTTGACCTAGAAGGACCTAGAACTATCTAGAATGCACTGTAGATTATTCTTATTTCATGTTAGACTCTTTTGTGACTTATGATTGCTCTAATAGGACACTGTGACTCCAGTTGGACATCTACATTTATCAGCGGCTTGGATTACCAGGCGAGTACATTCTCTGATCTTTTCATGCTTCTTTGGATATGTACTCTTGTTATAGACTAGTATACTTGATACTGACACGACGTTCACACGGATCAGTACCCTCTGGATCTTTTCATGCGATGTTATCCCCTCTGATACATCGAGTATGTCATGTTTCATGTACTATATCATGTTCATCATGTACTCCATGTATTCACATTTATCCATGTACACTCATGTCTTATTCATGTACACTCTTGACCATATGAGCTCCATGTATACAGTAGTTGTTATCCATGTACAATAACATAACATGCTTCAATCCTTGTGTATTGGTTGGGGGCAGGGAGAGTGTAATTGGTTATGTGATCATTATCCCCAGTAGTTATCCATGTGCATTCCATAGCTGTATTCATGTGCAACCCAAGCTATTTACATAACCAATTCATGCTCTGATTCACGTAGAAGGTTACATTCTTTATTTATCATATTTATATCTCAGTTATATCTTCTCTCCTGTTGATTTCTCTTTACAGCGATTCATGTATAGTTTTCTATAGCTTGCTTTATATGTCCATTCCTGATATGACCTGTTGTGAGAGATATGTGCTCGTTCATGTCCTGATTGGACCCGTTGATAAAATTTTACAGGTACTTGGAGTTCACAGTTAGCCTAGAGGACACTGGTAGAGCTTGGAGTATTTTTCTAGAGTTTGTTCATTTTCTTTATTGTTTGTCTTAGAGTTGTATTTGAAATCTTGTGTTTATTTAATAAAACTATTTTACTATCACTCTTGGTTCTCTCTTTTGTGGATTATCTTATCTATTTTATCGTGCTATTATCTATCTTTAGAGTTATGATTGAGATAGTATCCTTATGTGTTTGTCCTCCGTCTGGAAAGTATAGCATATGGTTTTAGATGTGACTATGACCTGGAACAGCGTTCTACCGTCGACACTGCGGCGTAGGCTGGACGTACCCACGTCTCGTGCCCTAATGCTAGGGTGTGGGTCGTGACAGTACCCGACCGTGTTATTAAAATTCGGAGCACGAGATCAGCTGTTACCTCCCAACAAATTTTATATACAAGATCTGGACGAATCCACCTTCATCTAGATATATCATGTCCCACTCAAACCTGTCCCCTTGTACTTTATTTTTGTGCTACGACTTTTAGGTAAAAAGGAATAGTTATAACCCTTTCCACAATGCCGGTATACTTTTCGACTTCCACTAGAGCTTAAACCTTAACTCAATTCCTTCGACCCAATATATGGTTGTAATTTATTTGAAGCCTACTACGCTCATGCCACTAGTGTGCCACTAAATTGTGTCCTCTCGTGCTACTTAAACACAAAAGTCACAGAAGTCACATTTTGAGTTTTAAGAACCTAGCTAACCAATCCGACTGGCAACTAGCTCAACCACTTGGGTTAAAATCTATTCTAGGTTACCCTAGCCTAGTAGAAATAGTTTTATCATTGGGATCTTGTCCAGTCAATATAGATTGAAGCCAAAGGTTCATCCAACCGACGACTGATGTCCAATTGGGGAGCCCATTAAGACCCAGTAATACCTATTCATGCATACCACTATATTTGGACTATAAAGCCGAACCATTTGAAATAGGTCCCCATACCTATTATGTAGTCTTCCCTTTTTTTGAATGAGAAGTCATTCATAGCCCTTGTTCTATCTACCTAAAAGTTGCGATAGGATCTTGTATTGCATTTTATCCCTTACACGTGTGTTTAAATAACCACGAAAAAGATCACAATCTTGATTTTACAAATTCTGTTCTACTATGGAACCTTGTTTAGATTAATTTTGAGAATAAAATTTCTGTATTGCACGGAGTGCAAGCCCTCTACGAAACAAAGGGTTCTTTGACTTAGCAAGTGATTAGACTAGAGTAGCACAATTTAGCAAAATAGGTCAATGGCTCATAAATTTTTTTCTATCTGTAACATTGGATACTCTCTACCGCTTTAGAAACTTCATGAATGCTCTCGATTATTCTTCCTTATCTTCATGTCCTTCCTATTTCAGAGTGACGAATGGTCACGCTTATTAGAAGTTAGCAATATTTCTTAGCTAATTGGGTAAATTTGTTGTATGTTAGATTTTGGATGGTTTGATAGATAGGAGAGGATTATAGTGGCCATAAGCAGTAGATATCTATTGGTAGCAATTTTAGCAAGTAATTGAATGATTTTAAAGTTTTAGTGACGTGAGATTTGAGGGAGTAATATGTCCAAAGTTGGGTAGAAGTCCTTGGAGTTTCGTAGTTACAGAATGGCTAGGAGGAGGATATAAACTGTTTTTGAGGAATTAAAATTCAAGGAGATTAAGGTAATGGTAGATTTTCTTGTTGAAGTTAAGGAATAAGTTATAAATTAGAATTTCGAGGAAGAAATTATTTTTAAGGTGGGTAGATTTGTAACCCCTCTTCCCGGAATTTTGAATTATATTTTTATTTATTGAATTAAATGGTGAATTTTAGAGTTTTTATAAATAATTATTTAGTTAATTTTTAAGGTAAAGAATTTTAGCCATAGTAGAGATTTAGAGTACAAGATGACCAGAAATCGTGGCACGGATAGTGCGGAGGCGTACCTTGACTAGTGTATTAGCCATGGTAGGGGAGGCCGAGCCATAGGGTGTCCGAACCAGAAAAATCAGGCCAAGTTGTGACATGACCATTATGAATAATTTAATTACTCATTATTATTGTTATTTGACGTTTAGGAGACCCGGTTGTACCAACCCAGTCAAACTGAACCCAAACTAAGCCCAAGCCTGTGTAGACATATAATACGTACAAGAACACCCATATAGTCATATTCTGGGTGGATGCAGGTAATTGGTATTTTATTTTGATATTGTCAAATATTTCTAAATATTTGTATGCGTAATAAAATGACATTAATAGGTTAGAATGTCATTTCTAAAATGCTAGCACCATTATCCTGTGGACCCAATTAGAGTAAGGGTATTATGGATCACCAATATTGCTCCTATTTAGTTGGTCTATTGCAATTTGTATTAGTTGGTATTATTATTAGTAATATTGAAGGTTGTATTAAATAGGAATTATTTACTACCAATTGGTATATTATCTCATGGTCAAATACATGTTATATAAGTTCGTATTTATATAAACAGGTCAAATATTATGAATAGATAGTGTCGAGATTTTATTTGGAATTTTTGGAGTTTCATATATACATATATGTGTATATAATATATTATATATATAGTTGTGTATATATATATATATATATATATATATATATATATATATATATATATATATATATATATATATATATATATATATATATACGTGAATACGTGTATGTGTATATAAATATATAGGTGTGAATGTATAAACACATACATATTTATAGACACATACACGTATTCACGTATATATATATATATATATATATATATATATATATATATATATATATATATATATTTATGTACCAATAATAAAAAGAAATAAGAAAACAAAAAGAAGGCAAAGAAAGAAGTATGTGAACCAGCAGCATTAGCCGGCTAAACCATTCCCAAAACAATCCCAGCCCGCAGGTTTTCCCAAGCCCACATCAGCCTTAAACCCCCACCAGAAGTAAGCAATAGCAGCCAACACAAAAAACCCCATACCCAACCCGAGCCCTCTGGTAAACAAACACCCGCATACACGTAATATATATACTCGAGATAGAGAGTGGTTAAGAGAGAGAATACTCAAACCCTAGCCGCGCTCCCAATGCCCCAGCCCTGGACGATGCCTCCACAACCCCGCGTGCCACCCAGCCCCGCCATGGGCGGCCGTCGGCCGACGAAGGAGTCGCCGGAGAGGCCGCGCGCGCATCCGGAAGGAACAGCGCAGTAGCAGTGGGAAAACACTCCACTTCGCGCCGCGCGTACGCGACGTACGCTCGACCATTCTTCGATATAATCGTTCAGGTATGCACACAACATATCCGAGTTGAACTCCCTTTATTTTGTTTAAAACCTAGATGATCGGAACCCAATGGAAATCGAGTCGAAACTCAACGAAAATTAGTAGCGAATATGCCTTGTTTTGAGTGCAAGGATACCAAATAGGAAGGCTATTTCCGGCGAACCCTTTGACAGTTTCGAAAATCTATTTGAAGGAGTGTTTAGACAACCTAACCAGCTTTCAAACCCTATTTTTAGATTTATTTTATAATCAGTAGGTGCTGAGATAAATTAACTCGAAAACCAAGAAAACCTGTTTTGAAATCACGAAATTCATCCACACGACGTTCGTCCTGCCAATCCGGGCGACGTAGTCACAAACCGAAAGCATCAAAAGCTGTGTAACGGCTTCGTGGTCGTGTGGGCTTTGACGGAATTCAAATTGGTGGCGTGTGCGCGACGAATTGGACGCGTATCCGTCGAAATCGTCCCGTATCCGTGCAATACAAATTTAGTCATAACTTTGTGCACGCTCGTCAGATCGAGACGAAACTTGAGCCAATAGGACTGTATCGCTTTTTTGGTCCTGTATGCCAAGTTTGGTCCAATTCTGAGACAGTTGAATCGGACGCCGTTTTGTGGGGCCCACGGTCCGACTCAACGGGTAATTTTGTGCACGACCCGCCGAAATCCAACTCTGGACATACGGTTGGGTTCGTATCGAAAAAATAGATCCGTAGACATGTAGTTTGACGACTTTAGAGACCATTGACTCTGACACTCTTTTCGATGCAAAGCGGGTCCAACGACGGACATCGTTTTGGCCCAAAATTACCGTTTTACCCCTGTGTCCAGAATTGGACTTAAGGACAGGCAATTCTAGCTATTTTGACTATTCTGAGAACATTGGTAATATTTATTTCAGCTTTCGGGGACTGTTGTATGGGTTTTGACTATTGCAGCACATTGAGTGGTTCAGATTGTCAGTTTCACCAGCAGAGGATGTAGCTTCCCTTCCCGGAATTTTGAAATATTTTTTTATTTTATTTATTTTAAATGGTAATTCTAGAATTTTGTAAATAATTATTTATTTAATTATTACGGTAGATGTCTTTAGCCATGCTGGAGTTTTAGAGTGCAAGACAGTTAGAAATCATGGCACGGATAGTGCAGTGACGTGCCTTGACTAGCGTATTAGCCCTGGTAAGGAATGCCGAGCCATAGTGATGTCCTAACTAGAAAAACCAGGCCAAGTTGCGACATGACCGTTATAAATAGTTAATTATTTATTATTAATAATTATTTGACGTCTAGGTGACCCGGTTGCACCAAACGAGTCAAATTGAAACCCGAGCTGAGCCGAGCCCACGTAGTCATGCGGGACGTCCGATGACATGCGTGTTGATATATTTTGGTGAGTACGATATATTCCATTTTAATAATTTAATGACCATTTCTAAATATCCGTAATTTTAGTATTTTAAATAATATTATTAATTAATATTTAATAATATTTTGTAAAATGGGCCCATTGTACGTTTTGGGATTTTTAGAATACGCATAGTGGTGTATACACCGATATTGATTTATTGAATTTTGTTATTATTATTATTATTATTATTATTATTATTATTATTATTATTATTATTATTATTATTATTATTATTATTATTATTGTCATTATTCTTATTAGTATTCTTATTATCATTATTGTTAATATTATTCTATTCTTATTATATTGTTATTATATTATATTTATATGTGTATAAATAAATAATATGTAAATGTTTGTAATTTTATGTATATGCAAGTATATTAAATATAGAGATAAATACGTATAATACCTTGTATATATATATAAATACGTGTATGCATATATATAAATATATACAATAAAATGTGTGTAGGTGTATATATATATATATATATATATATATATATATATATATATATATATATATATATATATATATATATATATATATATATATATATATATATATATATATATATATATTACCATGTCTATAAATAAATAGGTATATATATATATAATATATATTTTGTGCGTATATACGTATAAGTGTCCATAGGTATTTATATATATATATATATATATATATATATATATATATATATATATAAGAAAATAAGATAAAGAAATAGAGATAGAAATAGATTAGATATAGAAAGGAGAAAAGGAATAAGAAATAATGGCATTAGCTGAGCCATGCCAACTCGAGCTCGAGCTTGGATCCCAGGCCCACAGGGACTTCTCCCTCAGCTGTGAGGCAAGCCCAACTTTTGGGTTCACAGCAGCTTTCGGTTAAGTATATATCGTGTAGTATATATAAGGGAACCGAGAGGGAACTTCTTAAACCCTAACCATCTATCGCCACGCCACCTGCAACTCCCCCACACGCGCGAGCGCCGCCGTGTCTGCGGCACAGACCGCCGGAGCCACGGCCAACCGGTCGTCCACAATCGGGATCAGCGCGCGCGAGCGCACGACTGGAACAAGAGCAGTGACAGCAGCCCTTTCGAGCCCACTTTGCGTTAAGTTTCCCGTCATCTCATCGTGACGTTATGCGCGTCATCTTCTCAGGTACGACTACAACCTATACGACTGTAATTCCCTTCAGGTAGTTCTTTTTACCTCGCCTTGTACGCAACGAAAATCGATACCCAAAACTAGGAAAAATCCAGATTTTCTGGATCAAGAAACTGCCCCGAGAACCAATATTAGCGGTCGATTTTCGACTAGGATAACGCGAACCTAGGAAAACCGCTTGAACAGAATTGTTGACAACCTAATCGAGATTGAGACCCTACTTTTAGTTTATTTTCTAGTTGATTATATTCTGTTTAAAACCGATTTAAAAATCAGAAAAAAACTAGAAAACCTATTTTTAAAATTAAGAAAATCCTCCGATACCACGTCCGTCCCGCCATTCCGGGCCACGTGGTCGTGCACCGAAGACATCGAAAGCTGCGTAACGGCTTCGTGGTCGTGTGTGCTTTGACGGAATTCAAATTGGTCGCGTGTGCGCGACGAATTCGACGCGTATCCGTCGAAATCGTTCCGTATCCGTCCAATGCAAATTCAGTCATAACTTTGTGCACGCTCGTCAGATAGAGACGAAACTTGCGCCAACAGGACCGTATCATTTTTCTGGTCCTGTATGCCAAGTTTGGTCCAATTCTGAGACAGTTGAATTCGACGTCGTTTTGCGGGCCCCACGGTCCCGCTCAACGGGCGATTTTGTGCACGGCCCGCCGGAATCCAACTCTGTACATACGGTTGGGTTCGTATCGAAAAACTGGATTTGTAGACATGTAGTTTGACGACTTTAGAGACCGTTGACTTTCACGCTTTTCGGTGCAAAGCGGGTCCAACGGTGGACATCGTTTTTGCCCGAAATTACCGTTTTGCCCCTGTATCCAGAATTGGACTTAAGGACAGGCAATCGTAGCTAATTTGACTATTTTGAGAACGTTGGTACTATTTATTTCAGCATCCGGAGACTTCTGCATGTGTTGATTGATTGTGGCTCGTGAGTGGTATTTATTATTGGTTTCTCCAGCTAAGGACCTCAGGCAAGTGCACTTTCTGATTGCTTTTCGATTCATAGTAGTCTTTTCATTTTATGTCTATACATATCTCTTACTACTTGTTGACACGCTCGTCACACGGAGTAGTCGGGAGGGGAAATACTCAGTAAATACGTGAACAAACCAGTTACTATTACTTGAATGATAGCTAAGTCATACACATCCACGTATGAGTTAGCCGTACCAATTACTTGAATGATAGCCATCGTATGATGTGTCGTATTAGCCCAGCCGTTCACGTATTGAAAGGTATTTCACACCACTTAGATAGATGTCTTTTATTAGTTTTTCCTTGTTTATTTCTCTATCGTGCTATGACATCAGTTATCTACCAGTTTTATTTCTCATATGCTATTTTCATGTCTTGTTAATTCTATTGTGTTTTGTACTGCCGTCGGTTTGTGTACTTGTTCCAATCCTGACTGGATAACCAACATTTTTCAGGTTTAGCCGCTATCACTCTTAGCACTGGGGAAGACTTGGGTATGCTGAAGACAACCTAGAAATAGAAAGCATTGTATCAAATTCATTAATCGTAAATCTTGTATTTTCTTTAATTATAAATCTTGTAAATGTTGTAATAAATTTAGCAATTGTGAATGAGCATCAAATGTATTTTTAGCATTTACTTCTTGCGGGCTTGACAGCGTTCTACCGCCGACTCTGCGGCGTAGGCTGGCTTGGACACGTCTCGTATCCGAAAAAACGGGTGCGGATCGTGACAAGTTTTTGTGGTGGCCCATACAGGTCAGTTTTCGCAGAATATTGCGAACTCGTGATGGTACGTTAGTCGTACTGTTGCGAGCCTGCGCCTAAGAAATGCTCATTCACAAACTAGGATTAAAAAAATAACTTAAGATAATGACTAGGACTAGGAGTCCCTTGTTCAAATTGACCGTTGGGTAGTTAAGGTTATTAGATAGGCCATGCAATTTAGATAACTTGCTAGATCCCTACAGGTACACTGTACTTTTGATATGACCATGTGATCCAATGTGGATATATTATTCTCTTGGTATGTCAGACTTGCCTAGAATTAAGGCGTTAATTTTGATAAACTGTTTAATTTCTGTTGCTTTATTATACATATATCTTATATCATAAGTTAGAATTGCATGTTTAAATTCTATTTTACTGTAGTAACTGGTTTATAACTTCTGATTCTGCTTTTCATATATACAAATCTCGATGTAGGATTGGTTCAAAGTTCCCCTCAACCAGTTGAAATAGATATGAGATAAGGATTAGGATGTTTTCTTTACTTCACATGTCTTCAGATAATTCTTTCTGACCTGTCTTTTGCTTTAAGGATAGAGGCTTATAGACAGATGTTTACACTCTCTATTATAATCAACTAGTTTGAACCTTTAGCAGCCCCTTGAAATTCTTAAAAATATAGTTAGAATAATTTTATGACTGCGATGATTAGACAGCAGCGCACTGTCGCCAATTGTTGAGAGTGGATAGCGTGGGTTCACTGCAGCCAGCAGCGCACTGGCGAGGCACAACCCATAGAAATGAAACCATTTTGAGGATCATAGGTTATAGAACATTGCTAAAACTATGTTGTAGTTGACCAAGACTTTAGGGATAGTAAGATTGTAGGAAGACTGTGTAAGCAATGACACCAGGTAAGGTTTAGATTCTCTCAAAACTCGAATTACTTACTCTTCCTCCCAAAAATCTCGCCTACTTATAATTTTAACTATCTTGAACAACGCTGCAAATATAGCCTAGTTTTGCAAGCTTGCCCTTTATCGAGCTTGATTCGAGACATATATTTATTGGGGACGCCCGCTAACATATTGTCTAATCAGAATCATTGTATTACGGTCTGATCAACCATGACGCATTTGGTTCGCTCTTCATCTAATTATCCTACGTGGATTGAGATATAGATGTCTCTAGGATCTCATCTGCGACTGCTTTGACAATTCATCTTGAAATTAAACGTTCGCCCTTGAATCATGTAATTGTGTTCAGTGACATCTCTCTTGAACTCTTTATTGTTTTCGTCTTCACTGATTGGAAAGACGAAAGCTCGCAATTGATAGATAGTTATAGAGTATTTTCGTGGCTATGATAGTTGTATATCCAAGTGTAGCTACCATCGACCAGCCCTGTGATAGGAACCTTGCCACCATATCCTAGTCTCTAAGGTGGGTAGACCGCAAGCCTTCTGAAAATTTTAGGATATACCATGACTACCGAGTGATTAGAATAATTTCTATTAGGATGATTATTAGTGCCCTTGGACTCCCACTTTTCATTTAGATCCTTTTGTGTCCCCGGCCGTGCCATTAATATTCGGAGCACGAGACCAGCTACTATCTCCTAACAAACTTCATATGTAAGATCTAGACGAGCCCACCTTCACCTAGGTATATCATGTCCCACACAAACTCGTCCCCTTGTACTCTATTTTTATGGTACGACTTTCAGGATATAAAGGACTAGCTACAACCCTTACCATAGTACCAGTATACTTTCCGACTCCCATTAGAGCCTCAACCCGGACTCAGTTCATTCGATCCAATATATGGTTGTGATCTACTCGAAGCCTACTGCGCTCATGCCACTAGTGTGCCACCCAATGGAGGCCTCAGGTGCTACTTAAACACAAAAGTCACCGAAGGCGCATTTCGAACTTTGGGATTTATCTAACCAACCTGACGGACAACTAGGTCAATCCCTTGGGTAGTGACCTATTCTAGAATACCCTAATCTAGTAGGAATAGTTTTACTTGGGATCTTGTCTAATCCATATAGATTGAAGCCCAATGTTCATCCCACCAACGACTAATGTCCAAATAGAGAACCCATTAAAACCACAATCTTGATTTTTTAAATGTCGTTCCATTATGGAACCTTGTCTGAATTGGAATTTCGAGAACGAGACTTCCGTATTGCACGGATGGCAGGCCACTCTAAGTAACGAAGGGTTCTTCGACTTAGCAAATGACTAGACTAGAGTAGCCCAATCTAGCAAATAAGATTATAGGTTCATAAATACTCCTTCCATCTGTATTATTGTATATTCTCTCTGCTCTTAAACCTTCATAGTTGCTCTCGATTTCCCTTATCCTCCTGTCCCTCCTATTTCGGAGCGACGTATGGTCATGCTTAATAGGATTTACCAATATTCTTAGTTACTTGTATAAATTTGCTTATTAAGATTTTGGGTTGTTTGATAGAGGCGAGAGGATTATAAATACCACATGTCCTAGAAATTTTTAGAAGAGTTATTAGCCACTAGTTAGAAGATTATAACGTTTTAGTGACCCGTGTTTCAAGGGAGTAGTGTGACCTAAGGTGGGTAGAAGTCCTCGAGATTTCGTAAGTACCAAGTGACTAGAGAAGGCCATAAATATTTTTGAGAAATTAAAATTGAGGAGATTAAAGTAATGGTAGACTTTGAATTTTAAAGAATACCTGCGAATTAGAATTTCGAGGACGAAATTATTTTTAAGGTGGGTAGATTTGTAGCTTCCCTTCCCGGAATTTTGAAATATTTTTTTATTTTATTTATTTTAAATGGTAATTCTAGAATTTTGTAAATTATTATTATTATTATTATTATTATTATTATTATTATTATTATTATTATTATTATTATTATTATTATTATTATTATTATTATTATTATTTTTATTAGTATTCTTATTATCATTATTGTTAATATTATTCTATTCTTATTATATTGTTATTATATTATATTTATATGTGTATAAATAAATAATATGTAAATGTTTGTAATTTTATGTATATGCAAGTATATTAAATATAGAGATAAATACGTATAATACCTTGTATATATATATATATAAATACGTGTATGCATGTATATAAATATATACTATAAAATGTGTGTAGGTGTGTATATATATATAAAGATATATATATATTTTACCATGTCTATAAATAAATAGGTATATATATATATAATATATATTTTGTGCGTATATACGTATAAGTGTCCATAGGTATATATATATATATATATATATATATATATATATATATATATATATATATATATATATAAGAAAATAAAAAAAAGAAATAGAGATAGAAATAGATTAGATATAGAAAGGAGAAAAGGAATAAGAAATAATGGCATTAGCTGAGCCATGCCAACTCGAGCTCGAGCTCGGATCCCAGGCCCACAGGGACTTCTCCCTCAGCTGTGAGGCAAGCCCGAACTTTTGGGTTCACAGCAGCTTTCGGTTAAGTATATATCGTATAGTATATATAAGGGAACCGAGAGGGAACTTCTTAAACCCTAACCATCTATTGCCACGCCACCTGCACCTCCCCTACACGCGCGAGCGCCGCCGTGTCTGCGGCACAGACCGCCGGAGCCACGGCCAACCGGCCGTCCACAGTCGGGATCAGCACGCGCGAGCGCATGACTGGAACAAGAGCAGTGACAGCAGCCCTTTCGAGCCCACTTTGCGTTAAGTTTCCCGTCATCTCGTCGTGACATTTTGCGCGTCGTCTTCTCAGGTACGACTACAACCTATACGACTGTAATTCCCTTCAGGTAGTTCTTTTTACCTCGCCTTGTACGCAACGAAAATCGATACCCAAAACTAGGAAAAATCCAGATTTTCTGGATCAAGAAACTGCCCCGAGAACCAATGTTAGCGGTCGATTTTCGACTGGGATAACGCGAACCTAGGAAAACCGCTTGAACAGATTTGTTGACAACCTAACCGAGATTGAGACCCTACTTTTAGTTTATTTTCTAGTTGATTATATTCTGTTTAAAACCGATTTAAAAATCAGGAAAAAACTAGAAAACCTGTTTTTAAAATTAAGAAAATCCTCCGATACCACGTCCGTCCTGCCATTTCGGGCCACGTGGTCGCGTACTGAAGACATCGAAAGCTGCGTAACGGCTTCGTGGTTGTGTGTGCTTTGACGAAATTCAAATTGGTCGCGTGTGCGTGACGAATTCGACGCGTATCCGTCGAAATCGCCCCGTATCCGTCCAATGCAAATTCAGTCATAACTTTGTGCACGCTCGTCAGATCGAGATGAAACTTGTGCTAACAGGACCGTATCATTTTTCTGGTCCTGTATGCCAAGTTTGGTCCGATTCTGAGACAGTTAAATTCGACGTCGTTTTGCGGGCCCCACGGTCCCGCTCAACGGACGATTTTGTGCACGGCCCGCCGGAATCCAACTCTGGACATACGGTTGGGTTCGTATCGAAAAACTGAATTCGTAGACATATAGTTTGACGACTTTAGAGACCGTTGACTTTGGCACGCTTTTCGGTGCAAAGCGGGTCCAACGGCGGACATCGTTTTTGCCCGAAATTACCGTTTTACCCCTGTGTCCAGAATTGGACTTAAGGACAGGCAATCCTAGCTAATTTGACTATTCTGAGAACGTTGATACTATTTATTTCAGCATCCGGAGACTTCTGTATGTGTTGATTGATTGTGGCTCGTGAGTGGTATTTATTAATGGTTTCTCCAGCTAAGGACCTCAGGCAAGTGCACTTTCTGATTGCTTTTTGATTCATAGTAGTCTTTTCATTTCATGTCTATACATATCTCTTGCTGCTTGTTGACACGCTCGTCACACGGAGTAGTCGGGAGGGGAAATACTCAGTAAATACGTGAACAAACCAGTTACTATTACTTGAATGATAGCTAAGTCATACACATCCACGTATGAGTTAGCCGTACCAATTACTTGAATGATAGCCATCGTATGATGTGCCGTATTAGCCCAACCGTTCACGTATTGAAAGGTATTTCACACCACTTAGATAGATGTCTTTTATTAGTTTTTCCTTGTTTATTTCTCTATCGTGCTATGACATCAGTTATCTACCAGTTTTATTTCTCATATACTATTTTCATGTCTTGTCAATTCTATTATGTTTTGCACTGCCGTCGGTTTGTGTACTTGTTCCAATCCTGACTGGATAACCAATATTTTTCAGGTTTAGCCGCTATCACTCTTAGCACTGGGGAAGACTTGGGTATGCTGAAGACAACCTAGAAATAGAAAGCATTGTATCAAATTCATTAATCGTAAATCTTGTATTTTCTTTAATTATAAATCTTGTAAATATTGTAATAAATTTAGCAATTGTGAATGAGCATCAAATGTATTTTTAGCATTTACTTCTTGCGGGCTTGACAGCGTTCTACCGCCGACTCTGCGGCGTAGGCTGGCTTGGACACGTCTCGTATCCGAAAACCGGGTGCGGGTCGTGACAGAGGACTACAGGCGAGTACAGTTTATTGTCTGTATTTCGATATTGATCTTTACTATATTTCATTGATTGATCATTGGTTATGTGATTTTTATACTCTTATAAATTGTTGAGTCGGGAATGAGAAGTACCAAGGATGTGTGATCCGACCGTAGACCGTGTTTATTTTCATTTAGTAGACCTTGTAGACCGTGTTTATTTTCATACAGTAGACATTATAGACCGTATTTATTTTCATGTAGTAGACATTGTAGATCGTGGTTATTTTCTGCAAGTAGACAATGTAGACCGTGTTTATTTTTTATGCAAGTAGACCTTGTAGACCGTACGGTGTAGTGGCCCAGACTGATCACATATCAAAGGTACTTCTAACGGTGGAAAGTATATTGGCCTATTTATTACTATTGATTTTCTCACGGCTTTACTGTCATTTTCAAAACTCATGATTAATGCCTAACTCTTGTCTTATAGTCATTTTCTTTATTTGAAATTGCATTCAGTGAATTGTGCTCGTTCCATTCCTGACTGGAAACCAACATTTTTTAGGTTAACCGTGGATTCACTTAGCTTGGGGATTGACGAAAATACTTGCAGACAAAGCCTAGAAACTAGCTAGATAGCGGAGTTGTAGTCATTTCAATAGTTGTACAAGTTTATATTTTTCTGTAAATTTAAATCTTGTGATTATTGTAAGTTAAATTAATTTTTATGAATGAGCATGATTTGTGATTTTGATCTTCATGGCCGTGACAGTGTTCTACTGCCGACACTGCGGCGTAGGCTGGCTTGGACACGTCTCGTATCCGTTTAAAAAAAAAGGGTGCGGGTCATGACACCTTTTCTACGGTAGTTTATCTGTACTCTGGTCCCATCATCTTTCGACTAAGGTAGTATATAGCTTGCTCATGGCCTGCATCATTGTTTTGTGCTAGCAGAGCACCGTAAAAATGTTCTATAGCTCGCACATAGAGCAGGAATGGTTTCCCAGCAATCGGGGCTACCAGGACTAGAGGGTTCGACAAATATTCTTTGATGTTATCAAAAGCGTGCTGGCATTCCTCATCCCATATGAATGAAATGCCCTTCTTCATGAGGTGGGTGAATGGTTGACAACGCCCGGAGAGATTAAAGATGAACCTCCTGATGTAGTCTAGCCTGCCTTGGAGGCCTCGAAGTTCACGGAGATTTCTCGGGGCACCCATCTCCAGGATTGCCTTCGTCTTCTCAGGGTCTATATGGATGCCCTGTAAAATAATGACGAAACCCAAGAATTTCCTGCTGGAGACATCCAAAAAGGATTTCGTAGGGTTCATCTTCAAATTGTGCGCTCGCATCAGGTCGAACACCGTCCTGAGATCTTACAGATGATCTTCCTTAGAGCGGCTCTTGACGGTGATGTCGTCAACCTAGCACTCCACTGTCTTGTGCAAGTGGTCCCTAAAGATAATGCTCATAGCTCTCTGATAGGTGGCGCCAGCATTTCTTAAACCGAAAGGCATGACGGTGTAGCAGTATGTGCCAATTGGTGTCCAAAATGATGTGTGCTTTTCGTCATCAGGGAATATCTTGATTTGGTTGTACCCTGAGGAACCATCCATGAATGACATACGCTCGAAGCCGCAGGTCTTGTCAATCATGATGTCTGTGATAGGGAGAGGGAACTCATCCTTAGGACACGCCTCATTCAGGTTCCGAAAGTCGATACAGATTCGGATCTTTTCATTCTTTTTTAGGACTGGTACTATATTGGTTACCCAGTCTGGATGTTGCTCTTCGAGGATGAAGCCGTTAGCTATCAATTTATTGACCTCAGCTTCGATAGCATTTATGATATTGGGACGGAACCGTCGTTGCTGTTGTTTGACGGGCTTCGCGTCTGGACGAATATTGAGTTTGTGAAGTACAATCTCGGGGTCCAGTCCTGGCATATCTTCATAGCTCCAAGCGAACACATCGATATATTCTTTGACGAGTTGCAGTAGCGACTCTCGCTCTTCATCTGTCAGACTCTTGCGGACGAAGATCGGTTTCGGAGAAGACTCATCACCAAGATTAACTTGTACGACCTCATCTTCGGTGGGAGGCTCTCTTTGTTCGAACCACTTCTTCCATTGTGGATCCAGCTGTTGTGCCCACGGCTCTAACTCAAGAAGTTCGGGAATGTCTTCATCTTCTTCATAGGCATCGGCGAATGCCATATTGACGGATAAAACCTGTCTGAAGATGTCCCCGATGCTAACATCCGAATCGAAAGTTGGCAATCCAGTTGAGTGTGAATGCCAATCGTACTCCTCATCCGAGCTTTCAGGGATCGTCGCAGGTGTAACATAACCAAGCCCACATCTGGTCTTATTGTAGTAATCTCGTGGTTTCCTAACCGGGACCGACAATAAGGGTAATCGTCGTCCAATGCCGTAGTTCAGACCTGGCGTGGTTTCCAAATTATACCCATGTTTTTGTATGAGGTACTTGGATCGGGGACTATACAGATAAAGGGGCAGTCTTCCGATATTGGGCTCGAGATCACCCTCTTCTGTGCTGACGGGTTGTGGATTATTCCTTCGGCCGAAGATGATTGGATGATCGTCTCCCTCGACTATGAAGCATGCATCTTCCGTAGGAGTGCGTTGGTTCGCAGTATAGACATTCGTTACTTGTGTGTGTAGATGAGTGCCTATACCGTGTTCCATAACATACATTGTACAAAGCTTATTAAGATCGAGGTAGTTCAAAGCTATCCCTTTATTGATAAGATAGGGTATCTTCTTCGGAGGAATTATATCATCTGCGGATGGAACATCAGTATGAGCTGCCACGTACTTGGCCAGCTCGGGTTTTTCTTTTGCCACCCCCAGTGCAAATGAAGACCGGGATGACGACCTGGGCAGCTTAATCATCAGGGGCTCCACTAGCGGAGCTGACCGCGGAGTTGTCGGCGCGCTTGCTACCCCCAACTGAGTGCTTGGTATGAGATAGGGAGTTGTTGGCGCACTTGCTACCCCCGGCTGAGTACTCGATTGCCGATTTGCCTTAGGAAGACGAATCATCATTGGCTTGACAGAGGAATGGAGTACCTCTGCTTGTCGATGGCTGGCTCTAGGCAGCCTGATTGTCAGTGGCTCTATTGTGGGTCTTGGCGCTTGGCCATACATTGGCAGTCGGATTATTATCTGCCCTTCTTACGCAGAGAGGATGATTGCATCTTTACGCAGAGTGGCCATAAGAGGTGCAGCTCTGCCAGGTTTTCAAGCTTGGAGGTGGATCGTTAGAGGTTCTTCTGATCCCGTTGCTGCCTCAGTTGGAGCCTGAGTAACCTCTTCGTCAAGGTGCCTTTTTGACTTCTCGTACAAGCATGAGTCGGAGTAGTTGGATTCGACTCCTTTAAAGGGATCGATGTCAGCGAACTCTGTCTTCACAAAGCCGTGCTTATCGACGTACTTGAAGCATTGGTGCAGTATGAAAGGCACGATCATGAAATCGTGTATCCAAGGATGCCCCAGGAGGATGTTGTAGGACATATCCGCATCTATGACGTAACAAGTTAATTGGAGGTCGTCGATTTGGCATTTCAGACGAATCTTCCCGATAGTGTAGCTTCTGTCTGAATTAAAATCGCTAATGGTAGTGCTGGTTGGTGTCAGGCGATGCATTGGGATGCACAGATGGTATAGCAGGCTCTTCGGAATGATGCTTATGGAGGAACCGGGATTAATACGCATCTGGTCTACCTTGATATCGCCAATGTACCCAGTATAATATAGAGGGCGATCGTGCAGGTTGGTCTTGATAAGCATATCCTGCAGAGTGAAGACAATGTTAGGCATCGCACCGGTGCAAGCACTGTCATGGAGATCCATAGGTGAGCCCTCCCCGGCGAGGTTGGACTAGGCCAGATATACGTCGGCATTCTGGAGTGCTTCGCTCAGTGCAATGCGAACGTCTTTGAAGAGTCTCAGGAGCTCGTATAATGATAACTTGGCTGGTGTGTTAGCCAGTTACACTAAGATGTCAAAGTTGTAGGGCTTTTCCAGCCCATGAGGCGTCTTTCTTCGGAGCAGTTTGTCAAAGCGAGTCTTCCTCGGCCTAGGCTTATCCGTTGTCAAAGGCTGGGAGGGTCCTGGAGCATCCGCAGTAGCAGGCTGATGATCTTCAGCCGAGTTACCTGGTGGAAGTTGAGTTTGTGCACCAGATCGAGTGACTACGGTCGTAACTTCTTCGACTTCTGCCGAGATTGTGCGGTATGATTTGTCTTTCCCACTCTTCTTTCTGATGGTGGAGAGTGGCATGGACTGAGTCACCTCTGGTACCAAGTCCGGATGGACCCACATGATCTTTTCCCGTGATGTGGTAAGGGGCGCCAAACCAGCAGCTTGGTCTCGAGGAGGCGAAAGGTTAGTGACCTCCATCTTTGCTTTGGGGACGGGTACTACTCCATCTTGAGCCTTTGTTGGAGGGAAAGTGCCGAATTGTACTGACACTATGTTGGCTGCCACAGTCACCTCTTCGAAGTCAATGGCCAGAGGCTTAGAATCAATGAGATGTTGGATATATCGCTTCAGTTGGTAGCAGTCTTGTATGGCATGGTGGACGTAGCGATGGAAATGGCAGTACTTGGGGCTTTCCATTTCTACAGGACGAGGTTCACGCCTTGGAAGAGAGAGCTGAATCCGACCCCCTTGTATGAGCATGTCCAAGATGGGCTTGACAAGACCGTCCTCGAAGGAGTAAGTCATCTGAGGCCACTGCTTTTCTGCCGGCTTTGGTTCAGGCTTCTGGGTTGTGTCAGTCACCATAGCCTGCTTACCCTTGTTGTCTCGGTTGTTGGAAGAGTTGCTGCTGTTGTTGTTGGTATTAGGGTGTTTACCCTTGTCCTCTCCCTCCAAGATGTGCAGTCCCAATTGGCGGGCTTTCTTTAATTTATCTTCTGCACTAGTAGCACTGATGATGAACGTCTTCCAATCCCTGAATTGACTTTCGCCCATCCAGAGGATGATCGTAGGAAGTAACCTATTTTGGCAAATTTCAATCAAGAAGAAATCAGGACTACAGGAAGGCAGTTTTATCGCGGTTTGGGGAAACCGTTCGATATAGTTACTCGTCAGCTCCTTTTCTCCCTGAACAACGTCCATGAGGGTGGACATTGTCACATCTTATCCTACTTCATAGAATCTCTCCAAGAATATATGCTTGAAGTCGACGAAGGAATGGATACAACTGTCAGGCAGGTTACGGTACCAATCGAAGGCGACCCCTTCCAATGTTCCATTGAACAACCACGTAAGGATGGCGTCATCATGAGGTAGATGATCGGTAGTGACTTCGAAGTAGGTGATGTACCTTCTCGCCGATGTCTTCCTATCATATGAATTGATGTTACCAAAATATTATTAGACTAATAAAATCTAGTTTTCAAATAAATAGAGATATTTCTAAATAAGTACGCGTATTTTTTTCGTGAATTCCCATTGGCTATCAAAATTTATCGTGGCAAATCATGACTAATTTCTACTTCTAATTCTCGCGACTTCAGACCTCTACCCATCGACCGTGGCTATTGGACAAACAAGACATGTCAGATCACCGCACCAGGCGACACACCAGGCAAGATCCTTGCCATAATTTACTATTTATAAATTAGTCTGCATTTTATTTATTGCATATAACAGTGTATTTATTTTTAGTTCTTTTAACTGTACCATTATTATATTTCCTGATCTAGTACTTATTCAGTGATATTAGCTGTATTTTGTTATTATCTTTTGATTGCATATGGACCTAGAGTTAAGGGACTATCACTAGTTTAGTACATTACATAAACTTTAACACTGATGTGCCATGAGATATGTGAGTTGTGAGTAGCACATAGCATCCAGACTTGTGTGTTGGCTGATCACTGATGCGTATAGGACGTGTGTTAGGTTTAACTGTCAGTAGTTGTATTTTAGAAGACTTGACGGTTAGTAGTGTTATATGGTCGTGGATGCGACATGATAGGTGCGTTGGGTAGGAAGAACATTACCTGACGTATGGGCTTCTTTGCACTTCCTTGATTACCTGTGCGCTCCTCCGGAGACACAGGCTCCAGGTGCCCTCTGACATTTTCCAAAGCGTTATGGACGTAGTCCCTTGCACATGATGCCCTCTGACGATCTTCGGACGTTACGGACGTGGTCCCCTGGTGTCCTATATGGGGACTATACCGATCCCATTTACAGCCAGGGCTCATGCTTCGAAAGGATTGTTTCTCAACTGCATGTTCACTTTAGAATGGCTAGATTACCTTTTTGTTGTCTTATTACTTACTTTTGTTTGTGGCATATTTTATATTTAGTATTTATATGGCATGTTTATTGTATCTTGTTACGTCCCTCCGAGGCCCTGGTCATCTCTCCAGGTGTGTGTTCATGTCTTCCGAGGTATCCTAGCTGAGGTCGTGGTCTTCTCATTTCCTTCGAAGATGACGTATCTTGGATCTTTTCTTGCTACTCTCGAGAATCATTTTATTTTCCATATATTTCTTTCCTTACTGGTTGGTAGTGGATTTTTCTCCGCCCAACATATTGTACCAAGATAATTTATGGTTATTATATGATATCTTTTACATTTTTGTGGATAAGATTAGTTAGTTGTGGTTTATTACATTTTACAGCTTATGTATCCATACGAGGCCCATGTACTTCGTATGCATACAGCTGGCATGTTTATGTTTCTAGTCCTACATATTTTGGGACTAGGGCGTTACAGGCGGTCCCAATACCGCGTCTGGGAGTCATCGGGATCATGGAGGAGACCTCTCCGTGCATGGTGATAGCTGTCCGAGGCGAGCTTGCGAAGGGGAAGGCTCTTTTCGCGTTATAACTCAAGAAGGGGATGTGATAGGGAGTGATAACCTACCTTGCGGTTCTCAAGACGGAGGAGGCGCCCTTGCAAGGGGATCTTCCGCCTGAGATCGATGACGTCCTTGTAGAGTTCGGGGACGTCATGCCGAAGGAGTTTCCAAAGAGGCTACCTCCAAGGAGGGAGGTAGACCACACCATCGAGTTGGAGCCGGACACGAAGCCGTCCGCCATGGCTACATATCGCATGGCCCCGCCCGAGCTAGACGAGTTGAAAAAGCAACTCAAGAAGCTACTGGACGTGGGATTCATCCGACCGTCGATGGCCCCGTATGGTGCACTGGTGTTGTTCCAGAAAAAGAAGGACGGAAGCCTTCGTTTGTGCATCGACTATCTTAAACTAAACAAGGTAACCGTCAAGAGCAAATATTCTATCCCATTGGTGGCAGAATTGTTCGACCAACTGGGAGGCACAAGATACTTCTCCAAACTTGATCTATGCTCGGGGTATTACCAAGTCCGAATTACGGAGGGCGACAAGGCTAAGACAGCATGTGTTACGAGGTATGGCGCATATGAGTTTATGGTTATGCCTTTTGGTCTAACAAATGCTCCTGCAACTTTTTGTACTTTGATGAACAAGCTCTTCCACCCCTACCTAGATCGGTTCATCATAGTCTATGTCGACGACATCATCATGTACTCAAACACGATGGAGGAGCACATCGAGCATTTGAAGACCATCTTCCAGGTGCTGAGGGAGAACGAACTCTTCGTCAAACGAGAGAAGTGCTCATTCGCACAATAAGAGGTATCGTTATTGGGGCACTGGACCGGGCATGGCAAGATATGGATGGACGGCGCAAAGGTCCAGTCCATACGAGAGTGGGAGGCTCCCACCAGGCCGACGGGGCTGCGAACATTCCTTGGCCCGGGGAGCTCTACCGGCGGTTCATCCGAGGATATTCTGCCATCGCAGCACCTCTGACCGATCTACTGCAGAAGGATCAGGCGTGGAGCTGGACACCCCGATGCGAGAAGGCATTCGAGGCACTGAAGCGGGCTGTGACGGAAGAGTCGGTCTTATCTCTACCAAACTACGCCAAGGTGTTCCAAGTGCATATGGACACGTCCGACATCGCCATCGGTGGGGTGCTGGTACAGGAAGGACACCCCATCGTGTTCGAGAGCCGCAAATTGGATGATACCGAGCAGTCTACACGGTGCAAGAGAAGGAGATGACTGTGTTTGTGCATAGCTTGAGGACATGGTGGCACGACCTTCTCGACACCAAGTTTGTGGTCATGACGGACAATGTTGCCACGAGCTACTTCCAGTCCCAGAAGAAGCTATCTCCGAAGCAGGCGAGATGGCAAAATTTTCTAGCCTAATTCGACATGGAGTTACAGTACAAACCCGGCAAGAAAAATCAGGGGGCCGATGCGCTTAGCAGGAAGGCCGAGCTTGCATCTGTGTGCTTGCTCAAGAGGGACATTCTTGACCATTTTCGAGTGGGTATCATGGAGGACCCACTAACACTGGCCATAGTGAAGCTTGCCAAGGAGGACAAAACGAGAAGGTTCTGGCTGAAAGACGAACTTCTCTACAGCAAGGATGACAGGGTGGTCGTGCCTAGGTGGAGTGGCTTGCGGAGACAGCTGCTCAAAGAGTGTCATGACACGAAGTGGGCTGGACATCCGGGACAGAAGCGAACCTTGGCGCTGCTGGAGGCCACATACTACTGGCCTCGCATGCACGAGGATGTGGAGGACTATGTTCGCACTTGTCTTGTGTGCCAACAAGACAAGGTAGCCGAGTCGGCCGTAGGAGAGCATATCGATGGACTTCATCACCACCCTGTCAAAAGTGGGGGCACTGGGGTCCATTCTCGTGGTGGTGGACCGATTCTTAAAGTGCGTGACCTTCATTGCTGCTTCAACGAACTGTACAGCAGAGGAAGGCGTGCGACTGTTCATCAGCCACGTGGTAAAGTTTTGGGACATCCCGGTCAATATTGTCAGCGACCGAGATCCCCGCTTCACGAGGAAGTTCTGGACGAAAGTGTTCAAAATCCTCGGGATGAACTTGCACTTCTCGACCAGCCTCCACCCGCAGACGGACGGGCAGACGGAGAAGGTCAACTTGCTACTTGAGGAGAACTTACGGCATGAGTGCCAACTAGCGGAATTGGGTGCATCACCTTAACGTCGCTCAGTTCTGCTACAATATTCAATGGAGCGAGTCGTCACACTGTAGCCCATTCAAGTTGGTGATGGGTCGCCAACCGCTTGCCCCGCACACGCTGAGTGCGGGGTCCTCGAGTAGAAGTATCACAGCCAACCAGTTTACTTCAGATTTTAAGGCAAAGGCGAAGGCCGGTCGAGTACAAGAAGGGGGATATGGTGCTGGTGAAGCTATAACCGCAACAGTTCAAGGTGTTCCGTAAGGTGCACAAAGGACTAATCCGGAAGTATTAAGGCCCCTTCCCCGTGCTCAAGAAGGTAGGCAAGGTGGCTTACAAGCTTGAACTCCCCGCCAAGTTGAAGATTCATCTAGTCTTCCATGCCAGTTTCTTGAAGTCGTACCATAAAGACTTGGAGGATCCCTAGCGAGGAGTTCCGAAATGACCGACAGCGACCATGACGACATCCTTCGACAATGAGGTAGAAGCCGTACTAGACAAGAGGACCATTCGGCGGTGAGGCGTGTCCCCGTATGTGGAGTACCTCATCCAGTGGAAGGGCATGCCTTATGGCGAGTCTAGCTGGGAACGTGTGGATACGCTGTATCAGTTCGAAGCCGAGATCCAGGCGTTCCTCAGCGAGCTTGGTTGATGAGGACGTCAACGCCTTAGGTGGGAGAGAATGTATCGTCTCAAATGTTGTACCCCGCCCGAGGTCCAGGTGCATAACCTTTTCACGAACCAAGGTTATGCGGAAAGTTTCCATAACATTCAAGAAGATGGCGGAAGGCTCCACAAGATAGTGGATCTCTCCGAAAGGCCCAAGATCGTTCTAGGAGGCCCAAGAATCTTCCGGATGGCCCGTGAAATTTGTTTTCTATTGCTAGGGAATAAACCTGGAATATGTCGTTCCAGTTATGGTAGAAAAGAATAATCCTTGGAATATTCCTTCCAGGACTTTCCATGTAAAGCTCTCTGAACACTTATAAAAGGGGAAGGCTTTCATTTGTTCCTCACCGCCTAAACTTGTAAGTATTTTCCATTCAATAAAGAAATCTTACGAGTCTCCTCTTTGCTCCACTATTCTAATTTACTTAGCGATCTAGCTAAGTCAGGCTGGGAAGGTTTGCACGGGACTTTGAGGGAAAAGATAGTGCGCCGCACAGGACAAAGTGCTAGCAAAAACACTAAGTCTGTGACAAGTTGCTCAGGGTATCAGGCGAGTATATTCTTTGATAGTTCTTTCATTTACTTACTGATTATTTTATTTCAGTTCTAGTTAGTTCTATTTATTCTCTGTCAACATGGATTGGTATTTCTGGATCCACTGCATGCGATACTCACCTTTTACATGTGTGGCATATATTACTGGAATCACCTACTGGCATCATCATGTACTGGCTGGACTTGTACTTTACTTGTGTAGTTTTCTGGATTCACTTATACTTGTCGGGCGGGGAAATATTTGAGTAGACATGTAAACAGTCCCAAAATACTGGAATCATCCCATCTGGTCTAATCTAGAATGATAGCAGTCCTACACTTGTCAAGTGTATGATGAGCCATACTTACCCCCTATTATTTACATGTCGACCTCGGTATTTTAAAACACACTGGTTAGAATCATGTTTAGGACTCACTCTGGAATCACTTACTGGAATCATACTGGAATCACACTTGACTCATATTGTACTAGACTCACACTGGGATCACACTTGACTTACATTGTACTATCTAGACTCATATCACATTACTCTACTTCAGCTAGCTTTATCATACAGTCTTTATTTGTCACGCCCCACAACCAGAATACCGGAGAGCGGGGGAATGACTCAGCCAGCTATGTATTACGGGTAGATAAATATCGTACAATATGATCAATGCTGTCTAAAAGACGAAGGTGTGTATACTACATGAAAGTCTCACTAGGGTTACTCAACATCTATTGCCCCAATCATTCAATAAAAAACAGTAAGTAGAGAACATGTAAGAATGAGCAGTATGGCATTCCAAACGCACAGTCAAAATGTTCTTGAGATCTGGCTTTACAAAACATAGCCAGATGATATAACAAGGTATACACAATCATTATCAGTTGCAGTCTGACTTAGTTACAATTATGTAAAACTAAGTGCAAGACAGTCCGACTAACATGTCGGTGCCAAGCGACAAAATGCAAGTAAGTAGCAAAACGAGCAGGGAAGCAAGGAACCCACTCGTGTCCTCCTGCGATTATCCTTCTAGTATTGACCATCCTGGAGGTGGAAGTAAGCTGATTCCTCGGGAGCTGGCTCTAAATCTGGCCATGCAAAATCAGAGAGATTAGACCTCAAATAGCAAGTACCACAAGGAAGCACAATATGAGGAATTAAAATCAGTGATAAGGGTTAAGAATATGGTAAATAGGTCTCTGCTTGCTACTGGGGTTCACACAACATCACGACACTTCAAACCAACTCCCCAATCAAACAAGGACAGAAGTGACCTATCATGCCCTGACATTTTGCTCATCTCAGTAGTTAACAAAGTAGGTATAGTACACAAACAAATTATTTTAAACGGCAATACAACTACTACGGCTTGCTAACTGTAAGTTCCAAGTTGCCCTGGAAATATGCAATAAGGGATTCCTCAGTTCTTACAATGTACAAGCAAGGCTAGTCTACCCAATAATCAATTGTGCCAATCATGAATTAGATGTGTCCCAGCGGGATGCCCGTCATCAATATATATAAAAATATAAATAGATACCACTCCCTGCCCGTGTGGCAAGTTTACAGTATTTGTGGGAACCAGTCGACATGTCGGGGCACTAATTGTCCCAAGATGGCTGCCATGTAAGAACTCGGGAATCCATTCTCTTCATGCAATCATTATTTTATTTAACTTAATAGTCCCTATGTTAATTGAAATCTCATGCCATGGATCATGGTCATTCAGAATGAGTACTTTCGTACAGAGTGCGATATGCGTAACTCTACAACGATGCCCGTACGGTTAGGTTGTAGGTCTTATATAGAGTAATGCAACAATCAAACCTAGCCACGGAATAATCATGCCTTGACTGTATGGTACACATGCTGCTTTTATAGAAAATAAGTTAAAGTCTGTACGTATATATATGCCAATGTTCGGGATCGACTAGTCGATTACAATGGTTCATGGTTAATATATGAACGTGTCTTATTCAACTCGCTAAGACGACTAGCCAGTCTTTTAGTTCCAACTAGGAACGCATGATCAATCATTTAGTCAAGGTAACAATCAATGTCAATTCGTGACAAAGCATGAAAGTCAAACTAGTATTTAGTATGGTCGAGTCTATAACTCTCAGGGTTAAGTTCCAGTCATACTGGGTATCCAAAACCCAATCGAGACACAGTGCACACTCCACACAACAATATATATTAAAATATTAACATATCATGATTTTATCGAGTTCATGTCAAAAAGGCGTAAGGATATAATAAGGGGTGCCACACGCCTAATAAAGGTGAATCTAGGGCAATGGATGCCAGGGACATACTACACCGGGCAAGGGGTAAGATATACTAGTGCTAGGAAGCCTCCGGGCAGGGGAGTACGCCAAAGTACGCGAAAGGAAGTACGCGTAAAGGAAGTACACATAAAACTTATTTTACGCTAAGGCAGGGTAGACTTTGTTTTATGCGTAATACAGATTCACGCTGACACGAATAAACGTAGGTGTAGAGTTTGATACTACGCAGGCACCTATAAACGTGGACGAAGAGTTTTTTCAGAACTCCAAATTCCATGAAACCTTCAATCTAAGCCAAAAATGGGACTTCCATAGATCAAAATGGGGTATAACACAAATCTCAACAACCTGGAACGATCAACACTTCAAAATAAGAAAGTTTGATAGATCAAAACCACCAAAATTCAAAAATGGCAAATTTCTAGATCTACAAAAAATAAAACTTCAAAATGCAAATTGTCAAGTTCTAAACTATCTTAGAATCACGAGAGAAAGATAAATGAACCATAAAAATGGGTTCTCATGTGGAAGCAAGATGCACTTGCCAAAGCTCTTGGTAGGTGGAGAGAGTTATGAGGAAGAAGAAGGAGAGTAAATGAGAATAAGTGAAGAGAGAGAAATTAGTTGGGCTTTAAATGGAAATATTGGTAGGTACGGGGTTGGGTTCATGATGAACCACCCTAAACCAAAATAAACCAACCCAAGTCGAACCCAAGTCAAAATAAACCAAAAGCTAAGCAAAACCAAAAAATAAAATACAGAAAAATAATTAGCATAAAATTAAAGGAAATAAATACAGAACAAATGCATGATAAATATTAAATAAATACACTCAAGCAGCACACGTATTAAAATACATATTTTGGGAATGGAGAGTGACATTTCTACCCTCCTTAGAAAAATTTCGTCCTCGAAATTTCAAATCCAAGCAGGCCAGAAACATCAGAGCTAGACTAATCTAAGTACAAGCAATTCTAGCGAGCAAGCAGTCATCTTACAATATCAATAGCAAGTAATATATATATATATATATATATATATATATATATATATATATATATATATATTTATTTATTTATTTATTTATTTATTTATCAATCTATGGTATCAATTAATTTCTACTCATAGGGTAATAAGCATGAGGAATCAAGACAATCAAGGTACACGAAATGAAATATACCTTGTGATTCAAATAGGTGCGGATACCGTGATCGGATATCATCCTCACGTTCCCACGTTGACTCTCCTAAGGAGTGATGACCCCAAGTAACTCAGACAAGGCTAATTGTTCGGTTCTTGAGTATCTTCTCCCTTCGGTCCAAAATGGACACAGGCTATTCCTCGTAAGACAGGTTAAATATCCACAACCAGCTCAGAATAATCGAGGATATGGCTTGGGTCTGATACATACCTTCGCAACTGAGATACATGAAACACATTATGCACCTCTCGTAACAAGGTGGAAGGGACAAACGATAAGCAACATCGCCTACCCTATCGAGGATAACAAATAGGCCCACGTATCACGGACTCAACTTTCTACGAACGTCAAATCTAATGATCCCACGGGTAGGTAAGATCCGCAAGAACACGTGGTCCCCAACAGTAAATTTTTACGGCGTACGATGTTGGTCTGCCCAATGATGATGTCGATCCAGCGCAACTCGAAGTCGCTCTATAATCCCCTTAACCACTTCAACCGTCTGAACAATCATTTTTGGGCCTAACATCTTCCTCTCCCCAATATCATCCCACGCCAGCGACGACCTGCACTTCTTACCATATAGTACTTCGAATGGTGCCATCTGGATACTGGCTTGATAACTGTTGTTGTACTAGAATTCAACTAAGTGCAGGTGACTCTTCCAAGATCCTCCAAAATCTAGGGTACAAGCTCGTAACATATCTTCTAAAGTCTGAATTGTTCTTTCTGATTGTCCGTCTGTCTGTGGATGGTAGGTCGTACTAAATCTTAACTTGGTACCTAGACTATGATGTAGACTCTTCCAAAAATGTGATGTAAAACGTGGATCTCTATCTGATACAATACTGACAGGGACCCCATGCTGCCTGTTTATCTGCTGCATACACAACTCTACCAACTTCTCCGGAGATTGCCCTACTCTAAAAGGAAGAAAATGTGCCACCTTTGTAAGCCGATCCACTATCACCCAAATAGCATCCTTACCACTTGGTGATCTCGGTAAACCGGTCATAAAGTACATTGTGATATGTTCCCACTTTCATTCCGGGATAGGAAGCGGTTGTAATAGTCCAGCTGGCCTTTGTTGTTCTGCCTTTACTTGTTGACATATTAAGCAACGGGAAACAAATCTAGCTATCTCTCTCTTTATTCCGTTCCACCAGAAGTGCTGCTTGATATCTTGGTCCATTTTGGTCCCTCTAGGCTGTATAGAATATTAAAAACTGTGGGCTTCTGCTATAACCTCATCTCTGATATCTCCGCTTAGCACACATAGAAGTAATCCAAATCTAAGCATGCCATCTTCGTAAATTTTCATCTTCTTCCTGAGTCCTGACTCACATTCTGTCCTAAGCATCTGAATCCTTGGGTCCCGTGCCTGAGCTGCCTTGATCCTGTCTACCAAGTCGGATTGAACTCGTAGACTTGCCAGAATTCCTATATCACTAGAAAGTATGACATCCATGCCCATCTCATGAAGATATTCTAAAATGTGTTTCTGTGATGTCAACATAAATGTGCCGCCTCTCCTGCTAAGTGTAGGAACGATATAGTAAAGCGTAATACTCTAGAGGGGGGGGGGTAAATAGAGTTGGCAGCGGAATAATGCTAATTTAAAAAGTTAGCAACACAATCACAGTATATAATCACAATTGAAAATAATGTAAAGGCAGAGTTCAGAAAGCAAACGCAAAGACAGCGATGTATACTGGTATCCCTCTGTTGAGGACTAATCCAGTCGGTAGAACTCTTGCTACCAGTTGAATCCACTATTGAAAAAACTGTAAGTTTTCTTACGAAGTCCTTACAACTTCTACAACGCGAGTTTGATACGAAGAACTCGTCCAACTTCAATTTGAAGAGGTATTTCTTCTATCAAGCCTCTGTTTACAATCTCTTATACTTCTAGACCGTACCGCACTGGCAAATTGACTAGAGGATTGTAATTGGCTTGGGATCTGAAAATGTAAGCTCTAGAAAAACTCTTTAGAAGACAGAAAGCTTAGATAGAAAGAAGATTGAAAGTGAATGAGTGAGTTAAAATGATCTAAATCCTTCTCTATTTATAGGTGTTCCAAAGACAGACTTCTGACAGAATTCGGACAGAATTCGGGCAGAACTCTATGAGCAAATCTCGGTCAAATCCGCAACTGCAGGAGGACCAAGTTCAGAAGATTCAAAAATCAAAACGGCCACTAACCGAACTCTGGCCGAACTCTGGCCGAACTCGGCTCGAGTTCTGTCAGGGTTAGGTTAGGGTTTTAAAAACAGGTTTTGGTGATTTTTGAAAACCTTTTTGAAAACCTTTTTGTAAACATTTTGATAGGTCATTTTAAAATCATTTTGTACTATTTTGGGGATAGCCTATTTGCCAGTACGACTCGGTGTACAACGTATTCCTAGACTCAAATAAAATAAAAATTACATTGCATAGAAAATACAGACTCAAGTAGGCAAACAGATCTTCAGTCTTGGACGAAGTGGATGTCCAATCTTGCTTATGTCTAAGAATTCGAGATGTCCCGACTAGCTTCGTATATCCAGACAGAGTTTGATCAATTATTAAAATCAGGTTGACCATATAACCAATGGGACAACAATCTCCCCCATTTTGATAATTGACAAACTATGAATGATATAACATTAAGCTTGTTCAAAAATATCAAAAAGTAGAAATTGCTCATATCCTGTATTTAACTCACAAAAAATGTTAGATCTTTAATTTTCTCCCCCTTTGTCACTTAGCAAAATAATTGCACAAGAGAAGGCTCCCCCGCATTTAATGCAGAAGGCTCCCCCGCAATCAATGCATAAGTAACAAATAGTGAGAAAACATATAAAAGAAATAAAGTATAAAGATTAGAGACATATTATCACAGGCATGTAAAGTTTCTACAGAATATCATCACAGGCATGCTATTGTTTCAAAAACATAAAAGAAATCTAAGGCATGCTGTTTCACAGGCAGTTTGTAATGAAAAAGCAGTATAAAGAGATAGTGCTAATAAACAAAGTGCTGAAATAAACTGAGATGTCATAAACGAAACATCATAAACATGTCCATGAAGATAAATAGTACTGAAAGCATACTACAAAGTGTTGATAAATATCAAAAGTACTGATAAAAACTTGGAATGTTGGAGCATTTCCAAGTGTACAATAAAATATCACTAAAAATTAAATCACATATCCTCATCACTATCCTCATCATCATCATCATCAGTAGCTCGGCCAGCATGACCAGAAGGACCAGCACCAGAAGTACCAGCGCCAGAAGGATGAGTAGGGGCGCTAGCATAGAACTCACCGACGTAATCTCGAGGAGCACGATACCAATCATAGGCGTTACCTGGTTGGAAGTAGGCATGGACAGCCTCATCCTCACAGCGGTAACCCAAAAAAGCTGGATCTCGAGGGATGGAGGCGGCTGAATGACCAGTCTGGGCAAAACGCAGATCAACCAAGGAGTTTGCCATCGCCTGGTAACGGGTGACGTCGCGGAACTCACGCTCGCGAGCCATGTCCGTCAATGAGATGTGCAAAGTTGATAAGTGCTGATGTATACCATCAAATGTCGTGGCATACGGTTGATGTGGTGGAGGAGGTGCAGTAGGAGGAGCAGGAGGTGGAGCTGAAGCACTCCGGCTGCGGCGAGATAGCTGAAGAAACTTGGGCTCATAGTCCTAAGTACAAGTCGATAAATCGATCTCGAATCGCTGAAAGATACGAGGGAGAATCATCGCGTAAGAGAGATTTCGATCTCTTGTACGACATCGTCCCATCATCTGAATGATAGTCTTAGGGGCGGAAAAAGGAATCCCCTTAAGAATATGGTACATGACGGACAGCTTAAGAGAAGTCGCATCATCCTTGGAAGTAGATTTGGAAAGGATAATAGAGTAGATGATGCGATGCAATTCTTAGTTAAACAAGTTCAGGTTGTTAGCCTTGAACTTTCCAGAGCGTACTCTGTCAGGTGCATAGAGTTCCGCTTTGAAACTAGTGAGTGTCGTGCCTTCGGGGAAATCGAATTCTGTGATTTCAACTAGTGGTTCACCTTCATTGGGAATACCAAGAATCTTCGCTAGGAGGGCATCATCGAACTCGATGTCGATGCCTTCAACACGTGTGCTCACGTCAAAAGTGTTTACTACGAGATTGCAATAGAATAATCTAATGGCATTAGTAGCTATTGGGAAGCACAGTTTAACAAATAAGTGTAACCCTAATTCCTCAAACAAGTGATGGTGATCAGGAAATACCGTCCATTTGATCGGAGCACCGCTGCATATGGATCGGGTAAAAAAATCACCGTACCACAATAGGGCTTGATCGAGGGTTTGAAAGAAAAACCCATCGAAAGTGCCGTCGCTCGTTTGGACCGGCGAAAAGAGTGAATCCGTATGTGGATTCGAAGACGACCCTTCCTCACTAGGAGTGGTCTTCTTCTTCCTCTTGAATGGATTAAATCTAGGTGCCATTGAAATAAAAAGCACTAATTGAAAGGTGGAGAGAGAGGGAGTTATACCTCACGAAATCACGATATGTCGTAGAGAATGACGATCTCCGCACGATTCCAAATTTTGGAGAGATTTCACCAAGTAGATTGGAAGCAATAGATTGGTGAAGAACTAGGGTTTGAAGGCTCGGGTCGGCTGCTGTTGCTGTTTGAAATGGTTTGGAAGCAATGAAAGAGAAGGAGCTCTCGGGTTCTGGATATATACACAGATACCCTCAACCGAACTCGGGCCGAATTCGGTCAGAGTTCTGGCCGAATTCGCCTAGAGTTGTTTCAGCTTGATTTTTGCCATTCTTTTTTATTGTCTCATTTCAAATATTTAATTCAAAAATTAGTTATTTTAGCCTTCAAATAACATAATTAATATTATTTTATGAATTAAATGTCGTTACACAGCAACTGTCTCAGATTAGCTGTCGGAGTACTGTCCCAGCTGGCGGAGGTTCACCGGGGAACTCTTAAATACCGCTTCGCTTCAACCGTAGTTGTGGTGACAGACAGACTCTTTATTAGCTTGTCTCTAACACAGTTTTTGCGTATTGAGATATAATCATAAAAAAAATCAATTAATATTATTGACGTCCAAAATTCCTAATTCTCGACGTAAATAATTGAAATGATCTTCCGCTAGAGGTTTAGTGAAGATGTCAGCTAATTGATTTTCAGTATCTATGTACACAAGGTTTATATCTCCATTTTGATGATGATCTCTAAGAAAATGATGTCTAATCTCGATATGTTTAGTACGAGAGTGACATACAGGATTCTTAGTCAAATTAATAGTGCTCGTGTTATCACAGAAAATGGGAATATGTGTATAAAATAAATCAAAGTCTTCTAAGGTTTGTTTCATCCATAAAATCTGAGCACAACAATGTCATGCGGCGATGTACTCAGCCTCTGTTGTTGATAGGGCTACAGAATTTTGCTTTTTACTAAACCAAGAGACTAGAGCCTTGCCTAAGAAATGACATGTGCCACTGGTACTTTTTCTATCAACCTTGCATCCAGCAAAATCTGCATCCGAATAACCGATAAGGTCAAAGGATTTAGTTTTGGGATACCACAAACCAACAAAAGAAGTGACCTTAAGGTATCGGAAGATACGCTTAACTGCGGACAGATGTGATTCCTTTGGGTTAGCTTGAAAACGTGCACATAGGCAAACACTAAACATTATATCTGGACGACTAGCAGTTAAATAAAGTAAACTACCAATCATACCTCGATACTTACATGTGTCGACTGGCTTGCCTTGTTTGTCAGAATCAAGCTTTGTTAAAGTTGCCATCGGAGTGCCAATAGGTTTGACATTGTCCATATCGAACTTCTTTAGCAAATCTTTTGTGTACTTGGCTTGATTAATGAACGTCCTATTGTCAGTTTGTTTGATTTGTAATCCGAGAAAGAATTTCAGTTCTCCCATCATGCTCATCTTAAACTCATTCTGCATACACTTAGAAAATTCTTGACAAAGAGATTTATCTGTGGATCCAAATATGATATCATCAACATAGATTTGAATTAAAAGCAGCTTGCCATTAAAAGATTTAATAAATAGTGTAGTGTCCACTTGCCTTTTGAAAAGCCGTTGTCAAGTAGAAAAGAGCTTAGACGATCATACCAAGCACGAGGGGCTTGTTTCAAACCGTATAAGGCTTTCTTCAACTTGAAAACATGGTCAGGGTTTTTGAAATCCGTGAAACCCGGAGGTTGTGCTACAAAAACTTCTTCTTTTATAAAGCCATTTAGAAAAGCACTCTTGACATCCATTTGAAAAAGTTTAAAATCATAAAAACATGCAAATGCACATAACATACGAATGGATTCTAATCTCGCAACTGGGGCATAAGTCTCATCGTAGTCGATACCCTCTTCTTGATTGTATCCTTGAGCTACGAGTCGAGCCTTGTACGAGTTACTAGACCATCCTCATTCAGTTTGTTTCGGAATACCCAACGGGTGCCAATGACCGGATGATCAATAGGCTTGGGAACAAGTTCCCAAACTTGATTCCGTTCGAATTGGTTCAATTCCTCTTGCATAGCATCTATCGAAAAGCTATCACTACATGCTTCATCAATTGATTTAGGTTCTAGTTGTGAAATAAACGCAACACTAGAAACAATATCTCTACTGGATGATCGAGTACTTACTCCTTTGGTAATGTCACCAATTACCAAATCTTTTGGATGATTAGCTGTGAATTTCAACCTTTTTGGTAGACTCTGTAGGTAGTTGGTTCCTGGATCTTCTCTAGAAGGTTCAGCTAGTGCAGAGCTTGGTTCAGGTTCATCTGATGTTGAGCTTGATGTAGGCAGATCTTCATCACTGTCATCGAGAGTCATTTGGTTCATTTCATCAAAAGTGATATTGATTGATTCTTCGATGATCATGGTACGTTTGTTGAAGACTCTGTACCCTTTGCTCTTGGCCGCATAACCTAGAAATATACCTTCATCGGCCTTTTCGTCAAACTTTCCCAAGTTGTCTTTAGTATTAAGAATAAAGCACTTACAGCCAAATATCTTAAAGTATGAAACTAAAGGAGTTCTATCAAACCATAACTCAAATGGAGTCTTCTTCGATTTGGATCAAATTAGAACTCTATTGAGAACAAAACAAGCTGTATTGACAGCTTCAGCCCAGAAATATTTGGGTAGGCTAAATTGATTTAACATTACTCTGGCCATTTCGGTTAGAGTCCTGTTCTTACGTTCCACAACTCCATTTTGTTGTGGAGTTCTAGGGCAGGAGAACTCGTATATGAAATCGTGTGTGTCACAAAATTGCTCGAAATCAGCATTCTCGAATTTGCCTCCATGATCGCTTCTAATTCGAGTGATCATGTAACCTTTTTCATTTTGTACTTTCTTGCAAAAGGCGACAAATTCGGATAATGCGTCATTCTTGCGTGTCAAGAAATATACCCACGTGTATCTAGAAAAATCATCTACAATTACAAATGCGTATAATTTACCTCCGAGGCTAGCAACTCTGCTAGGACCGAATAAATCCATATGTAGCAATTATAGAGGTCTAGTAGTACATACTGCATTTACAGACTTGAATATGGATCTGGTAGCCTTGTTCTTTTCACATTAGCTGCATACCGAATCCTTCTTGAATGTAATATCCGGTAAACCGCGTACTAGCTTCTTTGTGGATAATCTTGAAATTGTATCCATGTTTGCATGACCGAGTCTCATGTGCCATAGATGACTCTTATCACTTTTGGCCATTAAGCATCTACCTGTAATGTTAGCTTCTTCCAGCAAATAGAAAACATATATATTGTCTTCCCTGATTCCTTCGAAGATAGTACTACCAGTTTAGCTATCAATTATAGTACATTTGTCTTTGCCAAAGTTGATGCCATAACCATGATCAGCTAGGTGGCTTATGCTGAGTAGATTATGTTTCAACTCGGTAACCAGACAGACATCTTTAATCACGGGATAGGGAGACTTACCAACATCACCGATACCAATAATATACCCTTTCAAATTATTACCGAAGGAAATATAACCTTCTTTCTTCTTCTTCGACAGTGTTGCAAATAGAGTAGCATCACCGGTCATATGCCGTGAGCAACCGCTGTCGAGGATCCATTTGCTTTTAGCATGTGAAGGGTGTTCCACCTACAAAACAGTTTGCAGATGAAACTCTTGGTACCCATTTCTTGTAGGGTCCTGAACAGTTAGTTTTTGGTATCCAAGCATAAACATTTAAATCAACTAGCTTTCTTATTCTACATGCAGATGAAATATGACCAATGAGGCCACAATAATGACATTGTGCATGTCGAGTGTTGAAAGCTGAGTGGTGTGCATGGTTGGTAGGTTTGGGTTTTCTAGTATAGAAGAATGCATACCTATGATCATGTTTGGTCTTAACCTTTTTGGGTAAAGGTTTTATATGGTTTGGTCTGACTGTGTTTGGCTTGGAAATGTTCTGATTTCTCGGTAAGTGACACGTGTTAGGAGAGGAAGCAGCAGGCTCAGGCTGTTTTCCTAACCTAATTTCCAATCTTTTGGAAGTGTCATATAACTTAGTATAATCAGAAGTGAGTGTTTCCATTCTGATTTGTGCAAATTGAAGACTTTTTTTTTCTTTAGAAAGATCTTCTCTCAATTGGTCTATAATCTTGTCTTTCTCTTCGGATAACTGTTTAGTCTCGTGTAATAAGAGCTTTATTGAGGAAAGCTCACAAGACTCACTAACATTAGTTCTAACCTCAGCTAGTAGGTTGGTAAGTCTTCCTATTTCTCCTTTGTACTCTTTGAGTACCTTCTTAGCGGTCTGATATTTACTATGCAGTTTCCTGTAGTCAAGCATCAGTTCACTGAAGGCATCTCCTAGTTGCTCAAAGGTAAAGTTATCATATGTTTCTACAGGTTCAGTAGGTACCTGATCGATTTCCATAAAGCAGATATTTGCAGCGTCCTCTGAATGTTCGTCTTCTGAGTCGCTGGCTTCACTCTCATGCCATATGCTGGTGTTGGCATATTTCCGAGACGTTGATCTTTTCAGGTTGCCTTTTTCATACCTGTTGTTCTTTTTGCTCGATGATGAGTTGGTGGGACAGTCCTTCTTCATATGTCCCTTCTTCTTGCAGCCATAGCAGACAGCATCTTCTTGGTACAAGTTGTTGCTGATGTTGTTTTCTTTGACTCTCTTCTCATGTCTCATGAATCTTTTGAATTTCCTTGCAAGGAGAGCTTGATCTTCAGCGTCAGATCCACTGCTGTCTGAATCATCTTTAGCAGCTTTTCTGTGCTGAGCCTTGAGAGCGATCGACTTCTCCTCTGGTGCAGGCTCTTCAAAGTCTTGTAGCTCCAGTTCATGAGTGAGAAGTTTACCCATGAGTACCTCAAGTGACATTGTGGTGAGGTCGTTTCCTTCAATGATAGCTGTAGCCTTCGGAATCCAGTTCTTGGTGAGAGCTCGCAGGAGTTTGCGAATCTTTTCGTGGTTACTGTAATCTTTGCCTAAGGAGGACAAAGGGTTAACAATATCCAAGAACCTCTCAAACATTTGTGTGACTGTTTCGTTGGGCTTCATTTTGAACGTCTCGTACTCTTGAGTAAGTCTGCTGACTTTTGACTCTTTGACTTGAGTCGTGCCTTCATGTGTAACTTCGAGAAGCTTCCATACGCCATTTGCAGTTGTGCATGTAGATACCATGTTAAATTATGTTCTGTCTAAGGCACAAAAAAGAGCGTTAATAGCACGTGCGTCAAGACTGGCCTTTTTTTTCCTCCTCTGTATAACTGCTTTGGGGTTTTTCAACCAAAACTCCCTCGACAGTTATACGAGGTGGCTTTTGATAGCCATCAAGAACAATAGCCCATAAGTCAAAGTTAAGAGATTTCAAGAAGAAACTCATCCGTGTTTTCCAATATGTATAGTTAGTACCATCAAACAGTGGGGGTCTGTTTGTGGCCTGGCCTTTACTTGTGAATTTCATAGAAGCCATGTGATATGCTGTGATCTAATTAACAATGAATAAATAATAGCACTGTTACCTCGCTTTACCTGTAACACCCGCTCTGATACCAATTGTAGGAACGATATAGTAAAGCGTAATACTCTAAAGGGGGGTGAATAGAGTTGGCAGCGGAATAATGCTAATTTAAAAAGTTAGCAACACAATCACAGTATATAATCACAATTGAAAATAATGTAAAGGCAGAGTTCAGAAAGAAAACGCAAAGACAGCGATGTATACTGGTATCCCTCTGTTGAGGACTAATCCAGTCGGTAGAACTCTTACTACTAGTTGAATCCACTATTGGAAAAACTGCAAGTTTTCTTACGAAGTCCTTGCAACTTCTACAACGCGAGCTTTGATACGAAGAACTCGTCCAAGTTCAATTTGAAGAGGTATTTCTTCTATCAAGCCTCTGATTACAATCTCTTATACTTCTAGACCGTACCGCACTGGCAAATCGACTAGAGGATTGTAATTGGCTTGGGATCTGAAAATGTAAGCTCTAGAAAAACTCTTTGGAAGACAGAAAACTTTAGATATAAAGAAGATTGAAAGTGAATGAGTGAGTTAAAATGATCGAAATCCTTCTCTATTTATAGGTGTTCCAAAGACAGACTTCTGACAGAATTCGGGCAGAACTCTATGAGCAAATCTCGGTCAAATCCGCAACTGCAGGAGGACCAAGTTCAGAAGATTCAAAAATCAAAACGGCCACTAACCGAACTCTGGCCGAACTCGGCCCGAGTTCTGTCATGGTTAGGTTAGGGTTTTAAAAACAGATTTTGGTGATTTTTGAAAACCTTTTTGAAAACCTTTTTGTAAACATTTTGATAGGTCATTTTAAAATTATTTTGAACTATTTTGGGGATAGCCTATTTGCCAGTACGACTCGGTGTACAACGTATTCCTAGACTCAAATAAAATGAAAATTACATTGTATAGGAAATACCGACTCAAGTAGGCAAACAGATCTTCAATCTTGAACGGAGTGGATGTCCAATCTTGCTTATATCCAAGAATCCGAGATGTCCCGACTAGCTTCGTATATCCAGACAGAGTTTGATCAATTATTAAAATCAGGTTGACCATATGACCAATGGGCCAACACTAAGAGTGTTTGCTACCACATTAGCCTTGCCTGGATGATACTGAAGCTCTACGTCGTAATCCTTGATCAACTCTTACCATCTTTTATGTCTCATGTTCAGTTCCTTCTAAGTAACGATGTACTTTAAACTTTTATGGTCTGTGTACATGTCTACTCGATCACCGTACAAGTAATGCCACCATAGCTTCAAACCAAATACTACTACTGCCAACTCCAAGTCATGAGTCGGATAATTCTTCTCGTGGTCTCTAAGTTGCCTAGATGCATACGCTATCACCTTTCTATGTTGCATTAGGACACACCCAAGTCTCTTTTCTGATGCATCACAATACACAGTGAAACCTTCGGGTCCAACGGGAAATAAAAGAATAGGTGTTGTGATCAACTTCTGCTTTAAATTCTCAAATAAAGCTTGGCATTCTGCCGACCAGACGAATGGAACATCCTTTCGTGTCAAGCGGGTCATGGGTGCTGAGAGTCTTGCAAAGTCTGATATGAACCTTCTGTAATATCCTGCTAGTCCCAAGAAACTTTACATATCTGCTACAGTTTACGCATTGGCCAACTTTCTACTGCTTCTACTTTCTTTGGATCTACTGCTACTCTAGCCCTGGATATGATGTGCCCCAAGAATAAGATACGATCCGTCCAAAACTCACACTTGCTGAGCTTGGCGTATAGCTCGTTCTCTCTCAGAACCTGTAACACCTTCTTGAGGTGATATTCATGCTCTTCTTCACTAGCTGAGTATACGAGAATGTCGTCAAGGAATACAACGACAAATTGATCTAAGTATGGCATAAAGATGTGGTTCATTAAATCCATAAATATTGTTGGAGCATTGGTCAAGCCAAACGGTATAACTAGGAATTCGTAATGCCCGTACTTTGACCTAAATGTTGTCTTGGGAATATCCTCTTTCCGAACCCTCACTTGATGATATCCTGATCGAAGATCTATCTTGGAGAAAACTCTTGCTCTACTCAATTGATCAAACAAATCGTCGATCCTTGGTAGTGGGTACTTGTTCTTTACTGTTGCTGTGTTGAGCTTTCTGTAGTCAATGTACAATCTTGATGACCCATCATTCTTTCCTATAAGTACCACTGGTGCTTCCCATGGTGATTCGCTAACTCGAATGAACTTCTTCGCCTTCAGTTCCTCTATGTACTGATACACTTTGGCCTGCTCTGAATCTGTCATTCTGTAAACTCGATCTGATATCGATTTAGTTCCAGGTGCCAATTCTATACTCAACTCAATATCCCTAACCGGTGGTAGACTTGGAAGTTCTTCGGAAAATACATTAAGAAACTCTTCAACTATCTTTGGGACTTGAACTTCTTCCATTGTCGTCACTATTCTTTGTTTATGTTGGCAGATCCAAGATCTGACTAAGGTAAACCGCTTCATGCCTGGAATATTAAAAGATACACTCCCTCTACGACAATCTCTTGTCGCATGACTATCTTTCAGCCAGTTCATGCCTAAGATAACGTCGAAATTACCAACAGAAAATTCTATCAACCTGGCGGATAAGGAACGCCTGCAAACTACAACTCTACACGCTAGAATAACTCTAGTAACTCCTATGAGCCCATTACCAGTGAGTATATTCAACCTCCCTGGTAATGCCTAGAATTGTATTCCTAGTCGTGTCGTAAATTGTACAGATATAAATAAGTGTGATGCTCCCGAATCAAACAATGCTACTACGGGATATGAGGCAACGAGAATGTTACATGCCGCAACATCTCCTCATGCCAATGCCTCTTCCAAGGACAGATTGAATGCCTGCCCTCGGCCTCCTTGTTGGTTCCTATGCTGCGGACTAGCCTGGTGTTGCTGCTGGCCCCTGCCTTGGTGATGCTGAGATCTCTTCTGACCTCCAGTCCTAGATGTGATCCTCTGGATGGTGATCTTATGCCTCCGGGTTTCCGTCAATACCTCATCAAAAGTTTGGTAGTTATGCCCCTCTATTAATTGCAACTGTTCAAGATGAAACCCTTACTGAAACCTCATAGCCCTCTGGCTCTATGTTGCTACCATCTCCGGGGCAAACCTACTCAGTCTGCAGAACTCTGCTGCATAAGCATCCACTATCTTGCCAGCCAGCTTGAGGTTGATAAACTTCTGTTGTAGCTCGAACTGTGCCACAACTCTATAGTACTTCGTTTTGAATCTTGCAGTAAAATTGTCCCAAGCAACAGGACGTCTGATGCCCACTTCTTCTCATTCCCACCAATCACGTGCGAGGTCCTAAAGTAACAACTTTACTTGATCTGCACGTTCTTCCGTCGGAACCTTAGCCGCTGTCAGAATAGCCTCGATGTCCTTAAGCCATGCATCTGCTGAAATGGCATCATCCGTGCCCTCGAAACGACAGGGATTATACTTGCAAAATCAGGTTGATGCTCCTGAATCAGTCCTCACTCCTCTTTCCAAAGCTGTTTGTAATCCTTGGTTGAGTAATACATTCTGCTCTTACAGCTGAGTGTGTATGCCTTGCTGGACCAACATCTGATGTTACTGAGTAGCCATCATCCCTCTTATGATCTCCAGAAGGGCTGGTGTGTCTACTTCCACGGGGGTAGGTAGAACTGTTGGTGGTGTTGGAACCTCCGGATACTGCGGTCCAGTTGTTGGTTCCACTATCACCTCTTCTTGGATGGTCTCTTGAGGTAGTACTGGCCTTTGTTGCTGACCAACATGGTCAGGTTGTTCGCGTTGCCCTTGTTGTTGTCCAGCTCTGACCGATGTGGACAAGGTACCCCTAAGAGAAGGGACAATAAAACAATCAAACAACCGGACAGAAAAGATCAATGAAGTCAATAGATACCGAAATGTCAAGCTAGGGTCCAGAATAATGAATCATGAGATCAAGGAGAAACATGTGTGATTGATACATCCTATAAATTAAAATACCCCACAAATCTGAAATCTGGCCTGCATGGGCCACCACTAAAACCTTATCACGTCCCAAAACCAGAATATCGGAGAGTAGGGGAATAACTCAGTCAGCTACGTATTACGTGTAGATGAATACCGTATAATACGATCAATGATGTCTAAAAGACGAGGGGGTGCATACTACATGAAAGTCTCACTAGGGTTACTCAACATCTATTGTCCCAATCATTTAATGAAAAGTAGTAAGTAGAGAACATGTAAGAATGAGCAGTATGGCATCCCAAACATTCAGTCAAAATGTTCTTGAGATCTGGCTTTACAAAACATAGCCAGATGATATAACAAGGTATACACAATCGTTATCAGCTGTCGCCTGACTTAGTTACAATTATGTAAAACTAAGTACAAGACAGTCCGACTAACATGTCGGTGCCAAGCGGCAAAATGCAAAGTAAGTAGCAAAATGAGCAGGGAAGCAAGGAACCCACTCGTGTCCTCCTGCGATCAACCCTCTAGTATTGACCATCCTGGAGGTGGAAGTAAGCTGAGTCCTCGGGAGCTGGCTCTAAATCTGGCCATACAAAACTAGAGAGATTAGACCTCAAATAGCAAGTACCACAAGGAAGCACGATATGAGGAATTAAAATCAGTGATATGGGTTAAGAATATGGTAAATAGGTCTCTGCTTGCTACTGGGGTTCACACAACATCACGACACTTCAAGCCAACTTTCCAACCAAACAATGACAGAAGTTGACCTATCGCGCCCTGACATTATGCTCATCTCAGTAGTTAACAAAGTAGGTATAGTACACAAACAAATCATTTTAAACGACAATACAACTACTATGGCTTGGTAACTGTAAGTTCCATGTTGCCCCGGAAATATGCAATAAGGGATTCCTCAGTTCTTACAATGTAAAAGCAAGGCTAGTCTACCCAATAATCAATCGTGCCAATCATGAATTAGACGTGTCCCAGCAGGATGTCCATCATCAATATATATAAAAAATATAAACAGATACCACTTCCTGCCCGTGTGGCAGGTTTGCAGTACCTGTGGGAACCAACCGGCATGTCGGGACACTAATTGTCCCGAGATGGCTACCATGTAAGAACTCAAAAATCCATTCTCTCCATGCAATTGTTATTTTATTTAACTTAATAATTCCTATGTTAATTGAAATCTCATGTCGTGGATCATGGTCATTCAGAATGAGTACTTTCGTATAGAGTATGATATGCATAACTCTACAACGACGCCCGTGCGGTTAGTTGTAGGTCTTACATAGCGCAATGCAACAATCAAACCTAGCCACGAAATAATTATGTCTTGACTGTAAGGTATACATGCTGCTTTTGTAGAAAAATAAGTTAAAGTCTACACGTATACATATGCCAATGTTCGGGATCGGCTAGTCGATTGCAATGGTTCATGGTTAATATATGAACGTGTCTCATTCAATTCGCTAATAAAGGTGAATCTAGGGCAATGGATGCCAGGGCCATACTGCGCCGAACAAGGGGATAAGATACGTTAGTGCTAGGGAGCCTTCGGGCACGGGAGTACGCCAAAGGAAGTACGCCAAAGGAAGTACGCATAAAGAAAGTATGCGTAAAACTTGTTTTACGCTAAGGCAGGGTAGACTTTGTTTTATGCGTAATACAGATACACGTTGACACGAATAAACATGGGCGTAGAGTTTGATACTATGCAGGCGCATATAAACGTGGGCGTAGAGTTCCTCCAGAACTCCAAATTCTATGAAACCTTCAATCTAAGCCAAAAATGGGACTTCCATAGATCAAAATAGGATATAACCTAAATCTCAATAACCTGGAACGATCAACACTTAAAAATAAGGAAGTTTGATAGATCAAAACCACTAAAATTTGAAAATGACAAATTTCTAGATCTACAAAAATAAAACTTCAAAATGCAAAATGTCAAGTTCTAAACTATCTTAGAATCACGAGAGAAAGATAAATGAACCATAAAAAAGGGTTCTCATGTGGAAGTAAGATGCACTTGCCTAAGCTCTTATTAGGTGGAGAGAGTTATGAGGAAGAAGAAGGAGAGTAAATGAGAATAAGTGAAGAGAGAGAAAGTAGTTGGGCTTTAAATGGAAATGTTGGTAGGTAGGGGGTTGGGTTCATGATGAACCACCCTAAACCAAAACAAACCAACCCAAGTCGAACCCAAGTCAAAATAAACCAAAAGCTAAGCAAAATCAAAAAATAAAATACAGAAAAATAATTAGCATAAAATTAAAGGAAATAAAAACAGAACAAATGCATGATAAATATTAAATAAATACACTCAAGCAGTACACGTATTAAAATATGTATTCTGAGAATGGAGAGTGACATCATTGACATGAACTTATGTTTCACGGTATTTACTTTCTTTGTTCTAACTATTGTTCTACTTCATTACCTATCTAAAACTTACCATGCTTCATCAATATAACTGCCTATAACTACTTTATAGTCTTTGCTATTTACTTGGAATTTCTAGATGAGAAGTGCTCGTTCCAATCCTGACTGGATACATACACAAAATATTACAGATATTTGCCCTGATGACACATGTTCTACTTTCTATGGTGTCACCCCCAGTTTTCACAAACAGGGGTATTTTGGTAATTTTCCACTTTAAAAATTATTTTGAAATTATTTATTTATTATTTGTATTATTTTGGGGTTATTTGAATCGGGTTCGAATTTCAATTCGTTTCGACTTGTTTTGACTTGTTTCGGGGACCCGGGGTATTTTGACCTTAGCGGGCCCACACACTAGCTAACCATGGCCCACATGTTAGATATTTTGGTTAGAGACTAGACCATTTTTTAGTTAATTATTAGTTAGAGATTAGTGGTTTCGGTTTGACTAAACTACCCCCGGTTTAACCATTTCCCATTTTTTGACCATTTAATTAATCGGAGGGCAAACTTGTAATTATTCATATAGGACAAAATAGTCCAAAAATACCATATGGCCGGCCACCATAGTGAGAGGATAGGGTGGAGAGAGAAAACACTTTATCATTTCATTCCAATCCATTTCTTCTTCTTCTCCAAAGGCTCCATTTTCTTTTGAAGCTCCATTAATTTCTAGCTCTCAAACCAAGGTGATTCCTTCTCCAATATTTATTCTTTTCTCATGTAGATCATGTAGGAACCCCCCATGATGATTCTTAGGGTGATTTCACCATTAGAAACCATTTTTGTGTCCTTTAGACATTTTTAGGAGTGTCCCCTTGTAGGCTTGTGTCCTATTAGGAAAAAGCCCCCTTTTTGATCCATGAATGATGTTTAAATATTGGTTTTGTGTAGTTTTTCATTTATCTCAGATTTTTAATGTTGTAGAGATGATCCATGAGAGTATCTTAATGTATCATATTATTTCTATGTGTTTTGGTGTATATATAGTTATATATATATATCATTCTATATATATATATATGTATATATATATATATATATATATATATATAAATGGTGATTAATTTATGTGATGTTGTGATGGTTTATATGGGTATTAGGTGGCTGTCCATTCAGTCCAGAATTCTGGAATTAGTGTTTTGGTGGTGTTTGAGCCATTTTATGGCACCATTTGGTGATATATATATAGGTATATGTATATATATTGAGATATATATATATATATATTGGTACATATATATATGGTTTTGGTGGTGTTATATGGTGTTGTAGTGATTGTTTGAGGGGGGGGGGAAATCATATTCCAGATTTCAGTCCAGATTTTGATGTGGGGGTTTTGGTTGGGAGTTCAATCCCATTTATGTATACAACTAGTGTTAGATATGTTGTTATATATACATGTAGTTATATACATATTGGTATATATATGTGGTTTAATTGTGTGGGAATATATATATATAGATTTATGGTGGTTGTTGTGTGATGTTGAGAGAGGGTTGGGGGTTGTCCAATAACAGTCCATATTAGTTAGTTGTGTGTGTGTGTAGTTGTGAGGAGTAATTGTGAGTTGTGTGTGTGTGTGAGAACCTACTAGTGAGTGTCTATAGTTAGCCTATGTGCAAACTAATAGGAAACCTATTAGGAGACTTGTAGAGAGGTCTATGTGAGGGTGAGATGTTGTGTGTGAGTGTTGTGTATGAGTGTGGGTGAGTGTGGTAGATAGAAGGGTAAATTCATGGAGTAGAAATAGGAAGAAGGGGTAAATGCTAGTTTTTGCCTAGAAGTGGGATTTTGTGTTAGAAACCTAAGATAGTGTTAGAACTTGATCCTCGTGGTTGGTAATGATCAAATATGGTACTCTAAGACTAGTTTTGACGTCGGTTGACCGTTTTGACCAAAAGTCAACCGAAGGTCAAACTTAGCCTTAAAGCGACCCGATTTGACCGAAACCAACCGAGACTTGACCAGTTGACTGAAAGTCAACAGTTGGTCAACATTAGACTTGTTTGACCTAGGGTTGACCATAGTTGACCATAGTTGACCATAGTTGACCAGGGTTGACCAGAGTTGACTTTTTGACCGAAGTCAACTGTAAGTCAACCGTTGATCCCGATTGACCTAGTTTGACTTGGAATGACTTCCAGTGACCTAGTAAGACCTAGTATGACTCAGTTAGACCTAGATTGACCTAGTTTGACTTAGACTTGCATTCATGGCTTGTATTAGTTTCCTTTTTCAGCATTTAGTCCTGTTTGACTTATAGTATCTTATCTTAGGTCTGTGATCGCTCTGAGCATCTGTTCACCCTATCAGCTCAGGACCACAGGCGAGTACATTCACTGATAGTTTTCATTGTCTTGATATCTGCTATATCCGATTCAGTTGTAGTGACTTACTTGATTTCCAGACACGATGGTTCACGGACTAGTATATGTCGGATCCTGTCATGAGATGTTGTTCCCGGATTACTTGGTATACTGGTACAAGACTTGACTTGTTACTTGTACTTGTATAGACATGGACTTGGGAGTGGGCTGATCACCTGTTCTTAAATCTCGTGTCATGACGTGTTATGTCCGGATCCTTTATACTAGTCGGGGGATGGGGAGTTATTAGTGGTTGTGTGATCAAATCCCCACTTGTTGCTTCACACTTGCATTCCATACTTGTCCATAGCTACTTGTTCACACTTGCCATGGTGACCGGCCTTGTCTCATACTTGCTATTTCATACTTGTTATATGGTTGTAGGCGGTCAGATGGAAAGCTTGAACTTGTTTCCCAAGCCGATCACATGACGCACTAATAATTCAAGGCACCTTTTATATTTATTATCTTAGGGTGACTAAGTTCTGTTCGGAAGAAGGGTTACAACTCCGGTCCTTGTTTGGTTTAAGGGTTGTAACTCGGCTTCCGAATAGTTCCCAAGTCATCCTATATATATACATTATCGTCCCTTACAGTACTCACATCATGATATATATATTTCCAGTTTCAGCTTTACTTACTGTACTTTCACCCTGCTATGATTCATTTCTCATATGCTCTACCTGCCTTTTATACCGTACCTTGGTTATGGGACTAGGTTCTGTTCGTAAGAAGGGTTACAACCCCGGTCCTTGTTTGGTTTAAGGGTTGTAACTCGGCTTTCGAATGGTTCCCAAGTTGCCTTTACTCTTTGTCTTGTATTTCATTATACTGTCTCTTATAGTTTTTGTCAATTCACATGGAACTGCTGTTGGTGTTTGTACTTGCTCATTTTCCTGACAGGATACCGTTGACAAATTTTACAGATGATTTAGAGGGTGATTGCCCGACTTACCACGGGATAGGGTCGGACGGACTTGACCTAGACAGGGTCTTAGTAGTAGAGCCTCTTGACTTCGCCCACCCAGAGTAGCTTAGCTAGTAGGTTTGCCTGGCCTGTGAGCCAGCAGTTTATATTTCAGTTGTAGTACTTATATTATATTTCTGAGACTTGGACTTGTGTTAGCTGAGACTTGTTGATACTTTCTGGATTCGTTTCCTGTTTATTTATATCATATCTTTTTCCATGCTTTTCTACCTTAGTTTTGCTTATGTGATTGAGGCAGTATTGCCCTATTCCTCCATTTGGAGTGTATATACTGCACAGGTACATTTATCTGTTTAGTCGTAGTATTTACAGACCTTATATACAGCGTTCTACCGCCGATTCTGCGGCGTAGGCTGGACGTAACCGCTTCTCGTGCCCCTAATCAGGGTGCGGGTCGTGACACGTTTTTGTGGTGGCCCATGCAGGTCAGTGTCGCAACTAGTGCGAACTCGTAATGGTGCTCGACTTAGAGTGCTAATTACGAGCCTGCGATTAGGATATAGGATTAGGGTATGATAGGAGTTACTCAATCACATGTTAGGAGATTCTGATCTTTTGATTACCATGACAAATTCTTTGCATTGAATTTAATTGTCCGTCCTTGATATTCCTATCATGTGCCATATTGATCTCTTGGGTTCCATTCATCTTCAGGATGACAGTCACACGATCTCAGGCAGCGGGCCCTAGCTCAGTTCCAGGGAGGTCAGATCAGGGAGGTCCTCCACCTCCGGCTACGGGACCGACAGTAGAGAGTACAGCAGCATCGGTTCCTGCCCTTCAGGCAGGAGTAGAGGTGGCAGTTCCCGGAGGTCTTCCACCCCCAGCTGGAGGAGCAGCCCCATCAGTTCCTGCCCTTCCGGCGGGAGCAGCAGCAGCAGTACCAGCAGCGACGATCCCTGGAGGTCTTCCACCTTCAGCAGCGGGACCGTCTATGGTCATCCCGGACATTCTTCCACCGCCGCCTCAGCTACCGGCAGACACTCAGGGTATGATGGCCCTTCTGCAGCAGATGTTGCAGACGCAGAGAGTTCAGGCAGAGGCGCAGCAGCGCCAGACAGAGGTGCTGAGACAGACGATGGAGAACTCACACCAGTTAGCGATGGCAGCAGTGGAGAGGGGTGCACCGACTACAGCTGAGGGAGCACCAGCACAGCAGCAGGGCCAGAGGAGGCCCGGTACACATCTCGACTTCCGAAAGATGGGCCCGCGAGATTTCAGGGGTACCGAGGGTATCCTATATGCGGATGACTGGCTAGAGGACGTCCAGCGGTGTCTGGAGTTGGCTGAGGTTCCGAGAGCTCTATGGGTGGCTTCTGCAGCGAGCCAGTTTTTTGACATTGCATTGACATGGTACCGCACGGATCCGCGTGCGTCGGTTCGAGGTATATCCTGGGAGGACTTCAGGAAACTCTTTAAGGAGAAGTTCTACCCGGATGTAGCCTTGACGGCTCTGGAGGGACAGTTTGTCAGCTTGGTGCAGGGGAGCTCGTCAGTGGACGAGTATGCAGCGGAGTTCTTCCGCCTGAGTAGGTTTGCACCCAGTCTGATTCAGGATGAGGGGTGCAAGGCCCGGAAGTTCAGGAGGGGTCTCATCCATGCAGTGTGCACTCGCACATCTGGGCGACGAGACGCGACATTTGAGCAGATCCTGATGGAGGCTCAGATTGCTGAGGAGGACTTCGGCCTCAAGCCGAAGAGGGGCAGTGATGTCTTGGGAGCCAGTTCGAGTACGGGGCCAGCGAAGTGCCCATATTTCCAGCAGAGGCAGTTCCAGCAGCAGCAGCCTCAGTTGCAGTTCCAGCAGGCACCGGGGCGTGCCCAACAGCATCAGGGTCAGAGACAGAGGCCAGCGGCACAGTGCAACTATTGCGGGAAGATAGGGCACACTGGGGAGGTCTGTAGATTGAGGCTGGGAGTTTGTCTGTTCTGTGGAGCTCCAGGTCATCAGATGAAGGACTGTGCTGCCCGTGCAGCCAGACAGGCGGGCCAGGATAGAGTGCGGCAGGCTAGAGGAGGCCAGCAGGGGCGTGTGTTCGCCATGGCAGTTGAGCCCACTCAGGCAGTAGCAGAGCAGAGTGCAGGTTCCGATCTTTCGATCTTCTTTCCGCATTTGCTTCCTTATTACTGTTTAAATTCCGATTCCATCTATTCCTTGTCTGTTTGATGAAAGTTGTTCTTGTGGTGTGATTTTTTTTTTTGAGATAAGTCGTATGGGCTAGGTCGTCTCGATTATGAGATTTTAGAATCCTCTAGGGTCATGCTAGCAGGCATAGTGAGGACATATAGTCGGATTTTGGTCGTATTTCTCGGGTGTGGGAATTTAAGGTTTTCGCTGCCAAGCATGCGGCAATGCAAAAATTTTAAATACCATGATTCTAGAGGTATGTACCATAGTCGAGGACTCTGTGATTATCGTAGCCTTGCTCACTGGCATGACAGAGATTCTGAGTATCATGATTTTGGACAGACGCATATAATTATCGAATTGCATGAAATTTTCTGTGATTGCTTGGTTTTAATTTTGAGGACAAAATTGTTTTAAGGTGGATAGATTTGTCACCCCCAGTTTTCACAAACAGGGGTATTTTGGTAATTTTCCACTTTAAAAATTATTTTGAAATTATTTATTTATTATTTGTATTATTTTGGGGTTATTTGAATCGGGTTCGAATTTCAATTCGTTTCGACTTGTTTTGACTTGTTTCGGGGACCCGGGGTATTTTGACCTTAGCGGGCCCACACACTAGCTAACCATGGCCCACATGTTAGATATTTTGGTTAGAGACTAGACCATTTTTTAGTTAATTATTAGTTAGAGATTAGTGGTTTCGGTTTGACTAAACTACCCCCGGTTTAACCATTTCCCATTTTTGGACCATTTAATTAATCGGAGGGCAAACTTGTAATTATTCATATAGGACAAAATAGTCCAAAAACACCATATGGCCGGCCACCATAGTGAGAGGATAGGGTGGAGAGAGAAAACACTTTATCATTTCATTCCAATCCATTTCTTCTTCTTCTCCAAAGGCTCCATTTTCTTTTGAAGCTCCATTAATTTCTAGCTCTCAAACCAAGGTGATTCCTTCTCCAATATTTATTCTTTTCTCATGTAGATCATGTAGGAACCCCCCATGATGATTCTTAGGGTGATTTCACCATTAGAAACCATTTTTGTGTCCTTTAGACATTTTTAGGAGTGTCCCCTTGTAGGCTTGTGTCCTATTAGGAAAAAGCCCCCTTTTTGATCCATGAATGATGTTTAAATATTGGTTTTGTGTAGTTTTTCATTTATCTCAGATTTTTAATGTTGTAGAGATGATCCATGAGAGTATCTTAATGTATCATATTATTTCTATGTGTTTTGGTGTATATATAGTTATATATATATATATCATTCTATATATATATATATATGTATATATATATATATATAAATGGTGATTAATTTATGTGATGTTGTGATGGTTTATATGGGTATTAGGTGGCTGTCCATTCAGTCCAGAATTCTGGAATTAGTGTTTTGGTGGTGTTTGAGCCATTTTATGGCACCATTTGGTGATATATATATAGGTATATGTATATATATTGATATATATATATATATTGGTACATATATATATGGTTTTGGTGGTGTTATATGGTGTTGTAGTGATTGTTTGAGGGGGGGGAAATCATATTCCAGATTTCAGTCCAGATTTTGATGTGGGGGTTTTGGTTGGGAGTTCAATCCCATTTATGTATACAACTAGTGTTAGATATGTTGTTATATATACATGTAGTTATATACATATTGGTATATATATGTGGTTTAATTGTGTGGGAATATATATATATAGATTTATGGTGGTTGTTGTGTGATGTTGAGAGAGGGTTGGGGGTTGTCCAATAACAGTCCATATTAGTTAGTTGTGTGTGTGTGTAGTTGTGAGGAGTAATTGTGAGTTGTGTGTGTGTGTGAGAACCTACTAGTGAGTGTCTATAGTTAGCCTATGTGCAAACTAATAGGAAACCTATTAGGAGACTTGTAGAGAGGTCTATGTGAGGGTGAGATGTTGTGTGTGAGTGTTGTGTATGAGTGTGGGTGAGTGTGGTAGATAGAAGGGTAAATTCATGGAGTAGAAATAGGAAGAAGGGGTAAATGCTAGTTTTTGCCTAGAAGTGGGATTTTGTGTTAGAAACCTAAGATAGTGTTAGAACTTGATCCTCGTGGTTGGTAATGATCAAATATGGTACTCTAAGACTAGTTTTGACGTCGGTTGACCGTTTTGACCAAAAGTCAACCGAAGGTCAAACTTAGCCTTAAAGCGACCCGATTTGACCGAAACCAACCGAGACTTGACCAGTTGACTGAAAGTCAACAGTTGGTCAACATTAGACTTGTTTGACCTAGGGTTGACCATAGTTGACCATAGTTGACCATAGTTGACCAGGGTTGACCAGAGTTGACTTTTTGACCGAAGTCAACTGTAAGTCAACCGTTGATCCCGATTGACCTAGTTTGACTTGGAATAACTTCCAGTGACCTAGTAAGACCTAGTATGACTCAGTTAGACCTAGATTGACCTAGTTTGACTTAGACTTGCATTCATGGCTTGTATTAGTTTCCTTTTTCAGCATTTAGTCCTGTTTGACTTATAGTATCTTATCTTAGGTCTGTGATCGCTCTGAGCATCTGTTCACCCTATCAGCTCAGGACCACAGGCGAGTACATTCACTGATAGTTTTCATTGTCTTGATATCTGCTATATCCGATTCAGTTGTAGTGACTTACTTGATTTCCAGACACGATGGTTCACGGACTAGTATATGTCGGATCCTGTCATGAGATGTTGTTCCCGGATTACTTGGTATACTGGTACAAGACTTGACTTGTTACTTGTACTTGTATAGACATGGACTTGGGAGTGGGCTGATCATATGTTCTTAAATCTCGTGTCATGACGTGTTATGTCCGGATCCTTTATACTAGTCGGGGGATGGGGAGTTATTAGTGGTTGTGTGATCAAATCCCCACTTGTTGCTTCACACTTGCATTCCATACTTGTCCATAGCTACTTGTTCACACTTGCCATGGTGACCGGCCTTGTCTCATACTTGCTGTTTCATACTTGTTATATGGTTGTAGGCGGTCAGATGGAAAGCTTGAACTTGTTTCCCAAGCCGATCACATGACGCACTAATAATTCAAGGCACCTTTTATATTTATTATCTTAGGGTGACTAAGTTCTGTTCGGAAGAAGGGTTACAACCCCGGTCCTTGTTTGGTTTAAGGGTTGTAACTCGGCTTCCGAATAGTTCCCAAGTCATCCTATATATATACATTATCGTCCCTTACAGTACTCACATCATGATATATATATATTTCCAGTTTCAGCTTTACTTACTGTACTTTCACCCTGCTATGATTCATTTCTCATATGCTCTACCTGCCTTTTATACCGTACCTTGGTTATGGGACTAGGTTCTGTTCGTAAGAAGGGTTACAACCCCGGTCCTTGTTTGGTTTAAGGGTTGTAACTCGGCTTTCGAATGGTTCCCAAGTTGCCTTTACTCTTTGTCTTGTATTTCATTATACTGTCTCTTATAGTTTTTGTCAATTCACATGGAACTGCTGTTGGTGTTTGTACTTGCTCATTTTCCTGACAGGATACCGTTGACAAATTTTACAGATGATTTAGAGGGTGATTGCCCGACTTACCACGGGATAGGGTCGGACGGACTTGACCTAGACAGGGTCTTAGTAGTAGAGCCTCTTGACTTCGCCCACCCAGAGTAGCTTAGCTAGTAGGTTTGCCTGGCCTGCGAGCCAGCAGTTTATATTTCAGTTGTAGTACTTATATTATATTTCTGAGACTTGGACTTGTGTTAGCTGAGACTTGTTGATACTTTCTGGATTCGTTTCCTGTTTATTTATATCATATCTTTTTCCATGCTTTTCTACCTTAGTTTTGCTTATGTGATTGAGGCAGTATTGCCCTATTCCTCCATTTGGAGTGTATATACTGCACAGGTACATTTATCTGTTTAGTCGTAGTATTTACAGACCTTATATACAGCGTTCTACCGCCGATTCTGCGGCGTAGGCTGGACGTAACCGCTTCTCGTGCCCCTAATCAGGGTGCGGGTCGTGACATATGGAACCGAGGAGGGATTAGCTACCTTTGGTCCCGATTCTCAGAAGTGGTCGGAAGACTAGTTTAGTAGACTTGTTTTAGATTTCATGTTTAGAACCTGAATTGCAATAAGTAGAGATACTTGACTTTGTAGTTGAGATTGTTTGAGATATAATTATTTAGTAGTTTATTTTAAGTTGTTTTAGTCTTATTAGTTATCTAGACTTCTGTGTTATTTTATCATGCTTAGACTGTGATTGAGTTTTACTATGTCTTTATTTGTCCTCCATTCGGAGTTGAGATTCATGACAGGTACATTATATAATTGTGTGAGTTGTTTAAATAGTAATCTAGTACAGCGTTCTACCGTCGATTCTATGGCGTAGGCTAGGCACTGTTACGTACTTGTGCCCCTATACCGGATGCAGATCGTGACATTTTTTGACGCTAAAGAGGGCTACTCTTAATAAAGATTACGATGAGTACCTGCCTAGAATGTGTAAGTGGAATTCGGATAAGATAGATAGCATACATCTACATACTTTGGCTTTCCTGCGTGTCGCACTTGAAGATATGGAAGCAAAGAAGGTGAAACAATACTAACTTAAACTAACATTTACTTATGATTTCACTATAGTGAAATAATACTAACTTCTTAAGTAATGATTACTTATACTATGATGTAGATTATTTGACATCCATACCGAGATCTGCGAAATAGTACTCGTCCATTGTAAGGAGTTTCACTATTTTAATATTTGATAGCTTGTCAGAAATTGAGGAGTCTCATATGCTAGACAAAGTGCTACGTCAGTTTGGCTACGTGCAAACTATATCGAGCACATTAAATTTGAGGACTTCTTCAAAAGAGACCAAAACATTAATCTATGTCCCGTCGGACTACCATTGGGGCTCATGTTTCTTTACTGAGTGGCAACGCCATGTTATCGGTAAAACCAAACGACTTCTGGTGGTGGAGATGTTGGATTGCAGTGATGACTATATGGAGTATTATGCAGATGACTATATGGAGTATTATGCAGAGGACAGACATCGTATGATGTTGAACCCTGATACGCGAGGTGATGAAGTATCGGTATCAGCCCCTCTACCAACCAAGTCAGGCCTGCTTGGTGCATTGCAGAAGATGGTAAGTAATATTTTGTTGAATTAATGTTTCAAAGTTTATTAACGAGGCTAATTTATCCTGTTTTCTCCTACAGGCTTCCAAAGTCAAAATTTTGGGAAAAAGTCTCATCATGTGCAAGGGAGAGAACTACATTGACGTTGTTACCCAGATGCATAATATCGCATCTGACTATCCATTCCTCGAAGACGAGCGACGCACTAAGATGCGTCATGAAAAAAATGACTTTGTTGTATTCGTTTGAACACTTTATGTGTCGCTTTTGTTGAACACCAATTGTTTGTTGTACTATGTTTTGAACACATGTCAATTTGAATACTTCGTGTGTATCGCATTCGTATCACTTAGTATCATATTTGATTGAGTATCGTTTGAGTATCAAGTATCATATTGCATTTTAGTATCAGTTTTTGTTTGAGTATCAAGTATCGTTTTTCGTATCATTTAGTATGAAGTATCATATTGCGTTTGAGTATGTGTGTACTTTCTGTGAACTAGAACTACCCAAAAAAATGGACAGTCCTACTTCACAGCAAGTATGAAGCAGGACTGTCTAGTTTTTGGCAGTCTAACGTACTTGAAGAACTGCCAGAAAACTGGGGAGTCCTAGTTCACAGCAAGTATAAACTAGGACTGCCCAATTTCTTGGTAGTCCTTCATGTATATTGGACTGCCAGGAAACTGGGCAGTCCTGCCTCATACTTGCTATGAAGTAGGACTGCCCAGGAAATTGGGAAGTCCTAGTTCATAGCAAGTATGAACTCGGACTACCCAATTTTTTGGCAGTCCTAGTTATAAGTTGGACTGTCAGAAAACTGGGCAGTCCTTGTTCATAACAAGTTTAAGCAGAACCGCCCAGTTTCCTAGCAGTCTTAGTTGTACGTTGGACTACCAGGAGACTGGACAGTCTTGCTTCAAACTTGCTGTGAAGCAGGACTGTCTAGTTTTTAGGGCAGTCCTAGTTCACAGAAAGTACACACTTCCATTAAGTTGCCAGGATCAACGAGAAAATCATTGAAAACTTGACAAATACGAATATGATATGAATATGATACAAAAATATGATATGAAAATCATTGACAACTTGCCAAAATCAATGTGCCAGGAATTTGATATAAATATGATACATAAAGTACAACTTGACAAATATGAAGCACGACAATGTGCCAAAACTATTATATTTCTTCTATTCTTCTGTTTATAAAATATGCCAAAAGATATAATGTTTCTTCCATTCTTCTGTTTACAAAATGTGCCAAAAGATATAAAGTTACTTCCATTTTTCTCCTTACAAAATATGACAAAAGTATCGGTGTAGGATCCACCATCAGTCAATCAATACATCGTCGTGGTTTTTCGGCCTCGGTATAGGATCTACCATCTTTGTTATCTTCTTATAGACATTGATCACATCATTGTAGGGTGTAGTCCATGCGATCGATTCTTTCAAAGGATGTTTATACCATACTGGAGTAGGAGGAGGAATAGGAGAGTGCCCGATCAACCGCGGGATGATAAAGTGATTTTCGTCAAGTCCAATTGCATATATAGTGGATATACTATAGTCTGCCGGAGGAGCGCACATTGGAAAGAATGTGTTGTTAATTTTCTTTAACAGAATGATAATTAGTATCTTGTACCTGTAAGCGAATACATATGCAGTATAAGTATTTAACAAACTTTGCACATTGGGAAGAATGTGTTGTATATATGTTTTGAAAGAATGATAGTTGGTATCTTGTAGCTGTTAGCGAATAGATATGCAGCAGAAGGTACATCCATGTAATATTTCTTTCCAATTGTATGATCAGCGCACAGAATGCTTGTCAATAATTCTCTAACTGTATCTTGGCTTAGTAATTTGCTGTAGAATGGAAGACGAGACTTCAACTCCTCGTATAGCTCTGCTCTAAGTTGTCTCTATTCGTCTTTAACGAAATAGCCTAGAAGTCTTGCAGGAACATAGAACCCACAATGTCCATCTTTAGGCATATATTTAATAGACCAAATATATTTCTGTATCGCAGGCAGAAATGCATCAATGTACGTGTCTAACGTGTTTGCAACTCTTCTCTTCTGTTTCTTTCTTTCAACAGGAAGCTTGTTCTTCCTCTTCGAACAGACGACCCTTTCCACGCTTCTTTCAATATGCTCAAATAATGATAGTTCCCTATTAGTAGACTCGAGCTTTTTCTTCTGTGTTCTGGTAAGTCTAGTTGATGGTCTACCCTTCGGAGCAACAACAACAAATGGCTCATGCAAATGACTACTTGTCGGGTGGGCAAGTTCTTGAATTTTAAGCTCAATCGACTTTCTCTCAGGTTCTAGTGCAGCACACCATCTTGCATGGAGAAGTTTAACTTGTGGCGTGGAAAAGAAATCGTTGGGACTGTCCACCATAGGCATGATTGAAAACTATCTCCAATGTTGATCAATGACCACTATTGGAATAGGTCTACATTGACGTCGATACTTGTTGATCTCATGCACACAAGGAAGGTCAAGAGAATGCCGATGTGTACAACCACATACTTCGGGATCAAAACCGACTGAATTCGACCGACCAATCTCAACAAATGGCAATGCCAATGCATGGTGAGACAATATATGGATTAAATCAGACAAGAGCTTTTCTTTCTTATGTTTGTGCTTTACAATATTGAGGCTCATCTCAAATGAAGCCTGTATCTCTTCACCGTCAAATTGGTCATTAGATTTATTGCCTACCAAACTGATACAAAACCACCGACCGATGAATGGAGATATTTTTTCAGTCTTGAGTGTGAACCTTCGGCACGGTTGGTAGTGGTCGTGCCATAATGCTTCACCATATTCGTCCATGCCAAGACGAAATCTTATTTATGTGGATCAAACCATGTGTCTTTGATATAAGATATACATGGCTTGTTGCTATTTTCCCACTTCTTTTTGAACACCAACTATGCTTTGTCAAAAGCGCCTATAGTACTTGCTCACCACACAAGGATCCAATCGTTGTAGAACCCTGTGAAGCGGTCCATATCAAGTTTGTCGTCTACTTTTTCGAACTTGCTCTTACATTAAAACTATCGTTTTCTGTTGCTGAGACAAGGGCCTAAGGAGAAATGGCAACCGAAGTGAGCCGGGGAGCCGAGTGACGTGCCAGCGCTACTACTTGACTTGAGTGCCAGCACGTAGCTGTGCTTTCGGCAATAATTTTACCATCGGGAGCTGGTGCCTTTCGAAGCACTTTTACGTGTGAACCTTGACTTTCCTATCCTCACTGTCGCTCGCCTCACTCGTTCCCCATGGAGACCTACCTATAGTGACGTCTAAGTACCAGTGACCATGACGGTTTGGTTAGGCTTGGTTACGATGATGTCGAGTTGGCGATGGAGGAAGACTCGGCATTCAGGCGAGCCGTCCGGTGGTGTCGTACATAGTGGTAATAGTACGCATCCTGCTCCAAAACAAACAAAAAGGTGCGTACCGCACTCACGAGGGATGGCCAGTGAGATACAGGAGGAAGGTGGAGATGACGTCAAGTCCGCATGGCCCTTATGGGCTGGGCCACAGACGTGTTGAATATTTCAATTAACATGCCAAGTGCATAATAGTCTATGAGCATGAGGAAATACGATATCTATAGCATTCATCAATCCGTATTCTCTATTGTTTCATTCTTCAAGAAAGAACTTTGTGCCCAGTGTATACGATTAACATGCCAAGTGCATAATAGACACACGTGTTGAATATTTCGATTAACATGCCAAGTGGCAAAAACAAACGGCACTTTGTGTCCAGTGTAAGTGTATTCAATTTGTTCAAAAACTATGTATAGTCTCTACTGTTTCATTATTCAAGAAAGAAAATACAACTGAAAATGATTTTCCTGTAGACGTAAAGCCGACAATATAGAAAAGTGGCATCTTGAATTTGTTAGTCTTGTACGTGCAATCAACAACCAACACATCGGCGAAGGACCGTGCCAAATGTGTAGTGCGCCCAAAACATAGAAGTGACTTCATTAGACTATGGATGTCTTCTATGGTACTCCATATAGTGATTATCAGCAAGTAATTTCAAAACTTGTTGCATTGCCCAATCTTCCTCTTAGAGTATATGTTCTCGATCTCGAGAGTGCATTGTAGATTGTCCTCATAGTAGACTTGTTCTTATAGTTCTTCTGACGCAGCACGGAATAAATTTATTTAGGGCCAACTCCAGAGCTGGACAGATCTTCAACTAACTTCTTCTCATCTTCGTTCAATCTTTCGGCATACGGATGACCAGTAAGTGTCTCCGCAAGAGTATGATTGTGCATCCCATTTCTGACATTAACTGTCCATTTTCCCTCATTTTTTGAGACAAGCACTATCTTGAAAGGACAACCACATTTCCTGGACCCTACCGCCTTCTTCGGGACTTTTCTTTGGGTACGTTCTTCTTTTTTGTGATGAACCCTAAATGCTCCACCTCTTTTGCATCCATGATCCACAATTTTATGACCCGATTGGGCTCTTAATGACCTTGAAATGACAAGGACTGTGTTTAATTGTCTTCCAACTTGTCTGCACCATTCTAATGCTTCTCCAAAAGATTCAAATGTGATATCCGTTGAGAATAAATTACTCAAGTCAATGGAAATAGGAGATGGTATGCCCTACAGTAAATTTTCAAAGAAAATGCCAAACTCAATTACAAAAACAAATACAATAAAAATTTGTTCATTACTATCAAGAAACTGGCAGTCCTTCTAATACATGGGACTGCCAGAAAACGTGGCAGTACTGAGGATGAACTACTGTACAACATGACTGCCATATTTTCTGGCAGTCTTATATACTTGAAGGACTGCCAAAAATGTGGCAGACCTGTTGTTCAGCATTTCTATACTAGGACTACCACATTTTCTGGTAGTCTTAATTACTTGAAGGACTGCCAGATTTTATGGCAGTCCAGTTGTACAAAATATTTGCTTCGGGACTGCCACAAAATGTGGCAGTCCTTGTGTCAAAGTCTTGGGCGAAGTCCTTGTGTCGACTATGTATTTGGTCGGTCGGGAACTTACCGAAAGTTCTTCGAATGTATTGTTGTGTTCTTCGGAAGGTTCGGATTGTTCGATTAATAGATGTGATACCCCATATTCTTCCATACTTCCTACATTGTGACAAAATAAAAGAATATTTCGAAAGAATTATTTAACAAAATTTATCATTTAGTTGTCGAAACCATACCGAATATACTAAGAATGTTCCTTGGAAAATATTCTAAGGTTTGGAGAAAGGTGGGGTTGAGGAAGAAGTTGGGGACCACAAGTGGGGACAAGTAGGGTTTGGAGAAAGGGGAGAGAGTTGGGGTTGAGGTAGAAGACAAAAGAAAAATTAAAGAGTTGTCTTTTATACCTAAAAATGGAATAGCCTGAGTAAAAAAATTCAGTGGCAAACTTGTAAATAAATGAAAGTTATGAATAGGATGGTCCTGATCAACTTTTGATGTGCCCTTATAAGTAATCTAAAATAAAGGCTAAATTATAACTTAATACCCTCAATTATTCAAGTTTTAAGCTTATTACTATAAATTTTGATAGATACTAACTTAATACCCTTTCTCCATTTTTGTCCTAACAGTCTTAATTAAAAAGATAAAATGACAAAAATGCCCCTCCCACTCTCTTTCCCTCTCTCCTCTCCTTCTCTCCGGCAGCATCCCCCCTCCCCCGCCTCTCTCCGGTGTCGGTGACCGTAGGGGGACGGTTGCGGGCGAGCACTGGCACGGGTGGGCACAAGAGGGTGTGGCCGGGTGTGGGCGTAAGCGGTCAGGCGTGGGCGGGCGAGTGGGAATGGGCGGGCAGCATGATGGCAAGCTGCGGCGACGATGGGCATAGGGTTTGCCTAGGGCGCAAGGTTCGTCGAGGTGAGGTGTGATGGCAGGATTGGGGGTCAAAGAGGGAGGAGGGTTGTATGTAGAGGAGGAAGGGGCATTTTAGTCCTCTCCAAAAAAATAACATAAAATCTAATGTTTGTATTGAAAGAGGGTATCAAGATAAAAAAAAATCAAATAGTTGATGATGATGTTAAGTTAGTGCGTAACAAAGTTGAAAGTATTGAGGATGTCAAATTATAATTTAGCCTAAAATAAACAGAAAATTTATTAGAACGAAAATATATTTGGAAAAATTATAATAAAATAAACTAGTTTGAAGAAATTTGAGAGAACGAAAGATCTCGCCAACGAGGTTGGCAGAAAAACCAAAGTGTCAACTTTCCGCCAACTCTGTTGGCGGAAATCACGTTTGCTAGGTGGTTTCTGGAGAAAACCCGACGTTTGGGTTTAGTGTATCTGTTTGATTTTTATTTGTAAAGATATTATCTATAACATATTTTTTAAATACGTATTCTTGATTTATTATTATATATATTATTTTTTGTGATATTACTAATAAATAATTTGTTATTATCTATTCAAATTTGTTATTATCGATAAATAAAATTAATCGGGGGATATCAAATCAAAATTTATTTTATCTATAAATAAATAAAATATTATATTATATATAAAAAATCAAATATAATTTTGTCTATCTAAAAATATATATTTGATTTCTTTTTATACGAAATTATAATTGATTTACTTTCTATAATATTATTATATTATCATATTTGATTTATTTTTTATAATACACAAAATTTATACAAAAAATAATAAAATTTAAATTAACAAATATATACAATGTAAATTAACAAAGATAAAAATATAAGATGGATAAAATCCAACAAAATTTATAAATTACTTATTTTATTATCTATATTATTTGTCATAAAATTAATTTGTTTTAAATAATATATATAATAACATAGCTAATTTTATTATACAATTCTCGACAACAGTGGATAAAAAGATAGAACATCGTCCCAAGTATTAGCTTTTTATATAACTGAATATTTGTAGAACATCGTTAAAATTATAGTATTATTCAAATAGATATCAAATATAATATTTTGATGTCATAATTGTATTTTTAAAAATATTTATTTTAGATTGTATTTGTCAAAATATTTATTTAAAAATATAATATGGATAATAACAACAAATTCAAATAAACAATGTTCTTCAAAATTATCTATATTATTTAAATCAAATTAATTTTATTTACAAATAAAATTAAATTTTGATTTGATATCTCCCGTTTAATTTTATTTTTAGATAATAATATTTTAAAAAATATAATATGGATAATACCAACAAATTCAAATAAATAATGTTCTTCAAAACGTTTTGGTATTATATTTTAGATGTTAATAGAAAATGATATTACCTATTTGTTGATTTATTTTGTTAGCATTATATTTTGATACCGTCATATATATTATTATTTATTTGATTTCTCTTTTAACAACAAAATATTATTAAAATTATCTATATTATTGTATATATTTATTACGTAAAATTATCCATGTTATTATCTATATTTATTATGTAATATTATGAAATTTGTCTATCTTATTATCTATGTTAAAATTATCTATGTTGTTATCTAGATAAAATTAAACGGGGGATATCAAATAAAAATTTAATATTATCTATATATAAATCAAATTATATATAAAAAAGAAATCAAATATATATTTTTTAAATAGACAAAATCATATTTGATTTCTTTTTTATATATAATATAATATTAGATTTACTTATAGATAATAGTAAATTTTTATTTAATATCCCCTGATTAATTTTATTTATAGACAATAACAAATCATTTATTAGTAATATCATAAAAAAATATAATATATATAATAAAAAAATAAAAAATACTTATATAAAATATGATATGGATAATATATTTACAAATAAAAACAAAACCAATACACTAAACACAAACCGGATTTCCACCAAAAACCAAGCCTGTAGTGCCCCGACCCGCGAGATGCCTTATGATGGATGGTTGATTCGATAAAGCCTTGTTGGACTTAGGAATATGCGAAGGATCGCTTGGAAGGCTATGCGATCGTGGCAAAAATCGTCTTATAAATGTTAGTAGTGTTGAACCCTTCGAAGATCCTTTAGCTTCACGCTTAAAATAAAGGATAGTATGCTATATTTCTTACTGGGTTGCTCAATAACACCTTGCATGGAATTCGGAAAGATAATGAAAGATAAATAATCACCTGAACGTAAACTGTTGTTGCTAGATGAATTGTATGCTTGAACGATGTTGCGATGAAATACATGACAGGTGGAGCAAAGTCCTAAATACTTGGACGGTGAGTATATCGAGCCTTAGCTCGATGAATAGATGGTAATACAGATGCTAAGTCCCACAATATTGGACGGTGAGTACATTGAGTTGGTTGGAAAGATGTATAGTATCAAAGATGTGGCAAAGGGATTGGGTAACAAAATTCTATTATCCTGCACCGATATAGAATGTTGATTATGCCAAGATCGTGGAAAGATGGCAAGATGGTAATATGAATGAGACTAAATTACTTAGGGTCCGTTTGGATAGTCTTTCTGAAATTTTATTCTAAAAATAGTTTTCTGAGAGTAAGTTATAAAGTTGTTTTCTGAGTATAGAAATTCTGATTTTGCGTTTGGTTACTTTCATCTGAAAAATAATTTTAAAAATAAATTTTGAAGATTATGTTTGGTAAAATATTTTTAGAAACTGATTTTCTTAACTGTGTTCTTGTGTCCATTTTGTACCCTGTGTCCAACAAAATATTTTGTCTCATGTCAACTCAATTATATCCATGTGTCTATTCTGTATTCATCATGTGTCCAATGAAGACGAAGCCCGGAGGCGGCCAAGTGGTTCCGGTCAACTCGAGAAACTTCGACGCGCAGCCAGATCTCGATCACCGCCGCCGGCTCGTTACCGCCGTTCGTGGTCCTCTCCATTGCAGGCGAGATCTGGTTCGTCGACGATGATATCATCGTTCGTCGACACCGCTGTTACTGCACCCCACTGCTAGTGCCGCAGACGCTGTTGTATAGAGGAGCGTTGCCACGCTGCGTATGGAGGAGGAGCCGCTGGTGCTGTGTATGGAGGAGGAGGAGGAGGAGGAGGCGCTGCCGTATGGAGAGGAGCCGCTGGCGCTGTGAGGAGGAGGAGGAGGAGGAGGAGGAGGAGGAGAAAGCGGCGCTGCCATATGGAGAGGAGCTGCTGGCGCTGTAAGGAGGAGGAGGAGCTGCCATTCTTCCCCACGCAAGAAAATAAGGGAGAGGAGAGGAAGGTGGAAAGAGAGAGAGTGGAGGTTGGGGGAATTGAGATGGAGGTGGGAGTGGCCCACCAAAGACCGGAAAGAGTGAAAAAATGCATCCGGAAAAAATCTTTTTCCTCTTTTCTAAAAGCAGAGTTAAAACTCTGATTTAGAGAATCTTTTTTTGAAAGTAGTTGGGAGTCTTTGAGTTCCAAACGTTGTTTCCTTCCCACTGAAGTTTTAAACTCAGAAAAGTGAGTTTAAAATGACATCCAAACACAGCCTTAGTTTTCCTTATCATGCATTATATATTTTCTTCTTAGATAAGTTGCATATACTTGCATGATCATGGACAAACTTGTATACAAGGTAGTTCCCAGAATGGTAATCCGCGGCCACGGACCCGGTTCATCCTAGGAGGAATAAGGAAGGTGTCGGCGTACTGACATCGAGATTTTGGGACTTGTAGTGGGGGCTTACTACCGCCCACTGAAAGGACGTCGAAATCTTATGGTGTTGAAGTAGTAGCACGGTGTTTTGAAACCTCCCATAGATTTGCACCCCTTTCGGAATTAGTTGTTCGCCTATAAAATGGTCCAAGATGGTGTGTCGCCAATGACCTTCATATGGATAGGTCCAGTGCTAATGATGTCTTATGCAGGCAGAGTAAGTTATTACTCAAATACAGGAAATGATGTCGGTTGTTGGTAATCACCTGAACGTTGATATTTATATTGAATCATGATATTATTTCTAATAATGTCTTATACAGGCTGAGTAAGTATTATAAATGTACAGGGATGGCTACACGACCGTGGGTAAGAATCACCAAAGGGTGATAACTGCATGCTTTAAATTATGATGGCTATGAGATTTGCATGCTTTACTCCTTGTCGGCTATAAATATGAAATTGACCCTAAGGCAACGAGAAAGATCACTGTTATTAATGTTCTATAACATGATTACTTAGTATTATCTTCTTAGGTGAGTTGGGCATAGCTTTCCTTCCCGAAAATTTTTGAAATATTTTTTTATTTATTTGATTAAAATGGTGATTTCTAGAATTTTATAAATAATTATTTAGTTAATTATTACATTAGTTAATTTTAGCCATGGTTGAGTTTTGAAGTACCAGACGACTAGAAATCATGGCACGGATAGTGCAATGGCGTGCCTTGACTAGTGTATTAACCATGCCAAAGAAGACTCAGCCATAAGTGTGTCCTAACTAGGAAAACCAGGCCAAGTTGCGACTTAACCTCTAAAGATATTTTAATTATTTATTAATTATATTATTGACTTGTAGGAGACCCGATTTGTGTCGATTTGGCTCGGACTAGACCCGAACGGAAACCGAGCCCATGTAATCTTATAGTGAGACCAAAGATGACCATGTAGGTATATTTTATGTGTGTACAAATATTTTTTAAATTATTTTAGATATTGATGTACATTTTTAATTGGTTTGAATATTTGTACAAAAATTGGTATTTTTATTATTAAATATCGTTTTATAACATTTGTACAATTTTTTGGACCCGGATAAAGGTGAATAGTATGGATTCAAAACCACCATTTAATTTTTTTAATATTATTTTATTATTTTATGGTGATTAAATAAATATATTTATTACTATTAGATATTATTAATATTGATTATCTTTAAAATATTTTATTGTCTATGTGGAATTTGTGGTATATATATATATATATATATATATATATATATATATATATATATATATATATATATATATATATATATATATATATATATATATATATATATATATATATATAAAATATATATATATATATATATATATATATATATATATATATATATATATATATATATATATATATATATATATATATTAAAATATATATATATATATATTTTTTTTAATATATATATATATATATTTTAATATATATATATATATATATATATATATATATATATATATATATATATATATATATATATATATATATATATAAGGGAGGTGAGGTGCCACCTTACGGGGGGGTGTCTACTTGTCAGCCCCCCATGCTATCATCATGCACATGGGTGCATGATGATAGCATGTGGGATAATGACAAGTAAATACCCTTCATAAGGTGGCACCTCATCTTTCGCATCTAATTATAATGATGATTATAATGCACTCAGAGACGTTTTCAAGTTGACAACCATTTTCTCAAACACCTTGTGATCAACATTAAAAGCACCAAAAAGTTGTCAAAAAATTTAAAAGCAACAAAGCAATCATATCGAAAGGCAAATTATAAGGGCATAGCCATTTTTACTCGGGGCTGTCCAAGTGACTGTTTTCAATTATTTACAAGTTTGCCACTGAAAAAATTACTCAGGGCTATCCAAGTGGTTAGGTATAAAAGCTAACTCTTAAAAAAATTTCTTTTCTTCCTCACTCTCCATTCTCTCTCCCTCTTTCTTCTCCGAACCCTAGGTCTGGTCCCCACACTTTTTTCAACCCCACCTTTCTCCAAACCCTAGAAGGTTCTCCGAGGAAGATTCTTAGAATATTCGGTACGCTAACATCCGCTTAACGACAAAATTTCTTAGTTTTTTTTAAGTAATCTTTTAATTTGTCCCAATGTAGAAATTATTGAAGAAAGTGGATCATCACGTCTATCAATCGAGGAACCCGGATCTTCCGAACAACACGACAAGACACCCGAAGAAGTCTCGGTAAATTTTTGACCGACTGCTACGCATTCGACTGTACACGAGGACTGCCAGACATTCTGACAGTCCATAGAACAGAAAGGACTGCCACATTATGCGGCAGTCTATTTGTACAACTAGTGTAAAATAGGACTGCCGAAAAATATGGCAGTCCAAGAAGTAACGAGGACTGCCAGATTATGCGGCAGTCTATATGTAGAAATAATGTACAGTTGGACTGCCAGACATTCCGGCAGTCCATAGAACACGTAGGACTACCACATAAATCAGCAGTCAATGTGTAGAACTAGTGTTAAATAGGACTGCCTGACTTTCTGGCAGTCTTTTAAACACGAAGAACTGCCACAAAAATTGGCAGTCTATGTGAAGAACTACTGTAAGACAGGACTGCCAGACTTTCTGGCAGTCTATAAAATACGATGGACTGCCAGAATGTCTGGCAGTCCTGTTGTACAGTCCTGAAGGAAGGGCAATTTTCCTTGAGAGTCTCAAAGTTGTTGATATTGTAATTTTGGTTGTAATTGTGATTGGCAATTTTTTTTGAAATTAAATTTAGGGCCTACCACCTCCTATTTTCGTTGACTTGAGTAATGTATTCTCAACGGATGTCGTATTTGAATCTTATGAAGAAGCATTAGAATGGTGCAGACAAGTTGGAAGGCAAGTAAACACAGTCCTTGTCATTTCAAGGTCATTACGAGGTCCATCGTGTCGTAAAACTGCTGATCTTGGATGCGAAAGAGGTAGGACATTTAGGCTTCATCGAAAGAAAGAAGAATGTGCCCGGAAAAAGGTCCTGGAGAAGGCGGTAGGGTCTAGAAAGTGCGGTTGTCCTTTCAAGATTGTGCTTATCTCAAGAAATGATGGAAAGTGGACAGTTGATGTCAGAAATGGGATGCACAATCATGCGGTGGCGGAGACACTTACCGGTCATCCCTATGCCGGAAGGTTGAACGAATAGGAGAAGAAGTTAGTTGAAGAATTGTCCTGCTCCGGAGTTGCCCCGAAGCAAATTTATTCTGCGGTGCGCCAGAAGACTGAACAGAACAAGTCAACAATGAGGACAATCTACAATGCACTCTCAAAATCGAGGACAAATACCCTAAGAGAAAGAATGGCAATGCAACAAGTTATGAAGTTACTTGCCGACAATCACTATATGGAGTACCATAGAAGACATCCGTCGTCCAATGAAATTACCTCTATGTTTTGGGCGCATCCGGAGTGTACGCATTTGGCACGGTCCTTTGCCGATGTCTTGGTGGCTGATTGCACATACAAGACTAACAAATTCAAGATGCCACTCTTCCACATTATCGGCTTCACGTCAACGGGTAAATCATTTTCAGTTGCATTTTGTTTCTTGAAGAATGAAACAATAGATGACTATACATGGGCATTGAACAAATTGAAGACACTTTACACTAGACACAAAGAGCCGTCTGTTTTTGTCACCGATCGAGAATATGCATTGATGAATGCTATAGATATCGTATTTCCTCATGCTCGTAGACTACTATGTACATGGCATATTAATCGAAATATTCAAGCAATGCAAGAGCCGGTTTGAAAAAGTAGACAGCAAACTTGATATTGACCGCTTCACAGAATTCTACGACGATTGGGGCCTTGTTTGGCAAGCAAGTAATGTAGACGCTTTTGACAAAGCATGGTTGGAGTTCAAAGAGAATTGGGAAAGTAGCAACAAGCCATGTATATCTTATATCAAAGACACATGGGTTGATCCATTTAAAGAAGATTTCGTCTTAGCATGGACGAATAAGGTGAAACATTATGGCACGACCACTACAAACCGTGCCGAAGGTTCACACTCAAGACTGAAGAAATATATACGTTCATCCGTCGACGGTTTTGTTTCAGTTTGGCAGTCGATTAATCTAATGACCAACTCGACAGTGAACGAGATCAAGGCTTCATTTGAGCAGAGCCTGAATATTGTAAAGCACGAACATAGAAAAGAGAAGCTTTTGTCTGATTTAATCCATGTAGTGTCTCACTATGCTTTGGGTTTTATATTTGAAGAGATTGCTCGGGCAAATTCAGTTGGTTTTGATACCGAAGAATGTGGTTGTACACATCGACATTCTCTCGGCCTTCCTTGTGCTCATGAGATCAACGAATATCGACGTCAAGACAGACCTATTCCAGTAGTGGTCGTTGATCGACATTGGAGACAATTGTCAGTTATGCCTATGGTGGAGAGTCACGACGATTTCTTTCCCTTGCCAGAAGTTAAACTTCTTCATGCAAGATGGTGTGCTGCCCTAGAACCTGAGAGGAAGTCTATTGAACGTAAAATTCAAGAAATTGCCCACCCGGCAAGCAGTTATGTGCAGGAGCCATTTGTTGTCATTGTCCTGAAGGGTAGACCACCAAGAAGACTTACAAGAACTCAGAAGAAGAAGCTCGAGTCTACTAGAAGAGAACTATCATTATTTGAGCATATTGAAAGAAGCATGGTTCGTTTGTCCAAAGAGGAGTGAGAAGCTTCCTATTCAACGGAAGAAATAGAAAACAAGCGTTGGTGTCACATTCGACAAGTACATTCATATATTTAATCCTTCAATACGGGAGTTCATTTGGTCTATTGAAGTTGTGTCTAAAGATGGACATTGTGGGTACCACGCCCTTGCAAGACATTTAGGCTACTCCGTTAAAGACGGATGGAGGCAAGTTAGAGCAGAGCTGTACGAGGAGTTGGAGTCTCATCTTCCCTTCTACAGCAAATTACTAAGCCCAGATACAGTTGGAGAATTGTTGACCAGCATTCCGTGCGCCGATCAGACTACTGGAGAGGAACATTACATGGATATTCCTTCTGCTGCATATCTATTCGCTAACAGGTACAATATACCGACACATTCTAACTAACGTGAAAAGTTTGATAAATACTTATACTGTATTTGTATTCGCCTACAGGTACAAGATCCCACTTATCGTTCTGTCGAAGAGAAGTAACAACACTTTCTTCCCAATGACCGCTCCTTCGGCAGACTACACTATATGCACTCTACATGCCACTGGACTTGATTATAATTATTTCGTCATCCCGCGGTTTATCGGGCACAGTCCTATTCCCCCCTCCCCCGAACCAGTCTGGTATAAACATGCTCCGGAAGAATCGATCGCTTGGACGACGATGTACGCCGATACGATCAATGTCTACAAGAAGAAAACAAACTACGTGGAACCTATACCAATGCCGAAAGACCACTACGATGTATTGATTGACTGATAGTGGGTCCTACACCGATAGTTTTGTCACATTTTGTAACTAGAAAGAAGGATAAACAGTTCTTTCGTCCTACACCGATAGTTTTGACACATTTTGTAACTAAAAACAAGGATAAACATTTATGTGTATACCAAAGAATGTGGTTGTCAAAAGAAATGTAAAGAAGACACTAGTTTACATCATTTCGTAAAGAAGAAGAAGGAAGTTTATTTTGCTATGACATTTGAGTATCACATTTACAGTTGAGTATCACATTTAAAAGGACTGCCCAGAACTCTGGCAGTCCATTGTGAATGAAAAACTGTTGTTCACAGCAAGTTCCAAATTGGACTGCCCAGTTTTTTGGCAGTCCATCTTGAATGAAAGACTGCCAGGGAACTGGACATTCCAATTTGGAACTTGCTGTGAACGAGGACTGCCGAGGAAACTGGGCAGTCCTTATTCACAGCAAGTTCCAAATTGGACTGCCCAGTTTCCTGGCAGTCCATCGTGAATGAAAGACTGCCAGGGAACTGGGCAGTCCAATTTGGAACTTGTTGTGAACAAGGACTGCCAGGAAACTGGGCAGTCCTTATTCACAGCAAGTTTCAAATTGGACTGCCCAATTTCCTGGCAGTCCATCTTGAATGAAAGACATGCAAGGGAACTGGGCAGTCCAATTTGGAACTTGCTGTGAACGAGGACTGCCCATTTTCCTGGGCAGTCCTCATTCACAGCAAGTTCCAAATTGGACTGCCCAGTTCCCTTGCATGTCTTTCATTCAAGATGGACTGCCAGGAAACTGGGCAGTCCTTGTAAGAACTTGCAATGTTCAGGAAACATCTGTAGGTGATCGACATTTCGTATTCAAAAACTATTACAACAAAAGCACATTACAACAAAATGATACGGGAGTTCGACATGAACTTTTCAAAACCTATTACAAAGAAAGCATAATACAACAAAATGATACCGGAGTTCGACATTAAGTCTTCATAACATATTAAGGGTCCAAGACGTCAACAAGTATTCCAAACACAGTTCAACAAAAGCGGCACACAAATTGTTCAAACAAGTACAAGCAAGTCATTTCTTCTCATGACGCATCTTAGCCCGTCGCTCGTTTTTGAGAAACGGAAAGTCCGATGTGATGTTCTGTATCTGTTTAGCAACGTCGACGTAGTTCTCCCCCTTGCACAACAGGAGACTTTTTCCCAAGTTTTTTATTGTCGAAGCCTGAAGGAAAAATTAAGGGTCCAAATTAGCCAGGTTACTATACTGGTAAACATTAATTCGAAAAAATACTACTTGCCATCTTTTGCAGTGCGTCAAGCAGGCCTGCCCTGTTTGGTATAGGAGCATCTACCGGCACTTCAACACCTCGCGTATCTGGATTCAACAACATACCATGTCCGGCCTCTACATAATAATTCATATATTCATCAGTACAATCCCACATCTGCTCCACCGGACGTCGTAAAGTTTCACCAACTACATGACGTTGCCACTCAGTGAAGAAGTAAGAGCCCCAACGGTAGTCCGGCGGGACATAGGTTGATGCTTTGTTCCCTTTTGAAGAAGTCCTCAAATTCAAAGTGCCCGGTATAGTTTGGACGTAGCCAAACTGACGAAGCACTCTGTCTGGCATATGAGGCTCCTCAATTTCTTGACAGGATATCAGACCTTGAAATAGTGAAACTCCTTGCAATGGACGAGAACTATTTCGAAGATCCTTATATGGATGCCAAATAATCTACATCATAGTATATGTAACCAAGACCAAAGAAGTTACTATTTTACGCTATAATGAAATCCTAAGTAAATGAAAATTTAAGTTAGCAATGTCTCACCTCCTTTTCGTTCATATCTTCAAGTGCGATACGCAGGGAAGCTAAAGTATGCGGATGTTTGCTATCTATCTTAACTGGATTCCACTTGCACATCCTAGGTAGTTGCTCATCATAGTCTTTGTTAAGAGTAGCCCTCTTTAGCGCCGAAAAATGTTCGTATATCTATGCCTGTACATGAAATATAGATGACACACATATTAATCGACCTAACTTTGATTTAAACTATAAACAAAGTACGATTTACTTGACTCACATGGAGCAGAGTTTGACAACCAGCTATAGTCTTCGATCCGACTCTAGATGCAGTGCCAAGTTTGCGGTAGAGATAAGCTAGTATACCGCTTCCAAATGATACTTGATCCACAGTGTCTAAGTTCATAAAATTGTTAACATATTTGGCATGAATCGAGGTTCCGGACTTGTCCGGAATGCAGACGGCTCCCAAGATGAAATACATGTATGCCCGGGCCACTACATCATCGTTGGCGTCGTCCTCATTGTCATCTTCATCGTCATCATCGTCAATGTATGCATTCCTAAGAAAACTCAAAGGAACTCCGTACAACTTCTTAAACTCGGGGAGACTAACAAAATTCTGTCTCAATACCGAGTGCATTGGCGACCAATTCCACCATCTCGTCGTACATCTCAAAGTCGCCCGTATCATAATTCATCAGCATTGGACCACCATCAACTCTAAGTCCCAAAATGTGGTGGACGTCGTCGAGGGTGATCGTCAACTCCCCGGAAGAGAAATGGAAACTGTTTGTTTCAGGATGCCACCGCTCCACGAACGCAGAGATCAGTGCGTGATCCAAGATCTTGTACCAGTACTTCGCAATATGCTGCAACCCAGTGGGGATGATTTTGGCCTTCACACCTTCTTTCAAATTGTCAAAATTCCATGTACTGCACATCTTAGCGTGGTTAATGACCCGCAAGATACGCGAGCTTTTCTGAAAATAAAACAATATAAAGAAAATATAAATATAAAATGTAACTACTATTTTACAAAAGAAATGTAAATATCTAAGGCGATGAACTTGCCGGATCCTTCCAAATTTGGTAAGATATGTGGTTAGGCAGGGACGTCAATAGTGAGCAACCGATTGGTGCAACTTCCGGATCAGCTCTATCAGAAGCGGCCTGCGCGTGAGAAGGTCCGGAACCATCATCCCCCCTCTATGAACAATGGGCAAATCATCATCAGAGGAGGAAGAATCAGGACGAGTTTTCTGTTACTTCGATTTACTTGCAACGTATTTGGTTCGACGTGGTGCAGTCTGAGAGGGTGCCGCCGGTTCAACTATCGTTATTGGTTTTTCGCTAACCCGCTCAGCTTTACGTGCCTTCCGCTCCGATGCTGTAGGACGTTTTCTTTCACCCTCGACGTCAACGTCCTTCGTCTTTGAAGTCGGGTCGTGACTACGAATATTTAATATCAATCGATTAATACTAACCAAACATCAAACAAGACTCCCAATTCAGGACTGCCTCTATTTCTGGCAGTCCTATGTACTGTTAGGACTGCCAGAAAGAGAGGCAGTCCACTTGTACAGCAAGTATTACACAGGACTGCCACAAAGTACGGCAGTCCTGTACAATACTTGATATACAAATGGACTGTCTCTATTTCTGGCAGTCCTATGTACTGTTAGGACTGCCAGAAAGAGAGGCAGTCCACTTGTACAACAAGTATTACGCAGGACTGTCGCACTTTGTGGCAGTCCTTTATCACTTTGTGGCAGTCGTCGTCGACTCGAGAGGAACTGACTTGGGTTGTTCGAACTAAATTAATAGGATTTTTTTTTGGAGGGGGGAGAATTGAATTGACAACTTTCAGTATTAGATTTCTTACCTTGATTGAAAGGAACATTTGCGTGCCATCGTAGGGATAGATCGTTGGAAAATGGTAAAAACAAAGGAAATGGTGGAGATGAGGATCGAAACCCTAACCCTGACAACTGCTTAAAACAAATGGAGTGAGAGGAGTGAAAAATCGTGGAGAAGAAGAAGAAAATGAGGGAAAATAGGATTTGTGAAGAGAGAGGGAAAATTTTAAATGAGAGTGAGAATTCGGGTTTGAAGGGACTGTAAGGGTTTGGACAGCCCTAAAAAATTAATTTAGACAGCGCGAGTAAAAGTTCCTCCAAGCCTGACTAGCCCTAATCCTGACTAGCCCCGAGTAAAAAACATGTGCCCTTATAATTTGCCTATCGAAAGGATGAATCTTTTTATCACATCAAGCACCACACTAACAAGAAATATATTACATTGAAACATCATGCTTAAAATAGAATAATAATAAAGTAAAAGTATTAAAAAGCAAGCAAACAAGCAAGCAATCAGAAATCCTCATCCATCTTGAACTCGTGGATCGTCCCCGCGCCATTCCCATTCAAGCTGTTCATGACCGACGCCTTCTGGTACTCCCCAACCCTCTTCTCGAAGAAATTGGTCTTCCCCTGGAGGCTGATCAGCTCCATCCAATCGAACGGGTTCGTAGCCCCGTACATCTTCCCGCAGCCCAGAGCCCCCAACAGTCGGTCCGCCATGAACTCGATGTACTGCCCCATCAGGACCTCGTTCATCCCCACCAGCTTCACCGGCAGCGCGTCGCAGACAAACTCCCTCTCGATGTCGACCGCATCAGAGACGATCCCCCTGACCTTCTCCTCCGAGAGCTTGTTGTTGAGTAGGGAGTAGAGCAGGCAGGCGAAGTCGCAGTGCAGCCCCTCATCGCGGGAGATGAGCTCGTTGGAGAAGGTGAGGCCCGGCATGAGCCCGCGCTTCTTCAGCCAGAAGATGGCGCAGAAGCTTCCGGAGAAGAAGATGCCCTCGACGCAGGCGAAGGCGACGAGGCGCTCGGCAAAGCCGTCGGCGCTGTCGATCCAGCGCATGGCCCACTCGGCCTTGCGCGTGACGCAGGGGATGGTTTCGATGGCGGTGAAGAGGCGGGTCTTCTCGGCCGGGTCGTCGATGTAGGTCTCGAGGAGCAGGGAGTACATCTCGAAGTGGATGTTCTCGATGGCGATCTGGAAGCCGTAGAAGGCGCGGGCCTCGGCGAGCTGGACGTCGGACATGAAGCGGCCGGCGAGGTTCTCGAGGACGATGCCGTCGGAGGCGGCAAAGAAGGCGAGGACGTGGGTGACGAAGTGGCGCTCGTCGGGGGATAGGACGGAGCGCCAGTGGGGGAGGTCGGCGGAGAGGTCGACCTCCTCGGCGGTCCAGAAGGAGGCCTCGGCCTTCTTGTACATCTCCCAGATCTGGGGGTACCTGATGGGGAACATGCAGAAGCGATCGGGGGAAGGGGTTAGGAGGGGCTCCATCGCCATCGCCGGCATTCTTTCTATTCTAGTAGGAGGAGGGGTGTTTTGGGAAGAATAAGAAACTCTTTCTTTCTTTCTTTCTTTTGTGGGGAGGGCGGATGAGAATGTGGGTTTTGGAGGAAGGGCTTTGGGCGAAGTTTTATAGGGGAGGGAGGCTTCGGGGGGAAGATTTATTTGGACAAGGCGGGGGGATTTTGAAATTTGGGAGATTTTTATTTTCTGCTTCTTTTTGGGTTGGGGCCCGGGGAGGGTGTTTTGAATTGAAATCAAAATTTTCCTTATTACGTATTCAAATTTATAGTGTATTTACTATCAAAATTTCAAGAGATGGTGGGAAATATGGGTGTTTGGACGGGTGTTTGAAATTTGGGGGTTTTATTTCTTTTTAGAGGGCTCTTGTGAGAGGAGGAGGAGGAGGAGGAGGAGGAGGAAGAAGAAGGTTGGATACACCTGACACCATTATTTTCTAATTTTGAATTTGGTTGGAATGTGGATACGAATTTGAATATAGTGCGGACTAGAAAAAAGTAAATTTTGGTGAATGATTTTGGCTTTTTTTCTAAAGGCATCTTAATTTTTACAGAAATTTTCATACAGAGTAAAGAATTTTAAAGAAATTGTGAAAAAAAAGTAACAAGTTTGAGAAAATTTCAATTTGTGTAACGAAACTACATTGCCCATGGCGTGCTGGGGGATTTCGGTACTACTGTGAAGTATGGTGGCCGGGCACGCCATGAGGAATGGAGTGCCATGTGAGTGATGGAGTAGTACTCCATGAGTAATGGAGTGTCATGATGAGTAAGCCATTAGTGATGGAGTGTCATGAGTGGATGCTCCATGACTAATAGAGTGTGGAGTGTGGTTGGAGTGTGATGGAGGGTTGGGTGGCACGCCATGAGTGATGGAGTGTCATGAGTGGTGCTCCATGACTAATGGAGTGTGGAGAGTGTCTCGTGCACTAGTGGAGTGTCGTGTATCCAACGGCTACAACAGAAGAAAATGTACAAGTCAACTAAGATAATGACGATAAGAGAACTTCTATTTTTCATTGTAGTACCAACATTCATGTCAACTTTTAAACATTACATAATAAAATTTTATTTCATTCATATCTGCGGGCAATTCGTTTGTAATGCCTTCGTTCTACCTGTCTAAGGCCAAGTCCGGCTCTTTTTTCATCTGTGGTCTCCTCCTCTCTTCTTTCATTCTCTTCCTCGACCTCCTGAGTAGGCACCGGGGCTGACGAGGACGTAATCAATTGTGAGTAATACGACATGCCATCAAACGAATACGCTGTGGTAGTATTGATTTGCTCAGTCGCTATACATTGATTATAGGGCTGAAAGGCTGAGGAAGAGCCCATGCCCATATACTGTTGATTGAGGCCTTCTCCAGCGTAGTGTGGGGCAATGTACTCTGCAGCATAAGGCTGGCTAGGGTACTCTGTAGCGTACTGCTGGCTAGGGTACTCTGTAGCATACTGCCGGCTAGGGTACTCCGGAGCGTACTGCTGGCTAGGGTACCCTGGAGCGTACTGCTGACTAGAGTACTATGGAGCGTACTGCTGACTAGGGTACTCTGGAGCATACAGCTGGCTAGGGTACTCTAGAGCGTACTGGTGGCTAGAGTACGCTGGAGCGTACTGCTGACTAGGGTACTCTGGAGCGTACTGTTGGCTGGTGCCCTCTCCATGGTGCTGCTGGCTGGTGCCCTCTCCATGGTACTGATGGCTGGTGCCCTCTCCATGGTATTGCTGGCTGGTGCCCTCTCCAGCAGCGCCCTCCTCGTCCTCTGGATCGTCCATCCTACGGCGTCGTGAATGTCTCAGGAGAACAGTAGCAGCCGGATAATCGGCTGGGATACGTGTATGCAATGGAGGCATATCAGGATCCCGTCCAAGACTCAGTGAATATATGTGAGTTAAAATATCTCGCATCCACTCCCGACCATGTGGCCACAAATAGTTCTGTGGTTCTTGGATATATTGTTGCCCCATAATAGCCTGAAATATAAAATATGCAAATTATAATTGTCATTATATATCTCTTGAGTTTAAATAGTGGTATAGTAGTAAAGTCCTACCACTTCAGATATGTCATCAGCAAAAGCTTGCAGGGAAGATTCATCTAAGGCTCTAGACTTGAACTGTGGCTCCTTGAATTTGTATGCTCTGTTGGTCATACGAGGCACTCCCCATCATTGTCTATAAGCCAAATCACCTTCATCTTCATTTCGTAAAAACAATCATAAGACAAATGCTACCGGTCCAAATATACTAGTAAGTTAGAACTTACATTCATCATGATGCATTATTCGGGGCAGCCCTGGCACACTACTATCCTGGAATCGTCTATACCAGGCGGCTCTAGCAGTATCGATTCTGTTTTTTGCATTAGCTATATCATAACTCATGGTAGGCGGATCATCCGAAATAATCTGCCTGTAACCGATTTGCCGGAGAACGCGATCTGTCGGATGATACATAGTGTAATGATCGTATATAATATATGATTTGTGTAGGCTCAAATCATACGATGTCCTTTTAATTTCTGGAGCATTTTCATCATATGAGTATGGTATCCATACAACTTATTGGATGACAATTTATACAAAAAATTTGTGATACTCTATTACATGAATTGACAATTGTAGTTTAAAACGCTCTAAAATTCCAAGCGGAAATGAATTGACAATTGCGTACTTACCTTCTTCCACGGTATTATATCAAATTATCCCCTGTAGATTGAAACATCCTTATGTAAATTATGATGAGGGTCCACTATATTTGTGGCCCATCGCGTAGCAAGCGAAAAAATTCCAACAACACTAAAAATGCTGGTTACAGGTCGGCCAATATAGAAATGCTCGTAGCACCATACCTAAGACATGAAAACAAATGATATTTACAAAATATATATCATCAAAATGAATTTAGCGAATTTAGGGATTAAATTTTTATTACCTGAACCAGGGTCATGCACCCACACAAATTTTTGGTACCATTTGATCTGGCAAATTCCGTCAAGCTAGCATATAAATTTGCTAAGGTAGCAGCTTCCCATGCATGACGTGTATGTTCTTTTAAATTGTCTAAAAAAAGGTAACAGTCGAACATTTACTATATTTCCTTGCCCGTCGGGAAATAGCATTGCCCAACACAAACAGAGCAAATATGCTCTATTACAATAAAGTATCTGCAAATATTAAAACTAACATATTAAAACTAACACACTATTGAAATTAACTAATAAATAAATCTTAACAATAATTACGTACCCTTAAATCATCGACCACGACTGGACCGTCGATAGTTTCATCTAGATCCATGAAATTACCCCGAAGCCAAGTTATACTGACAAAACTCTTTCCTCCTAAGTTCGATGGTGCATTAATGCCTAGATATCTCTGGATTATTTGAGATGGATTTAAAGTTGTATCAAAATATATAGGTTCATCTGTAATAGGTAATCCTAAAATATTTGTAACATCCCAAAGTGTGATTGTCATTTCACCAACGGACAACTGAAAGGTGTTGCGTTGGCCACCATCGCTCAGCGAGACTAAAAATGATATGTACATCGTGGACTAAAATTTGAATTTCATCCAGATATTGAAATCCAAATGAATGTAACAGCTCCTTTTGGGCAGCATTTAACTCCCATTTACAATATCCTCTCTGTATCTTCCAACTTCCATGCTCTCGTGTTCGAGCCTCGGGAGGATAATCATATAGCTACAAGCAAATTATATTCTTATATTTATGCAAAATAAATAAATAATAACGCTAGTTATCATTTTTAAATTTACCTTCCCGTTAAAAACTAACGTAGATATATGAGTTTCTCGTTCTTGTTTTATGGCTTTTGTAACTGGTCTCCCGGGAATACGGCCGTTATTCGGTTCAGCCATCTGTTATATTTTTGACAAAAACTATTAGTATAGTTATTCAAACATAGAAAATATAATTATAATATAAAATACAAATACTTACTCTGTAAAGAGGAGATCAAGATAGGGGAAGGATGGAGTAATCTTATGTGAAGTTGAAGGAGGAAGGACTTGTGAAGAGGAAGGAAGGAGTAGTAAAGAGGAGGGAAGAAGCTTCGAAATAAATGAAGAAGAAGGAGGGGGAGTGGAGTGGTCTCCGAGAAGGGGAGTCTCCAACGTACAGCCATGCCTTATGGCGCGTGGAAGAGAACAGCCTCGGGAAGGGCCTGTCTGTGTAGGGGTACGAGAAGTGGGTACGTCCAGCCTACGCTGCAGTGCGGGCGGTAGAACGCTGTCCTAAGTTACTATCTAATCAACAACTCACGCAATTATATAATGTACTTGTCAAATCTCAACTCCGAACGGAGGACAAGTATAGATATAATGAAGTCTAAATCATAGTCTAAGCACGATAAGATAACACAGAAGTTTACAACTAAAGACTAAACAACAACAATTATAAACTACTAAATAATAATATCTCAAATAAACTCAAATACAAACTCGTATCTCAAGTTATTACAATTCAAGTTCTAAAACATGAAAACTAAACCAAGTCTACTAGCTAGTCTCCCGATCACTCCTGGGTGTCGGGGCCAAAGGTAGCTAAGCCATCTCCTGCTCCAAGATAATTAGGGCAAACGTCCTCAGGGCAATCATCTGTAATATTTTCAACAGGTCCAGTCAGGACAGGAACGAGTACAATTCATCAAAAAATCCCAAGTAAATGACAGAGAACTATATAAAACAGTTATAGACAGTTGTATTGATGAATATAATAGTTTGTACGAGGAATGATGTAGAGAAACAATTAAGGTACAAGGAAAGTAAGGTAACTAAACAAGTGGAGAAACATGGCAAGAAGACTGTAAAATAAGATATAGCTGAACTAGAGTAACATGATGAGTCCAGACAGTATAATATAAGTCCAGTGCAATCCTAATGTGAGTCTAATTCAAGAAGAGTCGAATGTGATTCCAGCACAGTATGAGTCGAATGTGATTCTAATCATTGTTCTAATAAGGTGATTCGAATAAGGTAATACGAATAAGGATTCACATGATGTTCTAACAACGATTCGAATAAATTCTCCAAGTGTGTTTTAAAATACCGAGATCGACATGTAAACGGCTATAGGTAATACGGCACACCGCACACTCGGCCAAGTGTGGGATGGCTATCGTTCGGATATCATTCACAGAGGGGTGATTCGAATAGGGAGATATGTCTACATGTCTAATCAGTATTTCTTCGCCCAGTTTAATACAAATGAATCCATAATCCAACACATAAGACGAATACAAGTCCAACCAGCACATGAAGATGCGAATAGGTGGTTCGAATAATGATTCGAATGGTGATTCAAATAATAGAGGCAAGACGAATAATTATTTGTGTCGTATACATGGATTCAGTAATAACAATACGTGTTTGTAACTAGAATCAAATAGAACTAACTAGAACTGAAGTACAGTAATTGACAAGTAAATAAAAGAACTATCAGAGAATGTACTCGCCTGATACTCTAAAAAGAATAGTGTAGTATCAGATGTCTGAACCGGAGTCACAATGTCCTAAATAGAGCAATATGGGTTATAATGTGTTTAAAATAAGATAAATGAAGTTTACGATGCAATATACATGATTTCTAATCTAATTTAGGTCAAAGTCAAACTTGGTCAACTCTGGGTCAACCCAAGTCAATACTCTAGTCAACTAGGTCAACTTAGACTAACTAAGTCAATCCTAAATTATTTGGTCAACTTGATCATTCTATGGTTTTGGACAACTAGTCAATTCTAACTAATTAGGTCAACTAGGCTATTTCATCCCTATTACCAAGGTAAAATCAACTACCTTGCTAACTTAGCTACCCTCATATAATCTATACTCATAAACAATACCATTACCTACTCTAAGATATCACATATACCTACATCATGTATAGCCTAAGGGGTATTGTATTACCTCTCAACCAATACCTTAACACACACTAATTCCTAATTATACTAACTCACAAGGCAGCCCACATGAGCATTGTCCTGCTACTTGCTAAGATGGCAGTGACCATCTGGCCTTTTTGCTAAAAACTTAGCCTCTTGTTGCACAGGACAATGGCTCCCTGCCTCTAACACCATGTCAGTTATTGCATTTTAACATTAACTAATACTCAAGGATACTAATGTATAGGCACACATAGGTACAATATATATAGATACCAAATTATATACACAACTTACCCTCTTCAATCCATTCCCTCTCTATATGATACAGATGAGTATCAAGTTGTCCTCGTCACTTTTGACTCTCATGTGATCCTTCTAATACACTCACACACACATAGCCTCAATATCTAACCTCTCTCTCTCACACACAACTCTACACTATTTTTTTCTCTTCCTAATCCTGATACCCAACTAACTGATACACAAAAGAATAGGAACTAACTGACACGCACCTATCCTTCAGTTCTAATACATAACTGAACTAAAACCCGAACAGAACAATACCTATAAGGGACTGAAACAAACCCACAACCAAACTCGAGCTATCACTCATACTCATCTCTCCAATTCCTCACAACTGACATATAAACTAACACTCCAACTGATGTAACTGCTACCTGCTAATGCCTAAACCTGAGCTTATTGGTCTCATAACCACACACACTCTGAAACTCATACATATATATATATATATATTTACAAAACCAACTTAGGATTGAATCTTAGTTTTTCACTCTAAAACTCACTGTACACACTACAACCTGTAAATCCTATTTCAATACATCCTAGATTTCCTAACATTTAATCCAAATTCCAGTTAACACAACATAACCCAATTGCAACATGCTATGAATATGCACTGTATTTGAATTTTCAGAAAACCCATTTACCTATCTACTGTTAGTTTCAAATACATAAACTGGAATGAACTGATACCTATAATTCCAAATTCGAAACCTAAACCCAATGAAACTAACAAGCAAACTTACATACATATATACATATATCTTAATTTCAAAACTAATTTAACACTCAATCTCAGGAAATAGGTTTATGTATTAACTGACAGTTCATAAAAAAGACTAAACTGGAAGATGAACTGATACATGTATTCCCCCATTTCGAAACTAAAACCTAATAAAAAATCCACAATCAGGCAAATCAATGTTTTCCCCATAAATATACGTGTCTAGGGGTGTCATTTCGTGTCCATATGAGTGGACATGAAGTGTCCAGATATAGTAAAAACACGGTTCAGGTCCTGCCTATGCACAGGCTCGTGCGGCTATTCCTCATGGAATTGGACACGACACAGTCCACAAGAGGACACGTGGTCGTGTCCCCACTTAGTCTAGGTATAGGTCTTCATGTCCAAGTGCCTGTACTGAGTCAGGGTCGTGTCGTGTCAGTGTTATTAGGGCGTATCAGTGGCTCGAAACTGGTATACACAACACTGTATGAAATCAGTATGGGTCAATTTTCTTCGTGCACACATATCGAAAACTCGTAAAACTTTATGTGTCATGTTAGTCATTACGACAATATTAGTCATTAGGACAACGTGTCTATCAAGTTTCGTGTCACGTGGTGGCGTGGCGTGTCCGCTAGGACACCCGAGCAGCAGGGCAGCCGCACGAGCCCCGTGCGGTGTCTCGTGCTGCATATTCGAGTGCTAAAACAGTGTCCAAACATGTGTAAAATCGACTCAGTCAATTAGGGTTGTAATATACACCTATTAGGCTACACATACATGTAATTAGTTTTGAAAATTACTAAATTTCATTTCTAAGTGACATTTTATCGAACAAGTATTTAAATACACCGATACGTGCCAAATACGGATACGAAATGAACACAATTTCCTACCAAACTTTGGCTACATCTAGGGGGACCTTAATTGGATGCATCTATGTAAAGAAATTAGGAATTTACTAGGGTTTGTAGGGTTTTACCTATTGAGTGTTCAAACTCAATGTAAAGAGCCTCGATTTGACGTCTTCCTCGATTTGCTACAGTTCAAACGTCCTCTAACCTCGCTAGCAAGCACCCACAAGTCTCCTCTAATGTTGTGGGTGATGATGCAATTGATTTGACTCAATTTGGGCTCAATTTGGATTAATTGGAAGAAGTTTAGGGAAGAACAAAGTAGGGTTCTTCTAGGTTTTTAAAAAGAGGCAATGGCCCTTAAGTGGGATATTTATAGGAGGGGAGGGGGCTTGTATGGTTGTTAAAATGATTTGGGTTAGGGTTTTAGATGAGTGGTTGAGGTTCTTCCACCCAATTCCAAGCCTTCTTATTGGTTCAAGGCTTCTTTTTACAAATATCTCAAAAGAAAAATATCCTACCTAGGAATATCTAGATATTACTAACCTTGGCACTTAGTAGGAATGTTCTAACCATGATTCTAACCTCAAGACTAATCTAGGTTAGTTAAACTTCTAGGTTAAGGCTTAACTAAAAGATTAGCACAATATTTAATTAATCAAAATTATAATTCCACAAAATTGTCAAAATGACCAAAATACCCTTAGGCTAAAAATTGGTAATTTTAAATTCTAATCACGTGACTAGGCTCCCATGGTCATGGTTAGTCTCTAGGCTTAGCAATTCTAGGGTTACACTAGTTAACCATCAAAATCACCATTCAACATTTTAAATAGTTTTAAAATAATTAAAAATTACCAAAAATCATAATATGATTTAAATATCATTATTAAATGATTATAATTATAAAAGTTCAAAATTACCCTCATTTGGAAAACTTGGTTGTTGGAAAATTTATGGCAAAGAGTGGATGTGTCTTCATGAGAGAGAAGACTTCCTTTTATAAAGAAACCAAGAGTAGGTAGCATTTAATGCTCTGGATACAGCCCAGACGGCATACCATCGGTATGCACCCGTATGCCGTCGGTATGCCGTTCTGAACAGTAATGGTCATAATTATATCCGTTACGAGCATTTAATGCTAGCATTTAATGCTAGTATACATTCATTCAAAAATTAAATTTTGTAAACCGGTATACCGTCGGTATGCCGCGGTATGCCGTCGGTATACCGATGTTTGTCACAGAATATTTTCTGACTAACCAAAACGGTATATCGCCGGTATACCGTAGTATATAGTCGGTATGCCGATGTTTGTCACAGAACGTTTTATGGCTCACAAAACGGTATATCGTCGGTATGCCGCAGTATATCGTCGGTATTCCGATATTTATCACAGAACATTTTTGTGTCAAGCAAAACGGTATACCGTCGGTATGCCGGAGTATACTGTCGGTATGCCGATATTTGTCACAGAACGTTTTATGGTCAATGAAAACGGTATACCGTCGGTATGACGTAGTATACCGTCGGTATGTCGTTCTCTAATACATTGATTTTTGACTGAAAGACTAGAGAGCTTTTAGTTTTGTCATCCAACCTTAAGTGTTTACATAAAGACCTAGACCTTGTACAGACTCAAAATCTTGAAGTGTAGAGAGCCGTCTTTCAAGGATCGCCGGTCTTTGCTTCAGTCTTCAAGACTTTGATGACTTGTCTTGAATGGACAGACTTTATGTAGTAGAGATTTTGAATTAATATCAATCTAAAAACAGAAAAAATGAGACTATGAAGATGATGTTAATGTTATCAAAATAAACTGTGCCAACAATCTCCCCTATTTTGATAATTGACAAAATAGAGAGATAGCATCTTCTGGGAGTGACTCCCCCGTAGGTAGACAACTCCCCCTCAATACGTTTTCTCCCCCTTTGTCACTTAGTCAAAGATGGGGAAAAAAAAATAGAGCGTGGAAAAGCTTAAACAGTGAGATAGACAGAAGCATACATATATATTGAAAGTAGGAAAGTTGGTACATACAGGACACTTCATAAAACATGACAAATATAAAAACTCTCCTCCATGAGAGTTTGGCAAGACAAGAGAAAACATATAAAAGTTCCCGAAGGACAGCACACAACAACCAACAAAACACTGGTCCCCGAAGGACCTCAAAAGACACACTAAAACAAGACAGACAATTATTTCGACACCACCAATAAACAGAAGCCGCAGCCTACTCATCAGCTGGATCATCATCTCCATCCTGAGCCCGATGAAAAGCACCAAAAGGATCGATGTCGTCTGGGTACATAAAGCTGTAGGCATTTGGATAAGAGAAGCGGGAGGCCTGGTACATAGGATCCTGAAGATTGAGATCAAGAAATGTATCACGGTCCTAGAGGCTACGCTGAATGAAGTACGCCTGGCCATAAAAATGGCTTTGGATCAGGGTCCCAAGGCTACAAGTGTTGGCCCGCATCTGCTCCTCCGCCTGAGCCATGCACATATCAAAATTATCACGACCCGCACCCGCTTTTCGGATACGAGACTTGTCCAAGCCAGCCTACGCCGCAGAGTCGGCGTTAGAACGCTGTCAAGCCCGCAAGAATATAAATGCTCAAAATATCACATTTGCTGCTCATTCACAATTCTAAATTTATTACAACATTTACAAGAATTATATTTAAAGAAAATACAAGACTTTACATTTAATGAAATTGATACAATGCTATCTTCTATTTCTAGGTTGACCTCAGCATACCCAAGCCTTCCCAATGTAAAGAGTGATCGCGGCTAAACCTGAAAAATGTTGGTTTCCAGTCAGGAATGGAACAAGTACACAAACCGATGGCAATACAAAACACAATAGAATTAACAAGACATGAAAATAGCATATGGAATATGAAAGCTAGTAAGAAAACTGATGACATAGCACGATAGAGAAGTAAACAAGGAAAAGCTAATAAAAGACATCTATCTAGGTGGTGTAAAATATCCTTTTCAACATGTGAACGGCTAGGGGGTAAATACGGCACACTACACGTATCGTATGCAGCTGCTATCATTCACGAAAGACATGGGAGATAGTTCTGGGTAGTACACATGTCTACTAAGATATTTCCCCTCCCGACTACTCCGTGTGACGAGCGTGTCAACAAGCAGCAAGATATATGTATAGACATAAAATGAAAAGACTACTATGAATCGAAAGCAATCAGAAAGTGCACTTGCCTGAGGTCCTTAGCTGGTGAAACCGATAATACCATTGCGTCCATAATAGCCCATTAGCCTAAGGTCGATATGGAGTAGTTCGAATTCGACAAAGGAAATAGAAAATATTGATTAGTCACGGTCATGATTAGAAACAATCTAATCTAGGAGGAAATGGAGTTTGTTTAAGATAGGTTATTCCTTAGTCAAGGTATATATATCTTTAGAAAATTATTTAAAGGTATTATATATATTAGTTAGAAACAATTTTTGGAATATATATGTTTTTAAAACCTTTTTAAGAAAACACCCATATAAAACTTTAGTAGAGGAACCACTAATAATTTTTATAACTTTAGAAGGTATCTATTAAATTGAAAGTCCAAAAGCCCAATGTCAATTAGTGTAACTTATTTAATCAAGCCCAAACTTATTCTTATCATTAATGAAATAATTAAAACCTTATTGAGATTTATAATTAAAATCTATTGACCATATTACTAATGAGCCCAAAGAATTTAATTCTCTTAACAATATAAATGTCCTAAACCTATACTAACATAATATATAGAAATTAAAACACTATAATTAAGGTCCAAACAATTTAAAATAAAGTGTTTAATAAATAAGCCCAATAGCCCATTAGCCTATATTGCTAGTCCCAAACAATCTTTTTAACCATACAAAATATTTATAACCATTAGTAATAATAAAGCCCAAAAGTAAATATAAAATTACTTTTTAAAATATACAGCCCGATGCTGATTTTTGTTATTATTATAATAAAATTTATTAACCCAATAGTTTAAACAACATACTAATCAAAGTCCAATAACTAATTTGACCAACTAAATATATAGGGCCTAAGCCCATGTGGACCACTAAGCCCATCAACATGTTTGTTTCCAATTCTGACTTAAATCTCTCAAGCCCATTAAAAGCCTTATGAAACTAATAATAATGTTCTAACAGCAGCATAATAATTATAATAATTAATAATAAATATATCTATTACCATCCAGCTAACAAAATGGCACAAGTGAACAAACGTCAACAAGTAGCAATTCTAGAAACTAATATAAAGTTGTAAGTGGTTTCTCACATTATCCAAGAATAGAAACTAGAAAGTTATAGTCACTTTAGAAAGAAAGAAAGAGCTATTGCTCTCTTACAAAGCAAAAATAAATAAACAAGCTGAAATCAATCAAAACAAAATATAGTACTCAACAAAATAATTTGAAGAAGGGGGAAAGAGAAAGAGAGCAAATGAGAGAACGAGAGGGAGAAAGAGGAAGGATGAGGAGCTCACGGAGCGCCTCCCCGGCACGGCGGCGTTCGAGCAGGGCTGGGTGGAGCGATCTCGAGCTCTCCGGGACTCTCGCTGGGCGGAGCCGCCGGGGCATGGAGATCTACAGCGAACGGTCTGCGTCGGGTGGTGCCCGCACGCGAGGCGGCTCCAGGAGCTTGCACGGCTGCGGCGACGCCGATCGAGAGGGCAAGGACGCCGGGGCGGTGGTGGCTCGAAGAGTGTCGTCGGCCGCAGGTTAGGTCTAGGATTTCTTTTGGCTTTCTTTGTGGATGGTGCCGATGAGTCCGACTGTTGGACACGAGAACGGTGTAACGAACTGGATAAAGGAAATAATGACACGGATGCACGGGTCCGGACACGGTGATTCCTGTGGTGGACACAGACACCCGGATACGGGATTTGTGTTGGCTCTGATGGTTGTGTTATAGATGTGGACACGATCACGGATACTCGGGGTCGGACCCGACTGACACGATGGCAATGTGATCGGTTTGGCCGAAAATTGGGGTGGTTGGGTTCTGCAGCAGAGGGTCGGCCAGGAGAGGGTGGAAGGCGTTCGTGATGGAAGAAGGAATGTACGAGCAGAGATGAGAGGCTTTTTGAGAATGGTTCATGTATAGAATTACTCATATATTAAGCCCTAGGCTTAATTAGATAAGGAGAAATAAATATCTGTTATCTAAATTATCATACTACTCTATATAAGAAATTTTGATAATAATCCTTACTAATTATTCTATAACCAAGTAAACTTTTAAATCAAAACAAATCAAATCTCAACCATATAAATGATCATAATATTAATATATAAAATATTAATATATTGTAAAATATTAATATTAATATATAAATTCTCTTACTTGAAATTATATCAGATTATCAAATAACTTAATTCTTATATATTGAAATCTAACCAAATACTTATTACTACAATAACTTAGAGTAATCTTTTATATTATCAACTAATCATATAATTTCAAATCGCAATCAAGTAAGCGAATAGCATTTGATGTTAACAAAACAATTTAAGTCATATATTTTCAATCATAATCAAATAACTTGTTGTAACAATAATATTCTATGACATCAGATAACGTAAAATGTATATAAATTCAAAGCTTTACTTAAAACAAATGGACGAATACTTTTGGAGTTCGAATATAAAGTATTATTATTATTATTTTAAAATTATTTAAAATAATATGTCGAAAATCCAATATCCTTTATAATTTCACGACTAGAATATTATTAATGAAAATACATAGTATTTTTCAAATCATAAACTTTAACTAGTTTTGAATTACAAACTTATTCTGTATTCATAAAATATCCTTTATGAAGTTTTGACAAAATTAAAATAAAATTCTTGAAAATTCGGAAAGAGGGGTTACAAATCTACCCACCTTATAAATAAATTCGTCCTCGAATTTAAGGAGGAGGATGAAGTTTTTCTAAGATTTAAAATAAATATTGGATTTAACAAATCAGAAAAAATCCATAAAAGTTTTTAAAAATAATTCAAGATTTTATAAAAATGCATTTGATCGAATCTAAATATAGTACAATAATAATTTAAATGGATAATATGTTTATCCAATGACTTGGAAAATATTGTGTATATTATCTAAATAGTACATATCTTGGTTAGTCTAAGACTGAATCAAACTAAATATAACCAAATGAATTTAATTGATACTTAATATTAGCAAATAATTTAAATGATATTTTATAAATTCCAAATCAAAATAGTTTGACGAAAATTCTATTATCATCCGAATATATTCTATAGTGGTTACAAATAAAAATCTATTTTCTAACCAAAAATAAAACAAAATAAAACTTTTGAAAGTTGGGGCGTGGGTTTATAATTCTACCCACCTTAGAATATTTTGTCTTCAAAATTTCAAAGAGCACGATTTGGCATGACCATGAAGAATAATCAAAAAAACCAAATTTTTAATTGATATGAATAAAACGACGAATGATATAATCAAGGGAGTGATATGATTCATGATCTAATTAGTCACGCGTAAAAATGACAAAGACACTAAACAAATGGAGAGTGTGATTTGGCATGGTTAATATTCGGTCAAATGGTCTAGTTGACAAGCAAATATATTTTTTTAGAATGGTCAAGGTTGAAATGGTTGGGTACGACCAATCTATGGTCAGCATGGTTGAGTCATTACCAGCTTTTTAAGGAATGACCAAAGTTCTCGATGAACTCTAAACAGGATTTTATAGTCGCATTTAAGATGCAGTCACGATCAAGGCTAATCGTCATCCAAGCAGGGTAAAAAGGAAGTTGGCACGAACATGATTATGATCAGAATACTCATGACCGTAGTTGGAATGAAAGTATAACCTCAGCTATGATTACAGGCACGATTATGATTTAATCTTGATATAAAAAAAAATTAAGATCGATCAAAATTGAAATCATCTTGGTACGATCAACTAGTTAGACAAAATTATTTAGGCACGATCATAGAATCGAATTCTAGGATGACTATCACGACCCGCACCCGCTAAAAGGGCACGTGACGCGACAACGCCCAGCCCTCACCGAAAAATCGACGTGGAACGCTGTAGATTTTTCTACTCTAAACAGTTTATATATATAACAAAACCTGTCGAGAATATGGTTAACTCCGAACGGAGGACAAGCAATGAATATATATAAGTACTCAATCACAACTCTAAGATAACAAAGTAAAGACTGAAAGATAAAGACAACAAGACGATGATAAAATAATAACCTGTCAAGTCCAACACAAGAATATATACAAGTCCAAGTCTCTAATACAATCCATAATAATAACAGTCTCAAAAGTACCTGGAGACAATGTCCAGTACAAAAGACCTACTCTAACTAAGCAATAGGTAGGGTCTCATCCGGCTGAGCTAGGCCCTGCTGGACCAAAGTCTCCAACTCTAAGCCCACTACGTCGTCCGGACCGTAGTAGGTGCAATAGTCTCCCTCATCTGCATCTGTAATATTTTCAACATATTCTGTCAGGATGGAACGAGTACAATCTACTAACAACAGTTCATAAGATATGACAAAAGCTATAAGACTGTAAATAGATAGTATATACAAGGAAATCATGGAATGTACATGTGAATATCATGGCAAGGTAAGCTGTAAATCTAGAGCTAGAACAAGGCGATAAAACTGAACAAAAGCATGTACAAGAAATCAAGAATCATATATCTAGGTGTGTGAATACTAGCTACAACATGTGGCCGGATTGGGTCTGCACAAGGTTATGATCTAGCCAATCATACGTGTGGTGTACGATTGGCATTCACAAGGTTCACAATATATCCAAGGAGGGTATTGACCACACATCTACACTAGTACTCCCCGTCCCCGACTGGTAGAGAGGATCCAAGCAAGACACGTTACGACACGGGATTCTACGAGAAGGGAGCAAGTCTCCTCGAGAATCGGTGTCCATATTCTGTACAAGAACTACAAGGGGGCTTGCACAAGATATACCAAGATAACGAGGAATAACATCTCATGTCGGGATCCATGAATACCAAGCTGTGTGACCAATGTGTCGAGAACAAGCATATCTACACTAATTACATGAATTATAACAGTTATCGTAAATTGGAAAAGTGTCAGAGAATGTACTCGCCTGAAATATGATATGGTATGTCAACTGGAGCAAATGCAGCGTCTCGAGGACCTATAAAGAACAAGACGTATCAATACTATATTTAGGAAGTAAAGTCAAATCAATTTAAATCTTATTTAGTCATTCTAGGTCAAGACATGTCAAATTAGGTTGTACGAGGTCAACCTAAGTCATATTAGGTCTAACCAGATCAAACTGGGTCAATACAAGTCAAACGGAATCAATCTAGGTTGATTTGAGTCAACAGTTGACTTTCGGTCAACTGGTCAACTTTGGTCAACTCTGGTCAATCCTAGGTCAACTCTAGGTCAATGGTGACTAACAGTTGACTTTTGGTCAACTGCGCAAGTCTAATGGAATTTGGGACTAAATTGGGTAAAGTGTTGACCCATAGTTGACTTTTGGTCTAAAAGTCAACCGTGGTCAACCGAGGTCAAGACTAGGTCTAGGCGACTATTTCTAATCATTACCAACCCTTACAACCCATATCTGATTCATCTCAGACTCCTATTCTTCTCCTTCTCCTTATTCCTATTCATTCTCCTTCTCATTCTCCTCCTCATTCTCCTTCTCATTCTCCTCCTCATTCTTATTCTCCTCCTCATTTTCCTTCTCATTCTCCTTCTTATTCTCATTCTCCTTCTCATTCTCCTCCTCATTCTCATTCTCCTCCTCATTCTCCTTCTCATTCTCATTCTCATTCTCCTTCTCCTTCTCATTCTCCTTCTCATTCTCATTCTCCTCCTCATTCTCATTCTCCTTCTCATATACATATCTACACACACACACACACACACACACACACACACACACATATATATATATATATATATATATATATATATATATATATATATATATACAGACACACACTCACACACTACCACTCTCTCACACAACACCACCACCAATCTCTACACCAATACCACTACCACCACTCTCATCCTCTACACACACAAATACATATTAATTTATATATATATACACATATCTACACATATATATATACTACTCTAATGGAAAAACCCCCAAATAAATCCTTAACCTATATTATTAGGAAACCTACAATTTTCTATGGGAAAAGTGTAGAGAATCCTCCTCTCTACACTAATGGTGAAGGAAATAAATGAAAAAAAGGAATTAAATAGGAATTATAAACATACCTAGGTTAGTTTGCTTGGAGGAAGAAGGAGCTTGAAGAAAGAAATAGAATTTTAGAGAGAGAGAGAGTTTGCTTGGTTGTGAAGGAAAGAGGGGGGGGGGGGGGGGGGGGGGGGGGGGGGAGAGACCTACTTGGCCGGCCATGTGGGGGGTCTTATTGGGTTTGGGTGGTGATCCAATAAGCCCCCAAACCCAATAGACTTGGTTCGGGTTGGTTCGGGTTTGGTTCGGTTCGTTTCGGCTTATTTCTAAATAATAATTAAGCTCTAAAATGACTAATTAAGCCATGGAAATTGGGTTTATATTTTCTAGCCTAATTATGATCGTATGTGGGCCAAGCCCAGCTAGTATGTGGGTCCCAGGGTCCAGGCTACCCGGGTCTCCTATTTGAGTCTGAATTAGATAAAATCCAAACCAAACCAAATAAATCCCACAAAATCACATAAAATAAATAAAAATTCCTAAAAATTATAAAACTTGAAAAATGACGAAAATACCCCTAATTTGAAAACTGGGGGTGACAATGACAGGCGAATTGTCACGATCGAAATTGTTCTAATACGATCGATTGTGTAGGAATGATCATAGAATCAGACCTTAGGAAAGGATATGAACTGACTCGCTCGAAATATAATAAAAGGAGTCCAGTCATAATCGAATTTGTTCAAGGATGATTAAATCCAAAATTATTTCAATATGCTTAAAATGTTGGTCCATAATTATTCAGGTACGAGTTTAGAATCAAAATCTATATAGGTTTAGGAATCCAGTCGAAATTATATTAAAAGATGGCAATCTGAAAAATAGAAGGATAAGAAAGGAAGGGAGAATTACAGGTTTATTGAGAAGATTTGTGACTAGGAATAAGCACAATTTAATTTGAAACTTAATAGTCATATGTCAATAAGGAACGTAGCCTCTATGGTATTCGAAAACCGTAGCACACTTGAAATCATTTACCGAGAATTCATGCCTCGCCAGTGTACATTTGGCTGTAGTAAACTCTTGGTTACATGACTCTAAATAGGATACGGCATCGAATATTCTATTAACTATTTCCAATGTTGGCATAATAATTCAAAGATTAAATAGGACAAATAAGACATAGTTTTGATAATAAACGATAACCCACGCTTACTTGGAATTACTTCAACTTAGGGATCATGCCTCGCCAGTGCGCTGCTGGCTGCAGTGAACCCACGGTCTCCATAAGTCAAGTAAATGGCGACAGTGCGCTTCTGTCTTGCCATTGTAAGTCACCGATCATCCTTTCGACTATGTCCATAAAATTCCAAAGGGACTTTTTAAATTTTTTTTTTTAAACAAATTGACTACGATGGAGGAAGCTAGAAATTCGAATAAATTAATCATGATAGGTAAGTGTACATATCTATCCTTGAAGTGAAAGTATCTGTTCTAAAATTAGACGATTGATTAGGAAGGGAGTGATCAAAGATAGGAGAAATACAACTTTAATTTCTGTTTATCTAACATTCAATATTGAGGAAAAAGAAAATTATGTATAAAGCACTACGTACACCTGCTATGAATATACATTACACACAAGTATATATGTATATCCTAAATAAATCCACAAAATCCCAAAATCAATCTAAGAGAAGATTATACTATTTCCAAGTAAAAGATAAATTTAAATAGCAATAATACATATATTATATTCAAAATAAAATTTATAGAAATTATTCACGAGACAAAAATGGGCTAGCAATATATATATATATATATATATATATATATATATATATATATATATATATATATATATATATATATATACATGGACGTTATTGGTCTCATCACATGACTACTAGGGCTTGGGTTGGTTTCGGGTTAGTTTGGAGATCGAAATTTCTAAAATCCAATAATCTTAGTAATAATTAAATAAATATATACACATATTTTGGATCAAGTCACAACTTGACCTGGTTTTCCTAGTTTGAACCCACTTATTGTTCGATCTTTCCAACCACAGCTAATACACTAGTCAAAGCACACAACTGCACAGTTCGTGCCATTATTTCTACTCCTTTGGCATTCTAAAATTTAACCATGGCTAAGGCATTCTATAATCAATATTTATAAAATTCCAAAAGCCTACATTTAATTCAAACAAATAAATAAAAGAACATTTTCCAACTTTCGGAAAGGGGGTTATGGCAAGGAAGGCCTAAGTTGATGGGTAAATAGTCTACCCACCTTAGGTCAAATCGTCGTATCAAATGTAATAGTGTATCTATAAAGCCTTCTAGTCATCTAAATTTAGTAAATTGCACGGCCTAATTCTTAACTACCCAATAATCAATTTAAGAAGGGACTCTTATTCCTAATCATTCTCCTAAATTAATTCAATCCTAATTGTGAATGAGCATTTTCTAGTCGCAGGCTCGCGATAGTACGACTACCCTAAGTACTATCACGAGTTCGCAGTCTTTTGCGAAAACTGACTTGCATGGGCTACCACAAAAACTTGTCACGACCCGTACCCGCTTTTCGGATACGAGACGTGTCCAAGCCAGCCTACGCCGCAGAGTCGGCGGTAGAACGCTGTCAAGCCCGCAAGAATATAAATGTCTCAAAATATCACATTTGCTGCTCATTCACAATTCTAAATTTATTACAACATTTACAAGAATTATATTTAAAGAAAATACAAGACTTTAAATTTAATGAAATTGATACAATGCTATCTTCTATTTCTAGGTTGACCTCAGCATACCCAAGCCTTCCCAATGTAAAGAGTGATCGCAGCTAAACATGAAAAATGTTGGTTTCCAGTCAGGAATGGAACAAGTACACAAACCGACGGCAATACAAAACACAATAGAATTAACAAGACATAAAAATAGCATATAGAATATGAAATTAGCTAGAAAAAAACTGATGACATAGCACGATAGAGAAGTAAACAAGAAAAAGCTAACAAAAGACATCTATCTAGGTGGTGTGAAATATCCTTTTCAACATGTGAACGGCTAGGGGGTAAATACGGCACACTGCACGTGTCGTGTGCAGCTGCTATCATTCACGAAAGATATAGAGGATAATTCTGGGTAGTCCACATGTCTACTAAGATATTTCCCCTCCCGACTACTCCGTGTGACGAGCGTGTCAACAAGCAGCAAGATATATGTATAGACATGAAATGAAAAGACTACTATGAATCGAAAGCAATCAGAAAGTGCACTTGCCTGAGGTCCTTAGCTGGTGAAACCGACAATACCATTGCGTCCAGAATAGCCCATTAGCTTAAGGTCGATATGGAGTAGTTCGAATTCGACAAAGGAAATAGAAAATATTGATTAGTCACGGTCATGATTAGCAACAATCTAATCTAGGAGGAAATGGAGTTTGTTTAAGATAGGTTATTCCTTAGTCAAGGTATATATATCTTTAGAAAATTATTTAAAGGTATTATATATACTAGTTAGAAACAATTTTAGGAATATATATGTTTTTAAAACCTTTTTAAGAAAACACCCATATAAAACTTTAGTAGAGGAACCACTAATAATTTTTATAACTTTAGAAGGTATCTATTAAATTGAAAGTCCAAAAGCCCAACGTCAATTAGTGTAACTTATTTAATCAAGCCCAAACTTATTCTTATCATTAATGAAATAATTAAAACCTTATTGAGATTTATAATTAAAATCTATTGACCATATTACTAATGAGCCCAAAGAATTTAATTCTCTTAACAATATAAATGTCCTAAACCTATACTAACATAATATATAGAAATTAAAACACTATAATTAAGGTCCAAACAATTTAAAATAAAGTGTTTAATAAATAAGCCCAATAGCCCATTAGCCTATATTGCTAGTCCCAAACAATCTTTTTAACCATACGAAATATTTATAACCATTAGTAATAATAAAGCCCAAAAGTAAATATAAAATTACTTCTTAAAATATAAAGCCCGATGCTGATTTTTTTATTATAATAATAAAATTTATTAACCCAATAATTTAAACAACCTACTAATCAAAGTCCAATAACTAATTTGACCAACTAAATATATAGGGCCCAAGCCCATGTGGACCACTAAGCCCATCAACATGTTTGTTTCCAATTCTGACTTAAATCTCTCAAGCCCATTAAAAGCCTTAAGAAACTAATAATAATGTTCTAACAGCAGCATAATAATTATAATAATTAATAATAATAAATATATCTATTACCATTCAGCTAACAAAATGGCACAAGTGAACAAACGTCAGCAAGTAGCAATTCTAGAAAATAATATAAAGTTGTAAGTGGTTTCTCACATTATCCAAGAATAGAAACTAGAAAGTTATAGTCACTTCAGAAAGAAAGAGAGAGTTGTTGCTCTCTTACAAAGCAAAAATAAATAAATAAGCTGAAATCAATCAAAACAAAATATAGTACTCAACAAAATAATTTGAAGAAGGGGGAAAGAGAAAGAGAGCAAATGAGAGAACGCGAGGGAGAAAGAGGAAGGATGAGGAGCTCACAGAGGGGGTCTCCGGCGCGAGTCGACGGAGAGGAGCCTGGGATGTCGAGATTCTGGACGGACGAAGGCGGCGGCGGTGGAAGTGGAGACAGGGCGCGCGCCAGGGCGGAGCACCGCGGATCGGGGTGGTGGCGGCTCACTGGCCTGCTGATGGACGGCTCTCGGAGGTCGACGGAACCTCGCAGGGACGGGCGAGGAGCATTCGGCACGGCGGAGCGCCTCCCCGGCACGGCGGCGTTCGAGCAGGGCTGGGTGGAGTGATCTCGAGCTCTCCGGGACTCTCGCTGGCGGAGCCGCCGGGGCATGGAGATCTACAGCGGACGGTCTGCGTCGGGTGGTGCCCGCACGCGAGGCGGCTCCAGGAGCTTGTACGGCTGTGGCGACGCCGATCGAGAGGGCAAGGACGCCGGGGCGGTGGTGGCTCGAAGAGTGTCGCCGGCCGCAGGTTAGGTCTAGGATTTCTTTTGGCTTTCTTTGTGGATGGTGCCGATGAGTCCGACTGTTGGACACGAGAACGATGTAACAAACTGGATAAAGGAAATAATGACACGGATGCACGGGTCCGGACACGATAATTCATGTGGTGGACACAGACACCCGGATACGGGATTTGTGTTGGCTCTGATGGTTGTGTTATGGATGTGGACACGATCACGGACACTCGGGGTCGGACCCGACTGACACGATGGCAATGTGATCGGTTTGGCCGGAAATTGGGGTGGTCGGGTTCTGCAGCAGAGGGTTGGCCAGGAGAGGGTGGAAGGCTTTCGTGATGGAAGAAGGAATGTACGAGCAGAGATGAGAGGCTTTTTGAGAATGGTTCATGTATAGAATTACTCATATATTAAGCCCTAGGCTTAATTAGATAAGGAGAAATAAATATCTGTTATCTAAATTATCATACTACTCTATATAAGAAATTTTGATAATAATCCTTACTAATTATTCTATAACCAAGTAAACTTTTAAATCAAAACAAATCAAATCTCAACCATATAAATGATCATAATATTAATATATAAAATATTAATATATTGTAAAATATTAATATTAATATATAAATTCTCTTACTTGAAATTATATCAGATTATCAAATAACTTAATTCTTATATATTGAAATCTAACCAAATACTTATTACTACAATAATTTAGAGTAATCTTTTATATTATCAACTAATCATATAATTTCAAATCCGCAATCAAGTAAGCGAATAGCATTTGATGTTAACAAAACAATTTAAGTCATATATTTTCAATCATAATCAAATAACTTGTTGTAACAATAATATTCTATGACATCAGATAACGTAAAATGTATATAAATTCAAAGCTTTACTTAAAACAAATGGACGAATACTTTTGGAGTTCGAATATAAAGTATTATTATTATTATTATTGTAAAATTATTTAAAATAATATGTCAGAAATCCAATATCCTTTATAATTTCACGACTAGAATATTATTAATGAAAATACTTAGTATTTTTCAAATCATAAACTTTAACTAGTTTTGAATTACAAACTTATTCTGTATTCATAAAATATCCTTTATGAAGTTTTGAAAAAATTAAAATAAAATTCTTGAAAATCTGGAAAGTGGGGTTACAAAAATGCTGCTGGGTCAGGGGCATATAACGGCCAGATACAAGAGGAATAGAGGTGGGTGCAGCAGGAGCAATGGCCGGCGGTTATTGGGAGGAGGAGGCACGAGATGTGGAGGCACTACCGAGGGAACGGGAAAGAGCAAGGAAGGATGGGACGCCGTCCGACTGGCAAAGGGAGAAGTCGGCGTTCTTCGCTTCCAAGATGAGGGTGATGAAGGATCCATAGTACAGAGACTGCTTCCTCGTGGGCAGGACGTCGAAGAATGTATTGAAAAGAGTCTTAGGGAAGGACCAAGGCTTCTTCGAATAGAAAAAGTACATACAAAGCAGGGCGTCAGCGGTGATGGCAACATAGTTGCCGCCCTTGGGATAGATGATGTGGCAGACGATCCTGTGGAGCTCGTAATAGAACGGCTCCAATTACGAAAAAAGAGCCGGGATGGCCGGAGGATTCGGTCCCTTGCAGATGATTCTGCAGAATTCATGAAAGAGACCTCGGCCGAAGGATAAAGAGCAGCCAAGGCCGGCAGAGCCTCTCCTCGGTCAGGGACACCGAAAATGCCAGTGATGTCACGAGCCGTCAGGCGGAAGAAAGGAAGGAGTTAAAAGGTGGAAGAGGCTGAAACTTGGAGGAGGATGAAGAAGAAAAATGGGGTTTTTAAAGAGTGTGGGGAAGATGAAGAATTGAGAACGGTTGGAGAAGAAGAAGTGGAGAAGTGTGTTGGTTTGAAAAAAGATAATGAAGGAGTTAATGGGGGAGAGGAAAATGTGGGATGGGAAGTTAGGGTATTGGGAAGAGGAGAGGAAGAGATGGAAATTAATGAGGAGATGATTGATGTGATGGGTAGTTAAGAGGGGAGAAAGGAATAAAGAGAGAATGGAAGAGTGGTGGGGCTCGAGCAGATGTGACAAAACAGTCCGCCTCTAAACGGCATACCGTCGGTATACCGACGTTATACCGACGGTATACCGATTTTTGACACATAATTGAATTCTGAATCAAAATCGGCATGCCATCGTTATGCCGACGTATACCGACGGTATACCAATTTTTGACACAGATAGAATTCTGAATTAAAATTGGCATGTCGTCGGTATACTGCCGTATATCATTGGAAATGAGCTAAGTGTCGAAATTAATGATGTTCAATTCTTGGCAAAGAAAAACGAAAGGATCCTCCGGGAGGGGTTTGGTGAAAATATCGGCTAACTGATAAGTAGTGTCAATAAAGTTAAGGCGGATATCCCCCTTTTGTTGATGGTCACAAAGAAAATGGTGTCTAATTTCAATGTGCTTCGTGCGTGAGTGACAAATCAGATTTTTCGTGAGATTTATCGAGCTAGTGTTATCACATTTAATAGGGGTGCAAGTATTAGAAATTTCATAGTCTACAAGTGTTTGTGACATCCAAAGAATTTGTGCACAACAACAACCAGCCGCTATGTACTCGGCCTCAGTGGTTGAAAGAGCAGCAAAATTTTATTTTTTACTAAACCACGATACTAAGGATTTTCCAAGGAATTGATATGTGCCGCTAATATTTTTTCGGTCAATCTTGCATCTGGCAAAATCTGTATCCGAAAAGCCGTCAAGTTCAAAGGATGAAGATCTCGGATACCAAAGGTCCATATTAACGGTGCCCATGAGATATCGAAAAATATGCTTGACGGCACATAAGTGGGATTCCTTTGGTTTCGCTTGATATCGTGCACAAAGACATACACTAAACATGATATCAGGTCGACCAGCAATTAGATAAAATATGCTACCGATCATACCTCGATACTTACGAATGTCGATCGAAGTGCCATCTTCATCATTGTCAAGCTTTGTCGTTGTTGCCATAGGAGTCCTCATTGATTTGGATGAATCAAGTTCAAAACGCTTGAGGAGATCCTTTGTATATTTTGCTTGATTGATGAAGGTTCCTTTGGGTCCTTGTTTGATTTGTAAGCCCAAAAAGAAGGATAGTTCACCCGTCATGCTCATTTCAAATTCATCCTACATTATTTTAGCAAATTCTACACAAAGTGCATTGTTAGTAGAATATAAAATAATGTCATTGACATAAATTTGAACTAATAAGAGAGTGTCATTATGGGATTTGATAAAAAGTATCATGTCGACTTTTCCCTTAGAAAAATTATGTGAAACAAGAAAGGAGCTAAGGCGCTCATACCAAGCAAAAGGAGCTTATTTGAGGCCATAAAGGGCTTTGTGGAGTTTGAATACGTGATTAGGAAAATGAAAACCTTTAATTCCAGGAGGTTGTTTAACATAAACTTCATCTTTAATAATACCACTTAGAAACGTACTTTTTACATCCATTTGGAAAAGTTTGAAATCATTAAAGCAAGCAAAAGCACATAGCATACGAATGGATTCAAGACGAGCAACTGGAGCATAGGTTTCATCGTAGTCAATGCCTTCCTCTTGGTTATAGCTTTGAGCAACCAATCGGGCTTTGTTACGAGTCACTATCCCATCTTCATTAAGTTTATTTCGAAACACCCATTTAGTGCCAATAATGGGGTGCTTGCTAGGTTTAGGGGCAAGTTCCCAAACTTTATTTTGCTCAAATTGATTTAGCTCTTCTTGCATCGCTATCATCCAAAATTCATCATGAAAAGCATCATTAATATTTTTAGGCTCTATTTGAGAAATAAAAGCCACATTTGCACAAAGATCACGAGTGGAGGATCTAGTACTAACACGGGAAGAAGGATCCCTAATGATAAGCTCCTTAGGATGATTAGGGACAAATCTCCATTCCTTTGGGAGATCCTCTTGAGGAGGCTCGAGTGGCTGAGAATCTTTTGTTGGAGGAGTCACAATTTCATTGTTAGATGAAGAAGGGCGAGGATCTCCAATAGAAGAGTTTTTCAAACCAAACGAGATGTCATCAACATCATCGGATGAGAAGGATGTAGAAGAGTTAAGTTCATCAAAAGAGAGATTAATTGGCTCTTCGAAAACAAGACTTCTTTTTATTAAAAATAAGAAAACCTTTGCTATGTATTGAGTTGTAACACCCAGTTTTCCAGAATGAGGGTAATTTTTAAATTTTGTAATTATAATTATTATTATTGATATTTATTTTACATTATAATTTTTGGTAATTTTTAATTATTTTTTAACTATTTAAAAGCTGTTTTAAATCATGACTTGTGATTTTGATGTGCTGCCAGTGAAATCCTAGTGACTGCATGACCTAGAGCCTAACCATGTCATTAGGATATTTAATTATCATTTTTAGCCTAGGGGTAAATTGGTTATTTTGGCTTATTTGAATTTTTAATTAATTTAATGAATTGGTGAATTCTAGTTTCACTTTGACTTGTTGAGACCTAGTGGACTAGCCTAGAACCTAACCCTAGCTATGGTAACCCTAGTCTAACTTGAGTTAACCTATTTTAGTCATTAGAGATTAGTTTTAGAATGAAAGGATTTGGTTTAGTGAATTTAAGTCATGACTTCTGGTTTCATGAAATGACTTACGGCTTAATGATTTAATTAATCATGACTTAAGCCCATGGGCCATTTTAGGAAACCCTAACCCTAATTTACAACTTATGATTAGCCATAGGAGAGACCCTCCCTATTTAATGTCTTGATGAGGAGTTCTTGCCTCTTTTAGAGCTTGACCTAGAAATTGAAGAAAAGGTATTTTTTCTCCTTCCAAAAATCCTCATAAATTCATTTTAATTTCTTTTTAATCCTAGTCTTTTGCATTAGGACCTAATTACTGTGTATTTATTATTTCTGGAGGTAAATCTCAGTTTTGGGTTCATTTGGAGCATTTGGCCATCAAGGAGAACGCCCTCCATTTGAAGCTCTTCCTAGCTTTTTGCATCTATAGGTAAAACTCCTCAAATTGATCTAATTTTCCGTTTTCTTTGCATTTAGGGCTAAAATAGGAGTCCCCTAGCTGTCCCTGGAGTTTGAGCCAATTTTGTGTCCGTTTGGTGTCCGTATCGGACACGTGTCAATGTGTGAGTATAGGTGTTTGATGAAATGTCACTTAGAAAATTATTTTTGATTTTTTGTAAATGTAATTACATTAATTTGTAGATCTAAGGATGTAAATTAATTTTTGTGAAGGATGTTAGGTATTTTGGTGTCGTTTTGTGTCCGTTTTTGGTGTTGGACACGCGTGCACGACACGAGTGCACTGTCCTGCTACTCGGGCACAATATCTCACTGCATAGGACACGTTGACACGCCAAATTTTAGGAGGATGTCGGGGCACTGACTGACATCATCCTTCCAAAATTTGGGGCCATTTGGTGCAGTGTGCGAGGAGTTCTCCTCCTCGCACTGGCCGCACGCGCGCGCTGTGCACATGTGAGTTTTAGCTGTTGACACGCACATTTAACCGACACGACACGTGTCTAGGACACGGTACAGGGCCCTGGACACGTAGCCCACTATGGGGCGAACACGTGGACGTGACCAAGGCATGTATCGTGCAACATGTCGTGTCCTAGAGTGACACACACGCGTGTACGACACTTCCTGAACACAGTTCTGTGTCTGTGTACGTGCGGTCGTTTGGACACGTTTGTGTCCACTTAGTTGGACACAAACACCCCTGTGACACGTACACGTGTTCTAGATTAATTACCAATCCTTAAGTTTAGTATATTAACATGAATTAATTTCGAAATGTGCATTCCCATTAATCACTAATACTCAAGTTCTGATTTGGATATCCTGAGATTGATTTCATTTTAAAACTATTTTAATTGGTGTTTAAATAGTCATGTATGATCCTAGACATAACTGTTAGTATATATTAGTTGATAATTTCTTTTTAGAATAGGTTGTTGTTTGAGGAATGAGAATTGGACATGGGAATGGGTTGAAGGGTCGACTGATACATACGTTCACTGATTATTGAATGTCAAATTGAACTTTAAATTCTGATTTCCTGAGATTTGCAGTCATATATGCACACAATTAACTACTATCATCTACATGGACTCCTGAATCACCTGACTAACCTATGGACACTTCTCTAAACTGTAACCTGAGAACAGTTTTTTTATACACTGCTATTTACACATTGACACTGTTTTGAACTCACCCAACATGCCACAGTACATATGCATGACCCTCTGCACACACCCTTCACTTGACACTTAGTCCACTGCACTCCTTAACTTATCCTTCAATACTACAACCTGAATTGTGCCTGCTCTGTAATAATACACTATGATACTCATATATCAGAACATGTGTATGCTCACTGCTGCTTAGTTCTGCCCTTTTTGAGGTACCATTGTCCCTTACCTTTATCCTTAGGTTGTTGCCTTATGTCCAGTTATAACTTGTGGTTTATTGTATACTATATGTATCTATATATACGTGTTCTACATCACATATGGTATTGGAGAGGTAGGATGAGTAGTATCTGGCAGTGGTGTTGTAAGCCTAGAGTTCTATACCCCCATAGATGACAATATGGATATACATATAAGTTTGGGTGTTGTGCATAAGTTTTGGGTAGGTTATATCATGCTTGAACTATAGGATATTTAGGTTATGTTATGGTTGTGGGTTGAAGACACACTGGCCTAGCAAGGAAGTTCTGGTGTGGTTAATATCTGTGCAGATATTAGCAGTATTTTGGGTATACCAGTTTATGAGTCTACAGTAGGTAACAGCATACAGGAGTCATGTTCATATAGGAAGGAGGCTCATGATGTGGTGACAGGGTATGTGCATAAATAGTGTTTAGAAGGGTGAGGAAACAGTGATTAGGAAAATGATGAGTGAGTCTAGAGTGTATCAGTTTGAATAATGAGTATATGAAGGTAGTAGTAGATAAGCTTTTGGGTATGGTTTTGGGTTGGTCTTGGTTTAAACCTTGCCAGCTAGAGATGATGAGGAATGATGTGTCCAGTCTGATACAAACTGGTATCAATACCTGTATGGACTATCTGCATTTCCCTTTTTTGCTCTTGTCCAGTTTCAATTGGGATACATGCATACAGATATGTCTTGTTCACTTGTGATGGACATTATTTCATTAGATGTATATATAGGTATGTGGAGTTGTGGGCTAAAGTTAAGTATCCTATGTAATATATTTAGTTGGAACATTACATATTCATATATATATGTTATATAGACATTTAGATTTCATTATATGTTAGATAATAGGCTATGTGATATACATTAGAGATGTATTATATATATATAGTTGAGTATATATTTGTGTACCATATATGGTAGGCTACGTTATATATATGTGATATATGTATGTATCCTTGTAGAGGATGTTAGGATAAATGTTATGGTATTGTTAGGAATTAGGAGATTAGCCTTGTATCCTAGTTAACCAATACCTAGAGATGGACTCTTAGACTAAATTGACCAATGTTGACTATTGACCTTGATTGACCTTATATAGTGGACTTTGACTCTTAGTTGACTAAAGGTTGACTAAGGTTGACTTTAGAGTTGGTTTTGGCCTAGGATGACCTAGAAATCATATAGACTGCATTGTGTCTTTCATTTTTCTTGTATTTTACATGTCATAACCCATATTACTCTGTTTAGGACATTGTGACTCCGGTGCAGACATCTGATATTACACTACTCTTTTCAGAGTAGCATGCGAGTACATTCTCTGATAGTTCTTCCATTTACTTGTCATTTACTGTACTTCAGTTGTAGCTAGTTCTATTTGATTCTATATTACAAATACGATTTGATATTACTAGATCCATTTCATGTGACACTCACTTATTCGTGTCTGGCCTCTATTTCTGGAACCACCCTGGAATCATTTACTGGAACCATTCGTGTATTGGCTGGACTTGTACCTATTTTTGTGTCGGGTTATGGATTCACTTGTACTTGCTGGGCGGGAAATATTAGAATAGGCATGTGAACATACCCAAATACTGGAACCACTCCCTTGGAATTATACTAGAACGATAGCCATCCACACTTGGCCGAGTGTGCGGTGTGCCGTATTACCTACAACCGTTCACTTGTCGATCCCTATATTTTAAAACACTGTTAGAGTATAGGCTGGACTCACCCTGGAATCATTGATCGTATTGACTGGAACCGTCTCGTACTGGATTCATCTTGTATTTGATTCGTCTTGTACTGGACTTATATTAGAGTTACACTTGTCTATATTACGGTCTGGACTTATATCATGCTACTCTAGTTCAGCTATATATTATTTTTCAGTCTTTATTGCCATGTTTCTCTTCTTGATTAGTACCTTCCCTTCCTTACTATTCTCTATATCATTACATGTATAAAACTGCCAAGTTTCATCAATATAACTGCTTATAACTGCTTTATAGTTCTCTGTCATTTAATTGGGATTTCTTGATGAGTTGTACTCGTTCCTGTCCTGACTGGACCTGTTGAAATTTTACAGATGATTACCCTGAGGACACATGCCCTATATATTATGGACCCGGAGACGGGATGGCTACCTTTGGCCCCGACACTCAGGAGTGATCATGATTAGTTTAGTAGACTAGCATATGGTTTCATGTTGAACTTGTTGTAGAAGATTTGAGACTTGTGTAGTGTTTGAGATTGTTGAGAGTTGTTATTATTTTAGTAGTTGTCTTTCTATTTTTAGTTATATTCTTCTATGATTATCTTATCGTGCTTAGACTGTGATTGAGTTACAATATCTTATACTTGTCCTCCGTTCGGAGTTGATCATGATGAGTACATTATAATTGCATGAGTTGCTGGTTAGATAGTAACCTAGGACAACGCTCTACCGCCGACACTGCGGCGTAGGCTGGGCGTCGTTACGTACTCGTACCCTCACAGTGGGTGCGGGTCGTGACATGAGTAGCCAAGGAAAATTCCTTCATAGGCTTTTTCTTCAAACTTGCCTAGGTTGTCCTTGGTATTCAAAATAAAACATTTGCATCCAAAAACTTTAAAATATTCAATAGAGGGAATTTTATCAAACCAAAGCTCATAAGGAGTCTTTTTAGAAATAGGTCTAATCAAGGCCCTATTTATAACATGACATGCTGTGTTAACGGCTTCCGCCCAAAAATATTGGGGGAGCTTATATTGGTTTAACATAATCCGGGCCATATCGCCAAGGGTTCTATTCTTTCTCTCCACAACACCATTTTGTTGAGGAGTTCGAGGACAAGCAAAATCATGACCAAAACCATTCTTTTTACAAAATCTTTTAAAATCGGCATTGTAAAACTCTCCTCCATGATCACTTCTAATCTTGTTAATAGAAATGCCTTTCTCATTTTGAACACGTTTACAAAAAGCAAAAAGTTCATAAAAAGTATCACTTTTACAAGCAAGAAAAATAATCCAAGTAAATCTCGAAAAATCATCAACCAAAACGAAAGCATAAAGCTTGCCTCCATGACTAGCTACTCTACTAGGACCAAAAAGATCCATGTGAATAAGTTGAAGTGGTCTAGTAGTAATCCCAGAGTTAATGGATTTGAAGGATGACTTGGTCAACTTACTTTTCTCGTATTCTTCACATACCATGTCCTTTTTGAAAGGGATGCTTGGAAGTCCTCATAGTAGCTTCTTAGTTGCAAGACGAGAGATGGTATCCATGTTGGCGTGTCCAAGCCTCATGTGCCAAAGCCAACTTTTATCGTTCTTTGCAACTAAGCACCTGTCATTGTTAGTACCTTCAACAAGATATAGAACATATATATTGTTTTCTCTAATGCCTTCATAAACAATAGATCCACTAGAGCTATCAGTAATGAAGCATTTGAGTTTAACAAACTTAATATCATAGCCATTATCGGTAAGATGACTAATACTAAGAAGATTGTGTTTGATATTTTTAACAAGACATACATTCTTAATACAAGGATAAGGAGGGGAACCGATATTATATTTCCTATAATGTGACCTTTAAGATTGTTACCAAAAGAGACGTGTCCTTCCTTCTTCATCGATAGCGTTGTAAATAGTGAAGTATCATCGGTCATGTGCCGTGAACAGCCGCTATCGAGAATCCACTTGCTTCTAGCATAAGAAGGATTCTTCACCTACAACATAAGTTGAAGATGAACATTTTGGTACCCATGATCGTTTGGGTCCTTGATTGTTAGTCTTAGGAACCCATTTATAAACTTTTATATCAACTTGTTTCCTTGTATGACAATAATTAGAAGTATGTCCAAGCAAGCCATAATAGTTGCATATCAAAGAAGATTTAGAAGAAGATGTTTGAGTGTTATGCACATGTGAAGCTCTAGTACGAGGAGTTTTATCAGGAGTGTTATGATGATAATAATAAAAAGCATGATGTGAGGTGTTCTTCTTAACAAACAGTCCTTTTCTTGTGTTAGAAAAGGACTTGTGTGTAGTATTTTTGTTCATGTAAGAAGTATGACTAGTATTATGATGAGTATGAGGGTGTCTTGGAGCATGTGTGTGAATAGTATTCTTATTACCTAATCTCTTACTCTGCACAAGAAGATCTTCATACTTAGTAGAAGTATCATATTCCCTTTTATTCGCATCTTGAACTTTGTGCATAGCAAAATCATAAGCCCTTCTGAGGGATTGAATCTCGTCATCCTTTTTCTTGATGGTGACAAGGGATTCTTGAATCTTGAGTCGCAAAGACTCTATCTCATCCGGGTCAGAAGCAGAAGATTTTTCTTTTACATCAATAATGATGTTAGAGAGTCTTTCTACTTTAAGTTGAAGTGCATCAACCTCTTTTAGAGATTTCTTGTGTTTATCCTAACACCTTTGTGTTCTTCATGTAATTCAATAATAGCATTTTATAAGTCATCATAAGTAAGAGTATTTAAGGAGAGATCATCGAGTACCTCATCGGTTGCCATGAGACAAATGTTTGCATTGTGTATGCAATCCTTGTCATTGTCGGAGTCGCTTGCGTCACTCTCACACCAAATACTTGTGTTGGCGAATTTTCTAGAGGACGAGCTTCCTTTGCTAGGCTTTTCATACATGCTTGAGTCTTTTCTTATCATGGGACAATCTCTCTTGATGTGATCGGTCCTTCTGTATTGGTAGCATGCCGGATCTTCATCGTTGTCCCGTCTAAAGCGGTTGGCTTTGTTGAACTTGAGGAACTTTCGAAAGTGCTTAGCTGTGAGAGCTATTTCTTTATCTTCATCCGACTCGTTGTCGTCGGAGCTATCCTTTGAGTAAGATTTTGTAGCTTTGAGAGCTAGAGACTTCTCTTTCTCTTTGGCCTTCTCCTTCTCCTTCTCTTGAATGGAAGATTCTTCTTGATCTTTCATGTCAAGTTCATGAGTCATAAGCTTCCCCATGAGGGTCTTAAGGTTCATGACTATCAAGTCATTTCCTTCAATGATGGCGGTAGCTTTAGAACTCTATCCTTTAGTCAATTCTCTGAGAATCTTCCTGATCTTTTCATGAGCAGGATATTTCTTACCAAGAGAATAGAGAGGATTAATGTTATCACCAAAACGAGTAAACATACAAGTAATAGACTCATCTTTTTCATCTTAAAGAATTCATATTCTTGTGTGAGTCTACTAATCTTTGATTCTTTCACTTGTGATGTACCCTCGTGTGTGACTTCAAGCAACTTCCAAATCTCATTTGAAGTCTTGCAAGTAGAGATTCTATTGAATTCACTGCCATCGAGAGCATAATAAATAGCGTTCATAGCTTTGGCATCTCGACTAGCAAGCTTCTTGACATTCTCAGTGAGTTTATCCCTAAGGGTGTCAGAAACTACATCCTCAATAACTCCGGAAGGAGTAGGGAGACCATTTATCACACAATCTCATAAATCAAAATCTATGGACTTGAGATAAATGCTCATCTTAATCTTCCAGTAGTTATAGTTGGTTCCATCAAATAGGGGAGGCCTATTTGTGGGGTGTCCCTCATTGTGGAATGTGTTGATACTAGGGTTAGTGGCTATGGATCACTCAAGGGTGTAAATCCAAATCAAGGGAACAAAGCTCTTATACCAATTGTAGAACCCTAGAGGGGAGGTGAATAGGGAAATAAAATAATTTAAACACAATAAATAATATTTTTCAATTAAAAAGAGAGAGAGAAATTCGAACACGCGATGTATCCTGGTATCCTCCCTAGAGGCAATCCAGTCCCGAAACTCTCTCCGGCTTTAATCCACTATTTAGTAAAATAGTACACACAAGTTTGGATCCGAAGAACTCGCCAACTTCAACACGAGTTTGGATCCGAAGAACTCGCCAACTTCTTACACACGAGTTTTCTTACGAAGGCTCGCCAACTTCAAAAGAAAATGAAGAGAACTTGTTGATCTTCTAACACTTGAAGATCGAAAGGTACAACTCTTGAATACTCTAGTACTTTGGGAATGGATGATAATTAAAAGCTTGTATAGAGATTAATGGCGGAGCTCTTGGTTGTTGGAAAATTTATGGCAAAGAGTAGATAAGTCTTCATGAGAGAGAAGACTTCCTTTTATAAAGAAACCAAGAGTAGGTAGCATTTAATGCTCTGGATACAGCCCAGACGAAAGTGTTTACAGAAAGACCTAAGTGTTCAACTGAAAGACTAGAGAGCTTTTAGATTTGTCATCCAGCCTTAAGTGTTTACAAAAAGACCTAGACCTTGTACAGACTCAAAATCTTGAAGTGTAGAGAGTCGTCTTTCAAGGATCGTTGGTCTTTACTTCAACCTTCAAGGCTTTGATGACTTGTCTTGAATGGACAGACTTTATGAAGTACAGCTTCTGAATTAATATCAATCTGAAAATAGAGAAAACTAGACTACGAAGATGCTGTTAATGTTATCAAAATAAACTGTGCCAACAATTTGGTCCGTGCGTATTGCACGTTTCGCATGTCGTGGCTAATTTGGTCTCTACGTGCTGCACGTTTCGTACATCATGGCCAATTTGGTCTATGCGCATTGTCGTTTCGCGTGTTGTGCGTACGTGCGATTCGTTCGTCATGCGCCTGCACAGTGCTCTCGCGTTCCGTGGCCAATTTGGTTCGTGCGTGTTGTACGTTTAGCGCGCTGCACGCTCTCACGTTTTGCTTGTTGTGCACATGCGCGCCGTGCTCTTGCGCTCCGTGCACCGTGGCCAATTTGGTCTGTGCGCGCTGCACGTTTTGTTTATCGCACGCCTTTACACAGTGGTCAGTTTTGCCCACGCGCGAATACATCTACATGAATATTTTTGCCTGTTTAAGCTATTTTATAGCTGAAATCTTGCAAAACTCAAAACATGAAAGTTGTAGATCTTTGTCTTGGCTTGAAGAATATTCACCTTAACTGGAGTTCATATGTGACTGATAGTTTCAATCATTGTTCTTGATCTTCTTTGTATGTTTTCTGTACTTGGCCTAAATTGCGACGACCCGACTTGATAATCTTGAGCTAGTAGCTTGAATTGAACATGACAACCTGATCCTATCTTGATAATCTTGATAGTGGCCCGTCTTAACGCACTCTTGACAAGTACTTTTGACCTGACAAGTAAATCTGACATGAAATGTGAAATCGTGATTGTTGTTGCGACAACTACTCCTGTCTTGCTAGTGTAACTCTTATCTTGACTCCGTGGTTGATTTTCTTGATGGTGACTGTACAAGCTAACGTCTTGCATCATGTCTAGGACATGAATTCCTAGTTACCACGGTCAGGGATTCATGATGAATCTAACTAGGTTAACAACTAGATTGATCAAGTAGTTCATATAGAGAGATTTTTCAGTTATAGGCGATCTCGTTATCCCGACCACACATGTGAACTTGTAGCCTACCATCGAGTAGGGCGCATTTTCAGCACACTGTCATGTATTGCATTCCTTGTAAACTAAAAGTACTCTTAAATCTTGATAAACTCTTGTAACCATCGCCTGGATAACCTGGATAGTCTGTAGGGCTTGTGATTGCGGGAACATCTCAACTGCACCTTTTAGGAATTAGGCCTGTGATAATCCTATTTAGCTAATGATAGCAAGTCGTAGGACTTGATTGGTCGTGCCTAAATGATTATCTCATGATTAACATGGAAATTATATTACACCTCTTATTTTTCTAATACAAGCTAGTGTGTTCTTTTAACTCTGTCTTTCATGTTATTTAATTATATTATTTTATCAGTTCTTTTATTTATTTTTATATTGGTTTTAGTTCATAAGTGGAGCCTCCCTTGTGGTACTTGCTCTTCTAGGTTATGATCCAACTGGTTTTGTGTGGCCAGATTTCGGAGTAGCACCCGAGGATCTACCTGCCTTCTAACCAGGTGGTGAACATTAGAAGTAACCATGGCAACGAGTGGGTTTTTTTATTTTGCTCTCCCACTCTATTGTAAATTATTCTTTTGAGACGTTTAGCCATCGAGCAAGTGTTAGATCGTGTTGGAAACTTTAGTTTCTGTCTGCCTAAGGACTATTACATGATTGGCAAATCCTATAGTTGATCATGTATAACTTAACTCTTGCTAGTCTACGCATTTTTTATGACTAGACCTCATGATCATCTGAATATGTAATGTTTGTGACACCTTACTTTGTATGTCTGACGATCTAACATCTTGTAACATTTATTTAATTTCTTGAGATTAAGACACTAGGCTTGTTCTTGACCATAAGAGGCTGATGGCTTGTAGATAAACCTTCATGCATTTAGACAGTCGTGACCGTATTGCAAAGTGTGTTGCACTCCAATGTACGTAGCTAGCTGTGTATGTCCTTCGCTCTCCAGTATTATAGTTTGGGGGGCACGGTTTAAGTGGTGTCCCATGCAGGTTTTCTAAATCAAGATGTGTGAGAGTTTACTAAATAGATGTCTCAATCAACATTCACCCTTGATCTCTACTCGTGCTTTCTAATCTTTCTGAATCTTGACCTGATAATGTGCTTTATCTTTGATCTATCTTGGTCCTTCCTTATTGTTCCCCATGTTATTTTTTTCAGTGCATTGTTCCTGGTCTTACAGATCAGCCGAACGGAGCACCTCCTGTTAACCAGCAGCAGCAAGTGAACCAGCAGCAACCTGGGACCAAGTCCAACACTCAGGGACAGTATCACGCCCCAGTACCAAATACGGAGGCGGACTAGGCTAACTACTCCATATGAGGTATACAAACGTCATACGGCGATCGTGGCTGTCAAGAGACAAGGGGTGCATGCTACAGTCAAGTCTCCTATGGTCTCACAGAGCATCTATGTCTCAATCATTCAAGCAAGAAGACATCAATTAATGAACATATGAGATAAAGCAGTAAGACATCCCCGACGCTTCATCAAAATGATCATGGGGATCTAGCTTTATAAGTTAGCTAGCCCAGAGAGTCATAGGTACATAATTGTATTCAGCTGCAGTCTGATTTAATTATAAATTATGCAAACATCAAAATATCTGGATTAGCCAGCTAAACAGGTGCCGGTGGCTAAACGCCAGAACATAAGTAACGATACTAGAGTGGTGGAGAAGAAACCCACTCGAGTCCCCCACCAGCCATGCTCCTAGTATGCACTATTGACGTCAGGGAGGAAGGTCGGATCCTCAGGCGCTGCTACGAGATCTGGCCAAATAAAACCAGCGGGGTCAGCCCCGAATAGCAAGTACCACAAGGGAGCACAAAAGAGTGAGATAAAACCCATGAATAAAATAATAATACTAGTAATAATAAAAGCTTCCGATCGTAACCTCGGTCTACAGCCTGTCCTAGCACGATAGCCCAACCCAACAACCAAACAAGGATATGGGTTGGACTACGCACCATGACAGTCCATGTCCCTTAGCTACTAACGGAAGTTACAAGGCACAGTCAAGTCATTTTTCAAGCGGCCATTCATTCATGCGACTTTCTATATTTGGCGGAGTTATCCCCGCGATACTGATTAAAAGGAATCCTCAAATCGTGTCAACCCAGCAGGGCTAGCCAAACCATTTAAACATATAGCACATTGATTATGCACCGGTCCCCCGGAGGGCTACCGTGCTAAAACATATAACACATAGCTCATAGGGGTCGGATATGGCCATCCGCTATAGGCGAGTGAAACCATATCCGTGGCGGCCAACCCGACACGTCAGGACTGGACCTGGGGTGGCTTGTATGGCACGATCTCGGGATTCTTCCCACCCAATGCATCTACCAAGTTAGTTGCCTAGTTAATCACTAGGTTATCCTCGGAGTTCATATGTCATGGTCACATGCTCACTCCCCTAGATGTCGTATATTGTACGAGTACCCTAAGAAGGGATCCGTACTGGCTCATAGAGTCATACATATATACCCCCTTCTTGATATAATGCAACACACAATATATATCACATTATTGCTACTGACCAATTGCTATGTAAATACTGGACTCTTGGAGGTGCTGACAGGTATCACATAGGAACACTTAGCACATTGGATAGTACATCGGTGCTCACGTAGTTTGTACCTTAGTACACACATAGGGTTATCCAGCATTCGCATAGGAGTCAGATCAGGAATGAGGACCAAGACACAAAAGGAAATAGAACAAGAAGGCACTATGCACTTAGGGTATAAAGTGCTCGCAAGTCATGAAGATTCTTGAAGCCAAGACAAAGATCTACAACTTTCCTGTTAGGAGTTGGGGGAAATTCTGGTCACAATTAAGCCAAATAGGACATAAAACAACCAAAAACAGCCAAAATAGGCTCTATGCTGCATTCTGCGGCACTATTCAGCCTTCTGTGGCACTATGTGGCCTTCTGCGGTACTATTCATGTCATACGGCTGCGGCACTATTCATTCTATACGGCTGCGGCACTATTCATCCATGCGGCTGCAGTACTATTCATCCATGCGGCTGCAGCACTATTCATTCCATGCGGCTGCGGCACTATTCATTCCATGCGACTGCGACACTATTTATCCATGCAGCTGCGGCACTATTCATGCAGCACTATTCATTCCTGCGGCTGCGATACTATTCATCTATGCGGCTGTGGCACTATTCATTCATGCGGCTGTGGCACTATTCATGTGGCACTATTCATCCATGCGGCTGCGGCACTATTCATGCGGCACTATTCATCCATGCGGCTGTGATACTATTCATCCATACGGATGTGGCACTATTTATCGTCCCTGCCAAAACCAGGGCAGATGACATAGAAAATATCCAAATATTGTTTTGGCCATAACTTCCTCAAAACAAGTCAAAATCTAACTTTTCAAAGGTCAAAATTGTGTAGAATCAAATTTCCTACAACCTAGGACCATTAGTGTTCGAAAATAACCAAGTTTGATAGATCAAAACCATGTAAATACATAAAACCCTAGTTTTAGAAACTTAAATCTACACAAAACTAGCCATTAGAATCAAAAACTTCAAGAACTAAACTTGTAGAGAATGAAGAGAAGAACAATATAGACAAATAATATCAATAGAAAAATCAAGAATGAAAATGCACAAATCTCTACTTTTGAGCAAGTTGTACTTGCCTAAGGATGGTGGTTGAGGGAAATAAATAGAAGAGTGAATGAGGAGAGAGAGAGTGAGGAAGAGAATATAAATAGGGGTTGAGTTGGCTTAAGAAAACCCTAATCTCTAAACATGCTCTAACCATTCCACTAATGACATGCTTTAAAAGCTACATGCAACTATTAAATAATAATAAATAGAATTATGCACATGCTAAATACGGGATACCATGTACAGAATTTATGAAAGAATACATATATCGGGATCGGGGAGTGACATCTCTATCCTCCTTAGAAAAATTCCGTCCTCAAAATTCCTGCCAAGACAAGATAGAGGAATCCAGACAAGCAAGGTGCAATTACAATCTATGTAAGCAACCTATCATTAGCAGCCATTGGTCATATATTTCAAAATAGTGCAACATAAGAATATAAACAGAATACCAAGGCATGAGGAGAAACATACTTTCTGAGTCGAACAAGTACGAATATCGAGATCTAATCTCATCCTCACGCTCCCAGGTTGACTCTTCCGGAGAGTGATGGCCCCAAGCGACACGGACAAGGCTAATAGTCCGGTTCTTAAGCACCTTCTCTCGCCGATCCAAAATAGACACGGGTTGTTCCTCGTAAGTTAGGTCGGTACCAACGACTAACTCCGAATGATCGAGGACATGACTCGAATCCGGGACATACCCACGTAACTGAGATATATGAACGCCAGATAGCGAGGGAGGAAGGGCAAGCCGATAAGCACATCTTCTACCCGAGCGAGAATCTCAAAAGGACCAACGAATCTCGGACTAAGCTTTCCTCGGGTTCCAAATCTAATGACACCCCGAGTAGGCGAAATCCGCAGAAACATTTGGTCACCAACACCAAACTCTAGAGGCCTACGATGTTGATCCGCCCAGTGTCTGTGTCTGTCCTGTGCGACTCGAAGCCGCTCTCTGATCAACTTGACTGTCTCCACTGTCTGCGTGATCATATCTGGTCCCAACAATTTTTGTTCTCCCACATCGTCGCATGCCCGAGGGGACCTGCATTTTCTTTCGTATAATTCTTCAAATGGTGCCATCTGTATACTTGCCTGATAACTATTATTGTAAGAGAACTCTACTAAATGAAGATGATCTTCCCAAGTTCCGCCGAAGTCCAAAGTACAAGCCCGTAACATATCTTCCAAGGTCTGAATGGTTTTCTCTGACTGTCCGTCCGTCTGCGGATGGTAGGCTGTACTGAACCTCAACTTGGTACCCAAACTTTGATGCAAACTCTGCCAAAAGTGAAAGGTGAAACGTGTGTCTCGATCTGATACTATGCTGACTGGAATACCATGCTGCCTTACGATCTGCTTCATATACATTTCTGCCAGCTGCTCAGTAGACTGCCCTACTCTGAAAGGAAGAAAATAAGCAACCTTTGTGAGCCGATCCACAATTACCCAAACTGCATTTTGACCGGTCGGAGATCTAGGTAAACCGGTCACAAAGTCCATTGTGATGTGCTCCTACTTCCACTCTGGAATAGGAAGCGACTGTAATAATCCTACTGGTCTCTACTGCTCTGCCTTCACTTGTTGACATACCAAACATCTGGATATAAACCTCGCTATCTTCCTCTTCATACCATTCCACCAAAAGTGTTGCTTTATATCTTGGTACATCTTTGTGCCTCCGAGATGAATGGAATAAGGAGAACTATGAACCTCTGACATAACTTCCTGTCGAAGGTCTCCACCTGGTACACAAAGACGGTTTTCGAATCTAAGTGTACCATCCTCATGGATTACTAACTCCTTTCTGAGACCTGACTCACACTCTGATCGAACTTCTAGATCCGCGGATCCTCTGTCTGGGCTGCTCTGATTCTCTCTACTAAAGTAGACTGAATCTGCAAACTGGCCATAACTCCTGTATCTTGTGGCAAGTTCACTTCAATTCCTATTTCCTGAAGATCTTCCAAAATATGCCTCTGCGAGGTTAAAATGAATGTACCACCTCTTCTGATCAAGGCATCTGCAACCACATTCGCCTTGTCTGGATGATACTGAAGATTTACATCAAAGTCATTTAGTAATTCCAACCATCTTCTCTGTCTCATATTCAGGTCCCTCTGGGTAAATACATACTTTAAGCTCTTATGATCAGTGTAAATCTCTACTCGATCCCCATATAAATAGTGCCTCCATAACTTAAGCGAAAATACTACTGCTGCTAATTCCAGGTCGTGGGTCGGATAGTTCTTCTCATGGTCCCGAAGCTGTCGAGATGCATATGCTATCACCTTACCATGCTGCATCAATACACACCCAAGTCCCTTCCCGGATGCATCACAATACACTGTAAACCCTCCCGATCCTACTGGAAGTGTCAAGATCGGGGCTGAGATTAATCTCTTCTTCAACCCTTCAAATGATGTCTGACATTCTGCTGACCAAACAAACTCAATATTCTTATGCGTTAAACGCGTCAAGGGTGCCGAAATCCTGGCAAAATCTGCCACGAACCTCCGGTAATAACCTGCCAATCCCAAGAAACTACGCACTTATGCTACCGTCTTCAGAACTGGCCAATTGGCTACTGCCTCAACCTTCTTCGGATCTACTGACACCCCTGCTCCAGAAATAATGTGTCCCAGAAACGAAATATGATCCAATCAAAACTCACATTTACTAAGCTTCGCATAAAGTTGATGCTCCCTCAAGGTCTGCAAAACTGTCTGAAGATGTTTCTCATGTTCTTCTTCACTACTGGAATAAACGAGGATGTCATCTATAAACACTACCACAAACTTATCCAAGTATGACATGAAGATGCGATTCATCAAATCCATGAACACGGCTGGGGCATTAGTTAATCCAAATGGCATCACCAGAAACTCATAATGCCCATACAACGATCTAAATACTGTCTTAGGTATGTCCTGCTCCCGGACCCTCACTTGATAATATCCAGATCGAAGATCAATCTCAGAGAAGATGCAGGCCTTACTCAATTGATCAAACAAGTCATCAATCTTTGGTAATGGATACTTGTTCTTCACTGTTACTGCATTCAACTGTCGGTAATCAATGCACATTTGCGTCGATCCATCCTTCTTGGGTACTAAAATCACCGGTGCTGCCCAGGGCGATTCGCTATCTCGGATAAACTGCTTTGCCTTCAGTTCTTCTTCATGCTGGTGCAACTTGTCCAACTCTGACTGTGATATTCTGTAAACTCTGCCGACTTTAGGCTCCATCCCAGGATTCAACTCAATGTAAAACTCTACATCTCTTACCGGTGGTAAACCTGGAAGCTCATCTGGAAATATATCAAAAAATTCTCTGACCACTCTTGGAATCTGCTCCTGCTTTGCCAATGCTTCTGCAACGATGCCCTTGGGTCGATCCTCCAATGATCGAACAAAGACGAACTCCTCAACGCCAGGTACATTAAATACTACACTACCTCTCCGATAATCTATCGTCGCATGACTGTCTCTCAACCAGTCCATGCCTAGGATAACATCAAAGTTGCCCATAGGGAACTCAATCAAAGATGCGGGCAATAATCGCCCACTCACTATGACCGGACATGCTAGGCACACTCTGCTAACTCCTACGAGCCCATTACTAGTGAGTATATTCGTCCTCTCTGGCAATGCCTCAAACTCCAATCCAATACGTGTCGCAAATCGTGCAGATATAAAAGAGTGGGTAGCCCCCGAATCAAACAATGCTACTACAGGAAAAGAGGTAACAAAAATATTACCTGCAACCACGTCGCCTGAAGCTAGTGCATCCTCCAGTGATAAGGTGAAGGCCTGTCCCTGGCCTTGCTGAGCTCCCTCCTGTTGCTGCGGCCTCTGTGGGCCCTCCTGGTTCTGCGCCTGGCGAAACATCTGAGCATGCATCGGCAGACGCTGGGCTAGCGGCCTTACGGCCAATACTGGTCCTCGGTTCGGTGCTGCCCTCGGAGCTGACAATACCGGAAACTGCTGAACTGGCCCTCCTGGCCTCTACATCATAGGACAATTGGCAATCCAGTGGTCTGGACTGCCGCACCTCATGCACGATCCATTAGCTGAATGATACACATCCCTAGTGTGTCCTCCCTTACCGCAGTAAGTACATCCAATGGGTGCCCCCTGGCGCTGCTGCTGGTTCCTCTGCTGCTGATGTCGAACTAGTGCTGTTATTTCTGATACCGCCATCCTCTGTGGCGCTCCTGACTCATGAATACGGATGCCGGGTGCTGGCGCCGATGTTCGCTGCACTGCCCCTCTGCCCCTACTCTGGGGATGGGACCTCTTCTAGCCCCCATGTCTTGTCACCAATCTTTGTTGGGTGAGTTCATGCCTCCGAGCAGCCGTTAAAACGGCGTCAAAAGTCTGATAGTCGTGCCCTTCTACTAGCTGTAGAATCTCCAAATGAAGTCCCTGCTGGAATCTCATCGCCTTCTCTGGCTCTGTAGCCACCATCGTCGGTGCAAACCGACTCAGTCTGCAGAACTCCGCTGCATATCCATCCACCGTCTTACCAGCCTGCTTGAGACTGATAAACCTCTGTTGTAGCTCATACCGTGCTACCATGCTAAAGTACTTGGCCTTGAATCTGGTACTGAAGCTATCCCAAGGAACAGGACGCCCCATTTCAACCTCTTCCGATGCCCACCAGTCGCGGGCGAGATCCTAAAGTAATAATCTGACCTGGTTAACCTTCTCTTCTGCTGGAACCTTTGCTGCGGTCAATATGGCCTCGATATCCTGAAGCCAAGCATCCGCCGTGATGGCATCCTCCGTGCCGTCAAAATATCTCAGGTTAAGTCGACAAAACCTTCCCGACGCTCCCGAATCATTCCTGACACTTCTCTCAAGGGCTAATTGTAATCCCTGATTCAGTAGCACATTCTGTTCCTGCTGCTGGGTCTGCTGTTGCTGATGGGCTGCCACCTGACGCTGCTGAGTGGCCAGGAATCCCCGGATAACCTCCAGGGGTGCTGCAGCATCAGGTACTGTCGTCGCTGCCGGTACCGCTGGGGGTGCAGGAGTTTCTAGAACCTTCGGTTCCACTGGCTCCGATATCACTTCCACTCGGATCTGGTCAGGAGAAGGTATTCTTTTCGGCTGCTGCCCCGTCGAGCCATGCTCCACTGAACGTTCCTCCATGTTGGCCTCACCAGCTACTGAGAACGAAGCACCCCTATAGGGAAAGATACATGATATCAAATGACAGGACGAGGAGGATTCAAGGATGCAATTCAAGTTATCAATCAAGGTGAGGGAAGAGAAATCGAGGCAAGAGATTCAAAGGGAACAAGTTTTGATTAAAACTCCTATAATAATAACACCCCACAGGTCTGAAAATCAGACCTGCGTGGGCCACCAATAAAACCTAATTCAGCCAAATAGGACATAAAACAACCAAAAACAGCCAAAATAGGCTCTATGCTGCATTCTGCGACACTATTCAGCCTTCTGTGGCACTATGCGGCCTTCTACGGTACTATTCATGTCATACGGCTGTGGCACTATTCATTCCATGCGGCTACGGCACTATTCATCCATGCGGCTGCGGCACTATTCATGCGGTACTATTCATCCATGCGGTTGTGGCACTATTCATTCCATGCGGCTACGGTACTATTCATTCCATGCGACTGCGACACTATTCATCCATGCGGCTACGATACTATTCATTCCTGCGGCTGCGGTACTATTCATCCATACGGCTACGACACTATTCATCCATGCGGCTGCGACACTATTTATACAGTACTATTCATCCATGTGGCTGCGGCACTATTCATGCGGCACTATTCATCCATACGGCTGTGGTACTATTCATCCATGCGGCTGCGGCACTATTCATCGTCCCTGCCAAAACCAGGACAGATGACATAGAAAATATCCAAATATTGTTTTGGCCATAACTTCCTCAAAACAAGTCGAAATCTAACTTTTCAAAGGTCAAAATTGTGTAGAATCAAATTTCCTACAACCTAGGACCATTAGTGTTCGAAAATAACCAAGTTTGATAGATCAAAACCATGTAAATACATAAAACCCTAGTTTTAGAAACTTAAATCTACACAAAACTAGCCATTAGAATCAAAAACTTCAAGAACTAAACTTGTAGAGAATGAAGAGAAGAACAATATAGACAAATAATATCAAAGAAAAAAAAATCAAGAACGAAAAATGCACAAATCTCCACTTTTGAGCAAGTTGTACTTGCCTAAGGATGGTGGTTGAGGGAAATAAATGGAAGAGTGAATGAGGAGAGAGAGAGTGAGGAAGAGAATATAAATAGGGGTTGGGTTGGCTTAAGAAAACCCTAATCTCTAAACATGCTCTAACCGTTCCACTAATGACATGCTTTAAAATTTACATGCAACTATTAAATTATAATAAATAGAATGCTAAATATGGGATACTATGTACATAATTTATGAAAGAATACATATATCGGGATTGGGGAGTGACAGACAGCCTCCCGAGTCATGCCTTCCGGAGATCCAGAGCCACCAGTATAGCCAGCCCAGCATGCAGATCCTGACAATAGAACCCTGATTGGACTCATCTAGGACTTGCTTGTATCACAATATCGTCGGCGTGATGCTCTACAGCGAACAGTATAAGAAGCTAGGGGCAGAGTTGGTTATCAGGAAAACAATACGGCTAACAGCTTCAAGTGCCTGCCCTCCTTTATTTGATGGCAGTGAAGATGTTATTGCTGTTGATGCTTGGCTTCAGGATATAAAGGTTATTCTGGAGGCAGCTCGAATTCCAGATGAATAGAAGGTGGTCGTTGTGCGACTGCAATTATTAGATTTAGCCCGCAGCTGGTGGGCGATGCAAGCAGTTGGTTTGGTGATGCATGTCTTATGGGCGGTATTCAACTATAGATTTCAGATGAAGTATTTTGATGCAGTGGATCGTTATGATCTACAGACAAGGTTCATCAATCTCAAGCAAATGGGAAGGACGGTCGATGGACATGCGATCGAGTTTGCTAGACTTAATCGGTTTGCTCCTACCTTGGTGGCGATCGAATTGGACTGAGCGCAGCAATTCCAGCTAGGACTTCAACTAGAGATTATTCTAGAAGTGGAGCAGTTTGAGCACCAGACATTTGATGCAGTTTTGTGAGCAGCTAGAAGGCATGAATTTATTTCACAGAGGATAGTAGATCGAGCTGGAGGATGGAAGAGGTCTCATGGTCAAGTATCCCAGTCATCAACATCGGTCCCGATAGCTAGGGCCTTGACCATTGGAGCTCCTAAGAGGGCGACCACAATTTCGCCGGTTCAGCACTAGACTCCAACGTACCCTCAACAACAGAAACAGAAGCAGTCTTCTGTAATGGGCTGCTCTCATTATGGAAAGCCGGGGCATGTGATTTCAGAATGTCACAGAGTACATGGGTTGTGCTTAGCTTGTGCGATACTCGACCACATAATCGGTTCCTGCCCGAATAGAGCTAGTTCATCTTTATCAACCCTAACTAGTCCATCGGTTAGGGCACCAACACCAGTGCAACATTAGTACCAGTCTTCGAGGCTATTGTCACCTCAGGCTCAAGCATTCCAGCAGCAAAGGCCACAACATTATGTTCAAACTAAAGCTCAGATTCAAAACAGGAAAAGAGGTAACCAGCAGAGGGGGCTATCACCAAGAGGACAGGGTTAAACTATGGCTCTGACAGTAGCAGAAGAATTGGCATCAGGTGAGGTGGTGGCAGGTACCATTCTCGTCAACTCTTTTCCAGCAATAATATTATTGATTCAGGTGCATCGTATTAATTTATGTCTGTACGATTCACAACACGAATAGGATTGAGCCCGAGCCATTAACAGTAAGACTCAACATCCTTACTGGTAACGGTCTTGTAGGAGTAGATAGATTCTTTTTCTCGTGTCAAATCATAGTTAGCAGTAGAGAGTTTCCTGCTAGATTGATAGAATTTTCGATAGCCGACTATGATGTGGTCCTAGGAATGGATTGGTTGAAGGATCAATATGCAAGAATAGACTGCCATGTTGGCAGGATTATTTTTGGTATTCCTGACAAAGAAGAGTTTTCGTTTTCCAGAGGCAAAATAGAACCTTCTCCACTAGTCTTACGAATGGCAGTAGCAGAAGCATTTCAGTTTTCTAGAGTAGTAGAAGAATTTTCTGACGTATTTACCGAAGATCTTCCAGGCATGCCTCCAGAGAGATAGAGAGAGAGAGAGAGAGAGAGTTCATTATTGATTTGATTCCAGCGACGGCACCAGTATCAGAGTGAGTATACAGAATAGCAACATCAAAATTGGAGATCATATATAAGATGATTGAAGAACTCAGAACCAAGGGATTCATTCGTGCTAGTGGATCACCTTGGGGAGTCCCGATGCTTCTTGTGAAGAAAAATGATGGTACGTTAAGATTATATATCGATTATCGTACCTTGAATGCTGTAACAATTAAGAACAGATATCCCCTACCAAGGATAAATAATTTATTCGATCAACTCGGTGGGGCAACAGTATTCTCGAAGATTGACTTACAGTCGGGGTACCATCAGATCAAAGTCAGAGAGCAAGACATCCCAAGGACGACATTCAGATCAAGATATAGACATTGGGAGTTTTTCGTTATGCCATTCGGAGCGACCAATACGCCGGCAGTATTCATGGATCTCATGAATCGCATATTCATGCCCTATTTGGATCAGTTTGTGATAGTATTTATAGATGATATCTTAGTCTATAGCAAGAATGAAGTAGAGAATGAGCAACATCTCCGGGTAGTCCTTCAGATTCTCAGAGAGCACCAGTTGTATGCAAAGTTCAGAATTTTTTTGGCTTGATCGCATTTCGTACTTAGGTCATATCATCACTAGAGGTAGAGTGGAAGTGGATCCCCAGAAGATAGTGGCTATAGAGACAAGGCCAGTACCTAACATCATCGCAGGTTCACAGTTTTTTAGGATTTGCGGGATATTACCGGCAATTTGTATCAGACTTCGCTTGGATTTCAGCGCCCTTGATGCAGTTGACCCATAAGGATGTGCAGTTTGCTTGGACAATAGAGTGTCAGAGTTCATTCAAAAAATTGAAGCAGGGATTAATGACGGTACCCATTCTCACGCTTACAAATAGGACTAGAGGAATTTCAGTTTATTATGATACTTCAGGAAAGGGATTATGATGTGTCCTAATAAAACATGAGAAGGTAGTAGCTTACGCGTTACGTCAGCTTCATGATCATGAGAGAAATTACCCAACACATGACTTGGATTTAGCAGCATTGGTTTTCGCACTCAAGCTTTGGAGGTATTACTTATACGGAGATCGGGTAGAAATTTTTACCGACCACAAGTCTTAAGTATGTGTTTACCTAGAAGAATCTTAACATGCGTCAGAGGAGATGGCTAGAGTTACTAGTGGATTATGACATCAACCTGCAGTATCATCCCGGGAAGGCCAACGTAGTTGCAGTTGCGTTGAGTAGAAGAGCATGAGCTTATTTCCTGACAGCATAACCCGAGTTATTAGCGGATCTTCAGAATATGGGAATAGAGGTAGTTCTTTCTACCAATGTGGCATTGATGGCCAGTATGCAAGTTCAGTCTAGCATAGTTGAAAGAATCAATATAGCTCAATCAACGGATTCTAAGCTTCAGCGGCTTAGGACAGAATGTGAAGCAAAGCGAAGAGCAGAGTTATGCATTCACGAAGATGGCACGCTATGACATGGTAGGCGTCTTTGTGTACCCAGTGGTGACATCAGGTAATAGATCATGACGGAGGCTCACAGTTCACAGTATTCAATCCATCCCGGTAGCACGAAGATGTATCGTGATATTCGTCAGAATTTTTGGTGAAATAGCATAAAGAAGGAGATAGCTCGATTTGTCTCTCGTTGTTTAGTTTGCCAACAAGGTAAAGCTGAATATCAGAGGCTAGCTGGACTTCTTCAACCTTTAACGATCCCAGAATGAAAATGGAAACACATTACCATAGATTTTGTGACTGGGTTACCTAAATTCCCAGCTGGAAGAGATGCTATATGGGTTATAGTTGACTGACTCACCAAGGTAGCTCATTTTCTTCTTTTTAGAATTAGTCAGTTAACGGATCAACTTGTAGAAATATACTCAGGCAGATAGTCAGATTGTATGGAGTGCCAGTCAATATCGTATCCGACAAAAATTCAAGATTTATATCATACTTTTGGCAGAGTCTTCAAGAGAGTTTAGGGATTCGTCTCAAGTTTAGTTCAGTTTATCATCCGCTGACAGATGGTCAGTCGGAGCGCACTATTCAAACTCTTGAGGATATGTTATGATCCCGTACACTTGACTTTGGTGGTTTGTGGGAAGATCACCTGCATCGAGTGGAGTTCTTCTACAACAAAAATTTTTAGGCCAATATATAGATGGCACTATTTGAGGCACTGTATGGCAGAAAGTGCAGATCACCTTTAGCCTGGGACGATGTTGGTAAGAGGCAGATACTTGGTCCATAAATGGTTACTCAGACTAACCAAGGGATTCATTCGTGCTAATGGTTCACCTTGGGGATCCCCGATTATAATGCCTCAGTCCCAAAATACTTAGGACAAAGTACGTAGACATGCCAGCTGTATACATACGAAGTATACTCCAACGTATGAAACTCCCGTATGTATACATAAGCTGTAAAATATAGTAAACAATGATAACTAAATCTCATCCACCAAATAAGAGAATAATAATATAAATCAACTATAAAATTTATCATTTATACATGTAGTTGGGCGGAGACAAATCCACTACCAACTATCTCAAAAGAAAGAAATATACAAGGAAATGATCGATAAAATGACAAGACGAACCATGGGCAATCATCTTCGAAGGACTGGAGAAGATTACGACCTTAGCTAGAACACCTGTAAAAAGTTACAAAGTACACACCTAGAGAGATAACCAGGTCCTCAGAGGGACGTAACAAGATACAAGAAGAACATGTCATAATAAACTGAATATATAAAATGTCACAAGCCACAAGTAAAGTAAAATAGTCCCAATCGTATCAAGATACATAAAGGAACGGGGTGACTTGACTAGGTTTTATCTAACCATTCAAATATGTTTATGCAGTTAAGAACAAATATTTTATCGCATGAGCCCTGGCTATAAATAGGATCTGGTATTGTCCCCACTTGGGCACCAGTGACCTAAGCGCATGACGTTCAAAAACGATAGTGGCTAACCTGAGGGGGTTATCATACCCGTATCTCCAGCAGAGCTTTCAGGTTACTAGGGAATGTGTAATAAAAGCCCATACAACAAAGAAATGTTCTTCCCACCCTATGCACCTATCTAGGTCGTATCTACGATCATGTACCTCTACTAACTGCTAAGTCTCCTAGCATGCCTCTATTAGCAGTTAGACCTAACGCATGCGTACAGGTGATCAGCCAACATGCAAGTACCTCTGCATACTACTCCTCTCACACATATTTCATGGTACAATTGTGTCAAGGGTTATGCAATACACTACAGAGGGTAGTTCCTTAACTCTAGGTCCATATGCAATCAAATGATGATAAATATGAAAGCTAATATCACTGAACATGTAGTAAATCAAGAACTATAATAATGGTACAACTAGAAGAACTGAAAATAAATAAATAGTGATATACAATACTAAAGAAAATGCGACTAAATATAAGTAGTAAATATGGCAAGATATCTTGCCTGAAGTAGTGTACAAAAAGGGCGACGTCCAATAGCTCGAACCGTCAGAATAGTGAAACGATGAAAGCCAGATTCTGTATACGTCCTCGAATGCTGAAATAAACACCATGAACGTGTTCGAAATATAAGATATATCTAGAAAATGCCTGTCCAAAAGTCAAATTCTAAAATATGGGCAAAATCGTAATTTTGGGTCAAAACGATGTTCGCCGTTGGACCCATTTTGTATCGAAATGCGTGCCTTAACCTACGGTCTCTAAAGTCGTCAAACTACATGTTTACGAGTCTAGTTTGAGGAGACAAACTCAATGGTATGTCCAGTTTTAGATTTCGATGAGTCGTGCACAAATTTGCCCGTTGGAACGGGTCGCGAGCTTGCCTCAACATCCTTACTGGTAACGGTCTTGTAGGAGTAGATAGATTCTTTTTCTCGTGTCAAATCATAGTTAGCAGTAGAGAGTTTCCTGCTAGATTGATAGAATTTTCGATAGCCGACTATGATGTGGTCCTAGGAATGGATTGGTTGAAGGATCAATATGCAAGAATAGGCTGCCATGTTGGCAGGATTATTTTTGGTATTCCTGACAAAGAAGAGTTTTCGTTTTCCAGAGGCAAAATAGAACCTTCTCCACTAGTCTTACGAATGGCAATAGCAGAAGCATTTCAGTTTTCCAGAGTAGTAGAAGAATTTCCTGACGTATTTACCGAAGATCTTTCAGGCATGCCTCCAGAGAGATAGAGAGAGAGAGTTCATTATTGATTTGATTCCAGCGACGGCACCAGTATCAGAGTAAGTATACAGAGTAGCACCATCAAAATTGGAGATCATATATAAGGTGATTGAAGAACTCAGAACCAAGGAATTCATTCGTGCTAGTGAATCACCTTGGGGAGTCCCGATGCTTCTTGTGAAGAAAAATGATGGTACGTTAAGATTATGTATTGATTATCGTACCTTGAATGCTGTAACAATTAAGAACAGATATCCCCTACCAAGGATAAATAATTTATTCGATCAACTCGGTGGGGCAACAGAATTCTCGAAGATTGACTTACAGTCGGGGTACCATCAGATCAAAGTCAGAGAGCAAGACATCCCAAGGACGACATTCAGATCAAGATATAGACATTGGGAGTTTCTCGTTATGCCATTCGGAGCGACCAATACGCCGGCAGTATTCATGGATCTCATGAATCGCATATTCATGCCCTATTTGGATCAGTTTGTGATAGTATTTATAGATGATATCTTAGTCTATAGCAAGAATGAAGTAGAGCATGAGCAACATCTCCGGGTAGTCCTTCAGATTCTCAGAGAGCACCAGTTGTATGCAAAGTTCAGAATTTTTTTGGCTTGATCGCATTTCGTACTTAGGTCATATCATCACTAGAGGTGGAGTGGAAGTGGATCCCCAGAAGATAGCAGCTATAGAGACAAGGCCAGTACCTAGCATCATCGCAGGTTCATAGTTTTTTAGGATTTGTGGGATATTACCGGCAATTTGTATCAGACTTCGCTTGGATTTCAGCGCCCTTGATGCAGTTGACCCATAAGGATGTGCAGTTTGCTTGGACAATAGAGTGTCAGAGTTCATTCAAAAAATTAAAGCAGGGATTAATGACGGTACCCATTCTCACGCTTACAAATAGGACTAGAGGAATTTCAGTTTATTGTGATACTTCAGGAAAGGGATTATGATGTGTCCTAATGAAACATGAGAAGGTAGTAGCTTACGCGTTACGTCAGCTTCATGATCATGAGAGAAATTACCCAACACATGACTTGGATTTAGCAGCGTTGGTTTTCGCACTCAAGCTTTGGAGGTATTACTTATACGGAGATCGGGTAGAAATTTTTACCGACCACAAGTCTTAAGTATGTGTTTACTTAGAAGAATCTTAACATGCGTCAGAGGAGATGGCTAGAGTTACTAGTGGATTATGACATCGACCTGCAGTATCATCCCGGGAAGGCCAACGTAGTTGCAGATGCGTTGAGTAGAAGAGCATGAGCTTATTTCCTGACAGCATAACCCGAGTTATTAGCGGATCTTCAGAATATGGGAATAGAGGTAGTTCTTCTACCAATGTGGCATTGATGGCCAGTATGCAAGTTCAGTCTAGCAGAGTTGAAAGAATCAATATAGCTCAATCAACGGATTCTAAGCTTCAGCGGCTTAGGACAGAATGTGAAGCAAGGCGAAGAGCAGAGTTATGCATTCACGAAGATGGCACGCTATGACATGGTAGGCATCTTTGTGTACCCAGTGGTGACATCAGGTAATAGATCATGACGGAGGCTCACAGTTCACAGTATTCAATCCATCCCGGTAGCACGAAGATGTATCGTGATATTCGTCAGAATTTTTGGTGAAATGGCATAAAGAAGGAGATAGCTCGATTTGTCTTTCGTTGTTTAGTTTGCCAACAAGTTAAAGCTGAATATCAGAGGCTAGCTGGACTTCTTCAATCTTTAACGATCCCAGAATGAAAATGGAAACACATTACCATAGATTTTGTGACTGGGTTACCTAAATTCCCAGCTGGAAGAGATGCTATATGGGTTATAGTTGACTGACTCACCAAGGTAGCTCATTTTCTTCTTTTTAGAATTAGTCAGTCTACGGATCAACTTGTAGAAATATACTCAGGCAGATAGTCAGATTGTATGGAGTGCCAGTCAATATCGTATCCGACAAAAATTCGAGATTTACATCATACTTTTGGCATAGTCTTCAAGAGAGTTTTGGGATTCGTCTCAAGTTTAGTTCAGTTTATCATCCACTGACAGATGGTCAGTCGGAGTGCACTATTCAAACTCTTGAGGATATGTTATGATCCTGTACACTTGACTTTGGTGGTTTGTGGAAAGATCACCTGCATCGAGTGGAGTTCTTCTATAACAAAATTTTTTAGGCCAATATATAGATGGCACTATTTGAGGCACTGTATGGCAGGAAGTGTAGATCACCTTTAGCCTGGGACGATGTTGGTAAGAGGCAGATACTTGGTCCATAAATGGTTACTCAGACTAACCAAGGGATTCATTCGTGCTAATGGTTCACCTTAGGGATCCCCGATTATAATGCCTCAGTCCCAAAATACTTAGGACAAAGTACGTAGACATGCCAGCTGTATACATACGAAGTATACTCCAACGTATGGAACCCCCGTATGTATACATAAGCTGTAAAATATAGTAACAATGATAACTAAATCTCATCCACCAAATAAGAGAATAATAATATAAATCAACTATAAAATTTATCATTTATACATGTAGTTGGGCGGAGACAAATCCACTACCAACTATCTCAAAAGAAAGAAATATACAAGGAAATGATCGATAAAATGACAAGACGAACCATAGGCAATCATCTTCGAAGGACTGGAGAAGATTACGGCCTTAGCTAGAACACCTGTAAAAAGTTACATAGTACACACCTAGAGAGATAACCAGGTCCTCAGAGGGATGTAACAAGATACAAGAAGAACATGTCATAATAAACTGAATATATAAAATGTCACAAGCCACAAGTAAAGTAAAATAGTCCCAATCGTATCAAGATACATAAAGGAACGGGGTGACTTGACTAGGTTTTATCTAACCATTCAAATATGTTTATGCAGTTAAGAACAAACATTTCATCGCATGAGCCCTGGCTATAAATAGGATCTGGTATAGTCCCCACTTGGGCACCAGTGACCTAAGCGCATGACGTTCAAAAACGACAGTGGCTAACCTGAGGGGGTTATCATACCCGTATCTCCAGCAGAGCTTTCAGGTTACTAGGGAATATGTAATAAAAGCCCATACGAAAAAGAAATGTTCTTCCCACCCTATGCACCTATCTAGGTCGTATCCACGATCATGTACCTCTACTAACTGCTAAGTCTCCTAGCATGCCTCTATTAGCAGTTAGACCTAACGCATGCGTACAGGTGATCAGCCAACATGCAAGTACCTCTGCATACTACTTCTCTCACACATATTTCATGGTACAATTGTGTCAAGGGTTATGCAATACACTACAGAGGGTAGTTCCTTAACTCTAGGTCCATATGCAATCAAATGATGATAAATATGAAAGCTAATATCACTGAACATGTAGTAAATCAAGAACTATAATAATGGTACAACTAGAAGAACTGAAAATAAATAAATAGTGATATACAATACTAAAGAAAATGCGACTAAATATAAGCAGTAAATATGGCAAGATATCTTGCCTGAAGTAGTGTGCAAAAAGGGCGACGTCCAATAGCTCGAACCGTCAGAATAGTGAAACGATGAAAGCCAGATTCTGTATACGTCCTCGGATGCTGAAATAAACACCATGAACGTGTTCGAAATATAAGATATATCTAAAAAATGCCTGTCCAAAAGTCGAATTCTAAAATATGGGCAAAATCGTAATTTTGGGTCAAAACGATGTTCATCGTTGGACCCATTTTGTACCGAAACGTGTGCCTTAACCTACGGTCTCTAAAGTCATCAAACTACATGTTTACGAGTCTAGTTTTAGGAGACAAACTCAATGGTATGTCCAGTTTTGGATTTCGATGAGTCATGCACAAATTTGCCCATTGGAACGGGTCGCAAGCTTGCCAAATAGGCGTTCCGGTCAACCTTCTCAGCATCGGACCAAACTTGGCATACAGGACCAAAAAAATGATACGGTCCTGCTGGAGCAAGTTTTGTCTCGATTTGACGAACGTGCACAAAGTAATTGATAAATTTGTAAAAGGTCGATACGGTAAATTTTGACGGATATGCATCAAATTTGTCGCGCACACGCAACCAATTTGAATTCCGTCAAAGCCCACACGTCCGCGAAGCTGATACGCACCTTTCGAAGCTTTCGGTTCACACCACGTCGCCTAGTTTGTCGGGACGCACGTCTCGAAGAATTTTCTAAAAATTTTGTTTCAAAAACCAGTTTTTTTTTCTCAATTTTTAAAGAAAAATAAGTTTTCAAAGACTTGATGAAATTACGAACTGAAAAGTAGGTTTTAATGATGTTCAAGTTGACTACAATATGGTTTAGGTGGTTTTCTCAAATAGTCAATAGGTCGACGAATATTCGTCTTCCAAAACAGTGTCAGAGATTCAATATTCTGTTCGTATGAAATGATGTTTCGCCAAGGTTTACTTCGATTTTTTGTGGTCGATCTAGTTTGGTTAAAAACATCTAATTGAGGAAACCAACATCAAATAGGTTGTCGACATACCAGAAAAGACGGTTCGCTAAACGCTTGATCGAGCGTCGTACAGGCTCGCTACGAAGTTGGGTTGATGGTTGCTACTGCTGTTGCTGTGCTCCAACCCCCGTGCACGTATGGCCGGTGATGCTGGTCTGCCGGCCACCGTACGAAGTCTGTACGCTCGTACAGTAGAGCCCTAGGGGCGCGCGAGGGTAATGGTGAGGAAGGAGGTAGGGTTCAGTTTGTTGTTGGTGGTGTTGGGGTTTTATATAGCAGTCGGGGGGGGGGGGGGGGGGGGGGCTTTGGGCGCTCAGGTGAACAGTGCCCCCTCCCTCGCGGGTACTATTCACCCGAGGATGGTTTTTGATATATATATATATATATTCTCTCCTATCCGTTCCCAATTCTCAGCATCCGACTCCAATAAAAACCCTAAACCATGGCGGACAGAGGCAGCACCGGCGACCACGGCGGCTTTGGCAGGGGCTTCGGTCGTAGCGACAGAGGCGGCCGCAGCCGTGCCGAGGAGGAGGGGAAGTGGGTCCCCATCATAAAGCTCGGGCGCCTCGTGGCCGCCGGCACCATTAAGTCGGTCGAGCAGATCTACCTCTACTAGCTCCCTATCAAGGAGCACCAAATCGTCGACGCCCTCCTCCCGGGCATCCTCAAGGACGAGGTGATGAAGATCATGCCGGTCCATAAGCAGGCCCGGACAGGGCAGCGGACCCGGTTTAAGGCATTCGTGGTGGTCGGTGACAACAACGACCACGTGGGGCTGGGGGTGAAGTGCGCTAAGGAGGTGGCCACGACGATCAGGGGTACGATCATTCTCGCGAAGCTGCTGTAGGCCTCAAAAATGAAAGTCATACTGAGTTAATCAGGATAAGTTCTAAAAGTCACGCAGAGTTGATCAAGACAGCATTTAAAAATCACGCTGGGTTCTACCAGACTATTTCTTCAAATATACGCAGGGACAACTCATCATGCGTGTCAGAGTGTCATTATGACTGACAGCACAACAGTCAAGGAATGTCTCCTCGTATGCCACGTATGCACGGAACTCGAGAGATCACAGCCGTCTACTGCGTGATTCTCGAAATCTTCTTCAACAAGACTCAGCCTTTACCAAGTTGGCGTGACTAATGGAGCTTATCTTCATTTAATGCGACTGACAGTGCAATCAATGTCAGAGATTTTGTGTCAGACGAAGTATGTCGAATCAAGACAGCTGGCAGTCTGCGTGTATTTTGTTCCTTCCTCAAAGCTTGCATGAATTCTGAGCTTTCTGCTTCCAGTTAGCGTGTATTCTGAAGTTTTCTACCCCAAGTCTGCGTGGATTTCATCTTTAATAAGTCTGCGTGGATTTCATCCTCAACAAGGCTGCGTGGATTTTGTCTTCAACAAGTCTGCATGGATTTCATCCTCAACAAGGCTGCGTGGATTTTGTCTTCAACAAGTCTGCGTGGATTTCATCTTTAACAAGGCTGCGTGGATTTCGTCTTCAATAAGTCTGCGTGGATTTCATCAAATTGGAGTACGTGGTAGCCATGCCACCGATCTCTCTCATGCGTGCCCTGTAACTTGCATACGACTCATGCACGAATGCCATGTGTCAAACAGTTACAGGCCACGTCCAGTAACTACCCATTAACTCTGCGTGTATTTGAGTCCTGCGTGACTTTTCAAATATACACAGGTTATGAAGTAGTTATCTTTTCAGTTATTTTTGACTCTATAAATAGAGTTTTTTTCTTATTCATTATACAGATACATAGTTATCTTGCTGTCGAAATTTTGAGAGTTTTTCTTCTTCGTATCGTCTAAGGGATAAAGCGATCGTCTTCTAGATCGGATTCCTACAGTTGTAATTTTCCCAGATATACAATAAATAAAGGAATTTATTTATGGAAAACAAATTGACGACTCTGCTGGGGAAAACCATCTCCTCTTCTGAGATGGCAACAACTCAATGCGATACTTCGTCAATCGGCTCGACGAAGAATGTGATATCGATCCAATTCGATCAACTCGCTTATGAAGAAATGCATCGGGCTAAGGGAGGCAAGCCCACTTCAGCCTCCATCACCACTGCCAAGTCGAAGGGACGATCTGTCTACGTCCCTAAGAACCAGTTGGCAACCAATGGTAAAGTTTCTGCCACAGTGTCTACTCCTAACACTGGCAAGAACTCTACTGCAAGCACGCACACTCTTGTGTGCTCAAATTCGACAGCAGTCAAAAGTCACGCTGACAGCACTGGCTCTTTAGCCAAGCCTGTTCCAGTGTACAATCCCAAAAATCACGCTAACAGCACCGGCTCCTTAGCCAAGCCTGTTCCAGCGTGCAATTTCAAAGTCAAAAGTCACGCTGACAACACTGGCTCCTTAGCCAAATCTATTCCAGCGTGCAAACTGAATCTCAAAAATCACGCTGACAAACTTGTTCCAACGTTTATTTCTAAAGTCAAAAATCACGCTAACAACACTGGTTCTTTAACCAAGCCTGTTTCAGCATGTGTTCCACCATCCAACAAGTCAAATCTCTCTGACTCAGTGTGCATGCCAAAATCTGGCTCTTTAGCCAAGACTTTATACGCTGAGAAGAATAGCTCTTTAGCTATCTCTTCTTCCTTGCCAAATTCTGCTAGAACTGGGGGTGGTCTTGCTAAGGCTCCTTCACAAATGGCACACAAAGTCCCTTCGAAAAGAAATAACTCTTTAGTTGTTTCTTCTGTTCCTGTAGTTTTTACTTCAGGAACAGCTTTGGCTGACAGTTTTGTTAGTCAAAGAAAAGGAAATAGTCTTTTGACTACTCTTCCTTCTGGACATTCTATGTCTCAAAATTTGAACAAGTCTAAGAAGAAACATTTCTTAATGTCTTCTTCTACGACTTCTTCAGATTTGGCACAGAATATGTCCATAAAAGAGGGTCTGTTACCAACTCCTAATCAAGGGGGTGGTTCAACTCTGCCTTCTCTGCAGATATCCAGGTCAATGGAAGGAAAACTCCAAGTATCAAAAACTAATGTTTTACCTCCAACTGATCTAAGAACAAAACTGAATCAAACCCGATTGGGAAGCACTTCTGGTGTCAAGAAACCATACCAATCGGGAACAAAAATAAAAGATCCGGATGCAGAGTATGCCAGAAATTATGTGGCTCAGATTAATCACTCTCTATATAATCAAGAGCCATCAAGACCCAAGAACAAGAATTATATTCCTAAATCTTCACAAACTAATTTACGAGAATATTTTCAACAGAAGAGAAGGAATAATTCTGTGTCAATAGATCATGACCATGATGAATGTGACTTCCAGCCGAGAGTCATAATTCAATATAGATGTCAATCAATGGATCATGAACATGTTGATCATGAATGTGACTTTCAGCCAAGAGTCATAATGCAATGCAGATGTCAAACTAAATGACAATCTGTCTTCAATCGGATTCAGTATGAACCTATGCCTGATGAAGATGAGCCTCTGTTTGCTTCTGTTAACATGACTTTCCGGGATACTGGGGGTAGAACTGATAGTCCAGATGGAGTATACCGAGGCACCAGATCAAGAGTCATGGCTTCTAATCAAAGGACTTTGATTCCTGAAGATGATTATGAATTTCTCGGAGAATCTAACTTTCCACCTCTTCCTACTGAGGGTAGTTCTCCTACACCTGACTTTGATGTACAAAGTAGTGATTCAGAACAAACAACATCCACCAATTCATCAATAATTCCTCGTACAGTCACAACTTATATGGTGGATGGGAACACTGATGAACCTTCTTCTTCCATGACTCCTCAAGAACAAAGAATTGCTTCTTTGGAACAGCAAATGAAATCTATGGCTGATACTATGAAGTCGATGTATGAACTTGTAGCAGCCCAGATACAAAATCAACAAACTGTACCTGAAGCTATACCAATTGATACTGGTGTAAGTTCGATACAAGTTCCTCCAGCAGTTCAATCTAATATTCCTGTCCAAGCTCAATCAGTTCCTAGTCTCTCGGGAGCTGGGGGTAGTGCTTATAATGCTGTTCCTCCTCCTAACTATTCTCTACAAGCTACAACTCTATAATCTTTCGAAGTTGTCACTGAAGAATTGAGGAATCTCAAAACTCAATTCGAGGCATTTAAACAAAAGGATGGTTTACAAAGGTTGGATATCAAGCAACCATACCCGATAGAATGAAAGCAAGTATCTTATCCTCCTAAATACAAGCCTCCTACTATCTCATTCTTTGACGGAACCACTTCTCCAAGTCAGTTTCTCAATCACTTTGAAGTGATGACTGACCAACTACAACCAAGTGACGCCCTCCTTACTTGGGTGTTTGTTGGATGTCTCAAAGGCACGGCTTATGACTGGTATAGGAGTCTCCCTGATGGGTGTATTACATCATTTGCCGGCTTCAAACAAATGTTCCTTGAACGATTCTATGAAGGGATAAATGACATGACTATGTCATCTCTCATCAGAATCAAGCAGAAGAATAATGAGACTACTGAGAGTTTCATTGAACGGTTTCGAAGAGAAGCTCTGAAGATGCCTCTTGGCACTCCTGATGCTGTCACCATTGACACATGCAAATCAAATCTGTTACTAATCATCAGTATGTGGACAGGATCCACTCAATTTCAAGATTGGCCTTCTTTCATAATGAGTGCCAAAGCTGCAGAAATCAGTGTCGAAACCTTCAAAGGTTTAGGGGTGCAGATGAATCCCAAAGAAACAGGCCAAAATGCTAGCAATAATGCTAAAAACAATGCTCGCAGGGGAAAAGAAGCCCTTGAAGTCAATTTTCAGAATCAAGATGCATCGGCCGTCCAAACTACTCCTACCTCTACAAATCAACAATCAAGAGCACCTCGCCCTAGAGAAGAATATTCTTTTGATGACGATGATGTCCTTGGTATCTTCGAATGTCTGCTTAAAGGTAATAAAATACAATTACCTGAAATGAAGAAACCTGATGAAGCTGGTAAAACAGATCATCCGAAATATTGTCCATACCATAGAATGCTGGGTCACACAATTCGTTCATGTTATGTACTGAAAGGAAAGATCTAGGAAATGATCAAGTCTGGAGCTATCACCCTCACTCCCAAAGAGAAGACGGTTACCTCTAACATCGTCTCTATGCAATTCGGAGATTTTTCTCTTCAACTTCTTGAAAGCGGAATTGTTCCTATCCCCAAGGCAACTCTGGAAATCGTGAATATTCCTCCTCCACAGTTTGAAGGTTTAGTGCCAATCACTATGGAAACAGGAGAAATCATGTGGATCCATCCTGATCTTGTAGCAGATTTTGAATCTCCTTCCCTTCAAAAGACTACATCCCGAAAGTCCAAGAAGGCTGGAAAGACCAAGTCATGTCATATGACTTCTCTCGGGTCTACTTCCGACACAGAGCCAAAAGACGAAGCTAAAGCACTTGCTGGTGCTACTAGAACAGGGAAGTCTTATCTAAAGGATTACTCCAAAAATCCTGACGATACTCCTAATGTTTCCCCAGCTGTCAAAGATACCCCTGCTGACAAAGATGTTTCTCCTGAGGAAGAATCATCCACTGTACCTGTTCCTTCAACTACACCGGGGGTACCTACTCCTTCCAAGCCTACAACTCTTGAGAAAGACAAGCAACAGGCTCGCTTTGATAAGCCAATCAAGAAGTTCCCTCCTCTTGGACTTCAGAAGCCTTATAACTTCGACATTTTAGCTCAGCTTGCTAATACTCCAGCTAGAATGTCTCTCTTTGAACTTCTACGTCTTTCTAAAGAGACTCGGGAGACCTTAAGCGAGGCGCTTCTTCAGGCTGACGCTTGTCTTGCACAACTAAAGGAGCCAGATGCAGAATCTGCTACTTGCTTACACTGCAATAGTGTATTGGAGATTATCCCAAATATCACCTTTACACAAGATGACATGCTCTTGGAAGACAATAGACATGACCGGCCTCTCTACTACACCGGTTATATTGATACGGTGAAGATAGATCGTATCCTCATCGATCCAGGGTCTGCTATAAGCATAATGCCAAGGAGTCTACTGGATGAATTAAAAATCCCTGTTCACAAGCTTTCTAAGACGGTTACTACTATCTTGGGATTCAATCAAAGCTGAAGCGAGCCTTTGGAAAAGATTCATCTGAAGCTTCAGATAGGAGATTCCAGATCTAAAGTCACCTTCTATGTGATTGAGATCGTAGGATCTTACAATCTTCTTCTGGGAAGACCCTTCCTGCATGAAAATAATGTGGTGCCTTTAACTCTTCATCAGTGTTTCAAATACATTGATAGCAATGGACAAGTACGAAAGAAAGTTGCTGATATAAATCCTTTTCGTGGGGTTGAAGCTTATTTTAATGACTCCCGGATGTACAAAGAAGAATACATAAAGGTTATACAAGCCATGGAACAAGAAGATTCACAAAGTGAGACTTTGATAATTCCTATCAAAGGTCGAACTACTCCACAACAATCTCCTACATCTTCTGGAGAAGGTTCTTTTATTGTTCCAGTGAGTGGACGTATCTCTCCATTGCCTCAGTCATCTATTCAAGATACACTGATCATTCCTGTCAGTGGGCGTACTACAGTTCCTGTATCTTCTCCTATAAGACAGGATACTCTGATAATTCCTGTCAGAGGGCGGACTACTCTTCTATCTCAAAGGGAGCTCACCTCTTCTGAGCCATTTGTTATCGATCTAAATCGAAACAAAGCTTCTTCTTCTTCTTCTTCTCCTCCCTTAGTCATTGACTTGGCTAAGATTTCTAAGGCTCAGCCCTCTTCCAATGTAAATACTGTTGCTTTTGAATTTAATGAAATGTCTCCATCTTTGCAGTATATCGATGTGTGCAATCATGTTCATAGTTATTTGCATTTGTTAGATGACTTAAGAACAATCACCATAGGAGTTGTACAGACTTTCCATACGGGAGTATCCCTAGAATCAGTACAAACTTCATACTTTCTAGTTTCCAGCAGAAAGCCAGGAGACATTCCAATATTCTTTTACAAAGGGCCCCAGAATCCCTCTGATCTAGAAGATGATGATAAAAACGATGATATCGGAAGGTTACAATTACGTCGTTATAGTCAGCAATGTAAAGACATCATCAAAAATATGGGCTATGACTTCAGAACTGGTCTCAATGGAAGAGGAAGAAGAATGCCTGTTCGGATTCCTTCTCTGAAATATGGAAGGACAAAATGCGGATTGGGTTATATTGCTCCTACTCCTTTCATCAATACTATTCATGAAGATCCCGAATCTGACGAAGATACGAGATCTGATTCTTCTAGTACCACTTCTTGGGATTTCGATACAAGTATCGGTGATTTCCATCACAACATTTTCTCTTCTAATATGGTCTCCATTGACGGTTCTGAGAAAGATGATGAAAACGAAGATGACTTTGAAATCTCACCTGAATCAGAACAATGGGCCCAAAGATTAGATAATCGATGGAAATTCAGATTTGAGCAAAAAGAACCTCCGACTGAAGACAAACTTGTTCAAATAGATGTTGGTGAAGAGGGATCCCCCAAACCGATATTCATCAGTGAAAGTCTTTCAGAAATTGATAAGCAAGACATGATCAAACTCATTCGTGAATACATTGATGTCTTTGCTTGGAGCTATGAAGACATGCCAGGACTTGATCCACAGATCGCAACTCACAAGCTCAATATCTTGTCGAATGCTAAACCGGTCAAACAACAACAGCGACGATTTCGTCCAGACATCATGGATGCAATTGAAACTGAAGTCAATAAACTCATGGCCTCTGGGTTTATTAGAGAGGAACAACATCCAGATTGGGTGGCTAACATAGTTCATGTTCTAAAAAAGACTGGCAAAATCAGAGTCTGTATAGACTACCGCGATCTCAATGCGGCATGTCCTAAAGACGAATTCCCTCTACCAATCACCGATGTCATGATCGATAATACCTGTGGGTTTGAACGAATGTCATTCATGGATGGGTATTCCGGGTACAATCAGATTAAAATGTTTCCAGATGACGAGAAGCACACTTCTTTCAGAACGCCGATTGGTACATACTGTTATACAGTTATGCCATTCGGTCTCAAGAATGCAGGATCAACTTATCAACGAGCTATGAGTACTATATTCCACGAACATCTCCAAAAAATAGTCGAATGCTACGTTGATGACATTGCTGTCAAAAGTCAACAAAAGGAGGATCATATCCAAGATTTGAAGACTATATTTGATCTAATGCGCAAGCATCAATTAAAGATGAACCCTACTAAGTCCTTCTTAGGTGTCTCTAGTGGTAAATTTCTCGGCTTCGTCATTACCTCTAAAGGTATACACGTGGATCCCGAGAAGATCAAAGCCATCCAAGAGATGCGTCCTCCACGCACCTTAAAAGAGCTACGAGGATTTCAAGGAAGGATCGCTTATATCAGGAGATTCATCTCTAATTTATCAGGACACTGCAGACCATTCAACAAACTTATGAAGAAAGGTGTTTCTTTCGTCTGGAATGATAAATGTCAGAAAGCATTTGATGATATAAAACAATATCTGATGAGCCCACCAGTTTTGGTACCTTCCGTCTCAGGAATTCCATTTCTTCTATACACCCGAGCAATGAGTCATTCATTGGGTGCATTACTTGCTCAGAAGAATAAAAATGGTCATGAACAAGCCATTTACTATCTCAGTCGCACTATGACCGGAGCTGAACCTCGATATTCACCGGTCGAAAAAGAATGTCTAGTCTTGATATTTGCTGTCCAAAAGACACGACATTATATCATTGGCCAGACCATTCATGTCATCTCCAGGATCAATCCCATACGAATCATGATGAAGAAACCAAGTGTTCTGAATTCTCGATTGGCTAACTGGGGAATTCTACTTGCTCAGTATGATATGCATTACATTCCCCAGAAGTCGGTTAAAGGACAAGCTTTAGCTGATTTTCTGGCTGCTCATTCAATTCCAGAGAATTCAAAACTCTATGATGAGATCCCAGATGAAGTCCTTGATTCAAATCAAGTTGCTGAAGAAGATTCTACTTGGCGTCTATTCTTTGATGGAGCTTCAAGAATAGGTCATAATGGTGATATTGTCGCTGGGGTTGGAATTGTTCTTGTATCGCCAGAAGGTCTTGCTATCCAAAGAGCTTATTCTCTCGATCAGCCATGTTCAAACAACGTTGCTGAGTACAATGCATTACTTATTGGTCTTCAGCTCGCTAAACATCTGAATATTCAACATTTAGAAGCATATGGAGATTCTAAACTTATTGTTAACCAGATACGGGGCACTTATAAAGTTCGCCATCAAGATCTGGTTCCTTATCATAGATCAGCTATATCTATGGCTTTATTATTTGAAGAATTCTTCATAGAGCATGTTAGGCGAGCATGTAACACAGAAGCTGATGCTCTTGCTAATCTCGCGGCGGTGTTAGCTATTCCAATTAGACGACAACAAATGATTATTGTTTGCAATCGAGAATTATTCCATCTTGAGAATAATCTAACTCTGGGACTTCCAGTTGATATTGAAGAATCAGCATCTCATGATGTCAATACTACAAGAGGATTTGGATTTGGTCGTAAATCCTTTTCATCTTCATCTGATTCTAGCATGGAATTCATCTTCAGCAATTCATCTGAGACTCATAATACGAATAAATATTGGAGACTTTCTTTCTTAGATTTCGTATTGTATGATATTCTTTCAGATAATCTGAGTGAGGCAGCATCTATCAGACGACGATCACTTAGATTCTATTACAATCATACTACAAAGACCTTATATCGTCGATCTTATGACGGTCTACTTCTTCGATGTATTGCCGATGATGAGGCACAGCAAATTATCCGCGAAGCACATGACGGAATTTGCGGAGCACATCAGCCCGGACCAAAACTTCAAGACCGTATTCGACGTATGGGTTATTATTGGACTACTATGGTATCAGATGCCATCGAATATGCAAGGAAGTGCAAAGCGTGCCAGATCCATACAGATTTCATCCATCAACCTTCAGAATTTCTATATCCAACGGCAGCATCATGGCCCTTCGAAGCCTGGGGCATGGATATTATTGGCCCGATCAATCCGCCGTCATCCAAAGGTCATCGGTTTATTCTCGCAATAACCGATTATTTCTCCAAATGGGCCGAAGCCATTCCTTTATCTAAAGTCAAAACTTCCAACGTTATTAGTTTTATCAAACACCATGTCATTTACAGATTTGGTGTTCCTCGATGTATTATTCATGATAATGGTCCACAATTCGTCAGCAGAAATTTACTCGATTCTGCGACGATCATCGGATCAACAATATGGATTCTACCGCATACAATCCTGCAGCTAATGGATTAGCAGAAGCTTTCAACAAGACCATCATCAAACTCCTAAAGAAGTTTGTTTCTACCAACAAACGTAATTGGAGTGAGAAGCTTGGCGAATGTTTGTGGGCTTACCGCACTACAGTTCGTAATGCCACTAAATGTACACCCTTCTCTTTGGTGTACGGATGCGAAGCTGTTCTCTCGTTAGAGATTCAAATTCCTTCTTTAAGGATAGCAATCGCTAATGAACTTACCACCAAGAATAATGATCGTCTTCGACTTTAGGAGTTGGAAGCTCTGGATGAAAAGCGGTTATATGCTCAACAGAACATCGAATTCTATCAGGCTAGAATTTCAAGATCTTCTAACAAGAAAGTTAGAGTTCGAGCATTTCAAAAAGGAGAACTTGTTCTTACAGTCAGACGTCCGATGACTATGACACACATGAGCAAAGGCAAGTTCGATGTAAAATGGGAAGGTCCATTCATCGTGAATAAAGTCTTTTCTAATGGGGCTTATCAGCTTACTACCATGGATGGTAAAGTCACTATGATGCCCATTAATGGCAAGTTCTTGAAGAAATATTATGTCTAATATTTTCATTCGTCAAGATTGCTCTCCCATCATTCCCTAGCAATAAACCAAAATCATTGTTCTTTCCAAAGAATCGTTTCGATATCTGTTATCCCCAGTGGAAATGGATATTCTATTTTGTATCATTTTCTTAACAAATTTGATATCTAGAAAATCATGTCCATATTACCTCTGAATTTTCTATCTCAGTATCATATTTATGAAAATGATATCTAGTCTTTTGATTTCCGAGTCTAAAGATCAATGAGTAAAGGTAAATTTGATGTAAAGTGGGAAGGATGCATCGTAAGCGAAGTTTTCTTAAAACAAAGCTTATCAGTTAGCCGAGTTAGACAGTCGAATTGCTATTACACATGAATATAAATAAGACTATTTGTAAACATTATCAGTTTATAAATAAAAGTTGATTTTATTTCATGAAGAGGAGTACATTATCATGGAAGATCACTGTCGTCCTTCTCAAACTTGGGACGAGGACCAAATACATAATTGGTAAAAGAATTGAATACATCATTGCCTGATCGCACCAGAAATTGGCAAGCAGCCAGCCTCCTTGCTTCTTCTTCTTCGGTTTTTCCTGGTTCGAGTAAGAAGTCCAGGATATCCTTTGGTTGCTCGGGAGCAGACGAGCCTTCACCCGTCTTCGTCTTTGGTGGAGTTGGACGCTCTTTAGCGCCTTCGTCAACGTTGGAGACGACTTCAGCCTTCTTCGTGTTATCTTCGGAAGACATTGTGAATAGAAGAGAGAAGAGAATGATGTTGATCTTTTCAAACTCAGAATTATGCTCTATTTATAGGTATTTGGTTACATGGATCGAAGAGACGCGTCTTTTCCGAGATTCGTTCATTATGATGGTTCGTCCATTCTTTTGTTACATTCATTCGATGGTTCATCCATTCATTACAGTCATTATGATGGTTTGTCCATTCATTTCCCATCCATTTGTTACAACCACTCGATGATTCGTCTTTATTCCATCATGACAATCTATTTTACGCAAAAGTGCAAAGGCATTATATTGATTCAAAATCAATTACATTCGCACTTTCATAGAAGATCATCATCTCTTTAGCCCGACAAGAAGCAAGAGATTACATTGATAAACTATAATTAAAGACATATAGAAATAACCGAAAATAGACATTCTTTTGGCCTAGTTACGATGACGCATATGCCATTCCCTCAACCATTTTGCATACAAAGGGTGTATATTCTCGTCCAGAGCAAGAGGGTCAGAACTCCCAGTACTGCTTTCTTCAGACATGGGTTCTTCCTTTACAGATGCTTTAATATCAGAAATGTGTTCCTCCTTGATGGGTGCCAGTTCTTCTTCGGGTGTCCCTTCTTCTTGTTTGACGAAAGGCAACACTTCCTCCTTCACAACGATCTCAGCCTTCAGTGTAGACGCTGCAAGGAATCACGCAAAGATCAAAAATCACATATGAGATTATTCACGCAGATGACTAAGTCATGCAGAGTCATGAAGTCTGCGTGACTAATTTAACATTTGACATCTCTGTCAATAGATGAAAAATCATGCAGAGTCATGAAAAGTCTGCATGATTTATCCAAACATTGACATTTCTGCCAACATGTGAAAAATCACGCAGAGTCATGAGTGCCATGCTCCTTTGCGTGAAACACAGAGCTTCGTAAACACGAAGATGTGAAGTATGGCTGACCCTAAAGAGGGGGCATACTTTGATTAATATCCTTTGCCCTAAGAAGGGGGGATATATTTCTAAAGTTTATTATTTGTTTTAAGAACCCTAATTCTATGTGGAGTTCATCTGACATCTGCATCGAAGTCGTCTTCAACAGTTCGTATCCGTCCATCACTTACGCTGCATAGGCGATTGCGTAACTTCGTGTCGTGGAAGTCTATCAGTAGTGGCACGCGAGGAAGTCGTAGGAGCTTTCCCCTTGGCCTGAGCGTCGAATTTCTTGGGCGCCATTACTGTAAAGGAGAAGAAGTTCGTCGGGGAAGATGAAGTTCGTCGGAGGAGGAGTTTTCTCTTCTGTGGATTATCTCTTGAAAGCAAGTAAAGAATGAAAGAATGGGTTTATGGCCTTTTATAGACTCATGAAGAATTCTAAATGGCATCATCATTACTTGCCTCGATATTTGGAGATTTGCATGGGATCCTAACCGCACAGAATCCCAACAGTCCAATCATCTCGGAGTAAATCTCTCATTAAAGTCATTTCAGCGTGACTAAATCCATTTTATCATCTCTATTTCAAAGTATTTCGAAATAATTTATCATTTTTCAAAAACTTTGAAGGGGGTTTTGTAGGCCTCAAAAATGAAAGTCATGCTGAGTTGATCAGGATAAGTTCTAAAAGTCACGCAGAGTTGATCAAGACAGCATCTAAAAATCACGCTGGGTTCTACCAGACTATTTCTTCAAATATACGCAGGGACAGCTCATCATGCGTGTCAGAGTGTCATTATGACTGACAATACAACAGTCAAGGAATGTCTCCTCGTATGCCACGTATGCACAAAACTCGAGAGATCACAATCGTCTACTGCGTGATTCTTGAAATCTTCTTCAACAAGACTCAGCCTTTACCAAGTTGGCGTGACTAATGGAGCTTATCTTCATTTAATGCGACTGATAGTACAATCAATGTCAGAGATTTTGTGTTAGATGAAGTATGTCGAATCAAGACAGCTGGCAGTCTGCGTGTATTTTGTTCCTTCCTCAAAGCTTGCGTGAATTCTGAGCTTTCTGCTTCCAGTTAGCGTGTATTCTGAAGTTTTCTACCCCAAGTCTGCATGGATTTCATCTTTAACAAGTCTGCGTGGATTTCATCCTCAATAAGACTGCGTAGATTTTGTCTTCAACAAGTCTGCGTGGATTTCATCCTCAACAAGGCTGCGTGGATTTCGTCTTCAACAAGTCTGCGTGGATTTCATCTTTAACAAGGCTACGTGGATTTCGTCTTCAACAAGTCTGCGTGGATTTCATCAAATTGGAGTACGTGGCAGCCATGCCACCGATCTCTCTCATGCGTGCCCTGTAACTTGCACACGACTCATGCACGAATGCCATGTGTCCAACAGTTACAGGCCACGTCCAGTAACTACCCATTAACTCTGCGTGTATTTGAGTCCTGCGTGACTTTTCAAATATACACAGGTTATGAAGTAGTTATCTTTTCAGTTATTTTTGACTCTATAAATAGAGTTCTTTTCTCATTTATTGTACAGATACATAGTTATCTTGCTGCCGAAATTTTGAGAGTTTTTCTTCTTCGCATCGTCTAAGGGATAAAGCGATCGTCTTCTAGATCGGATTCCTACAGTTGTAATTTTCCCAGATACACAATAAATAAAGGAATTTATTTATGGAAAACAGCTGCCAGTGGTGCCGGTACGGAGGGGCTACTGGGGGAACAAGATCGGGAAGCCGCACACCGTCCCGTTCAAGGTGACCGGGAAGTGTGGGTCGGTCACGGTCAGGATGGTGCCGGCGCCGAGGGGCACGGGGATCGTCGCTGCCAGGTTGCCGAAGAAGGTACTGCAGTTTGTCGAGATCGAAGACGTCTTCACGAGCTCCAGGGGCTTGATAAAGACCCTCGGTAACTTTGTCAAGGCCACATTTGATTGCCTCATGAAAACCTACGGGTTCTTGACACCCGATTTATGGACTGAGACTCACTTCGTGAAGTCCCCATACCAAGAGTATACAGACCTGTTGGCCAAGCCTATTGCTAAGGCAATCATTGAAGAACTTCAGGTGCTGGAAAGTTAAGCAGTTTCTAGGTTTCTAAGAAGTTGAAAGGGGATGTTGTGTGGTCCTTCACTTTTAGCTATCATTCTATTTTGCAGTAATGTTCTTAGAGAACTTCAACAACGAACTAGATAGGGAATTCTACATCTTTTTCTTGGATGACTGTTATTCTCTAAGGTGTTTTAAGGTTTTCTAGTTTCTTCATGTTTGAAGTTTTGTACTGCTATAAAATTTATATTGTTTTTAGTATATATATATATATATATATATATATATATATATATGTATATGTATATATATATATATATATATATATATATATATATATTTAATATATATATATATATATATATATATATATATATAAAGAAATATATATATATATATATATATATATATATATATATATATATATATATATATATATATATATATATATATATATATATATATATATATATATATATATATATATATATATACTCAAATCTTCTTAAATATATCTACATATATATAAATATGTATATGTATGTATATATACTCAAATCTTCTTTATATATATGTAGATATATTTAAGAAGATTTGAGTATATATATATATATATATATATATATATATATATATATATATATATATATATATATACACATATACACCATAAATCTATATAAAATCCAAATAACAATTTAAATTTCACATATCCAAATATTTAATATATTTAAACCCATGTACTTATTTATATAAATTCAATTACCAATAAATAAACTCAAAATTTTTTATTAGAATAAACATGTTTACCAAATCTCCATAAAATAAATTTAATAATAATAAAATAATAAAAATTGCCCCAATGGGTGATCTTTACCATGCCCTTACTTGGTTCTAGAAAATCAACCAATATTGGAAAACATCATTAATAATAAAAATATAAATTTTGTACCTCTAATTTAATAATTAGAAAATATTTCTCAAATTCTAAAATAATATTAAGAACATTTGCACATCCATAAAATATGCCTATAGGGTCGTCTTGGTCACTCCACATTTCTACTTGGGCCTGGGTTTGGTCCGAGCCCAGTTCGGACTGAATGAGACAAACCGAGTCATCTAAAAATCAATATATAAAATAATATCTTATTAAAATTATTTAAATAAGTCAATTCACAACCTGGCCTGGTTTTTCTAGTTTGGACATCACCATGGCTAGGCTTCCCTTAGCATGGCTAATATACTAGTCGAGGCTTACTGCTACAACTTCCGTGCTAAAAATTATGGTCGTCTTGTGCTCCAAAACTCAACAATGGCTAAGGTATAAAAAAATCATAAATTGCATAAATTCATTTGTAAGCCTTTTTAAATAATAAAAAATTAAAAAAAATTAAGGGTTTTACATCCTACCCAACTTACAAGAATTTTGTCTTCGAAATTAGAATAAAACTTAATATAGAAAAATATAATAAAGCTAGATACGAATGAAAAGTAAGTACATCGAACCATAACTCAATTTCTGAAAAGATGGATGAGGTAGCTATAGTAGAAAACCATACCGGTACCATATTCTACAAGGTGGGGTATTCTTAGTCTTGCATAGATCATAGATATTCAATTCATTTGAGGGAATGGGTCAGTATTGCATGATTAAAAATCAAATGGGTTAAAAATGGGCATCTGTGGTTTGTTCTAAGTTAATTGGGCCATGTATATGGTGTAATTGAAATAGGGCACAAGAAGGTGGGTTTGTGTGAGACATATATGTCATGGGTGTATAGTGACTTGTCTAGCTCGTGAGTGCTTTGTCGAAAGGAAAAAAGGCTAGTGTTGTGCTTAAATTATCAAAATCACGGTCGAGGGTATCAATTATACGGAAACGAGTCAACGTTATGAACCATTGAATTATTAGTCTAATTGGAACCAATCATTTCCAACACTTGCTAATTCCAAGAATCTTATGTTTCTTAGAGAGGCTTACGATCTATTTGCCTCAAAAATTTCGCTCTTGATTTAAACAAAAATGATTCTATGATTGACTTGAAGAATTTAGGTTGCAATCTGTTACCGTAGTTATCTAAACACACGAGCAAAGGGATATAAAATACAAAATAAAAGATTGTTTCATTATTCCAAACAAACGGAAGAACGGTCACGATTGTAATCCCATTCTGAAAGGTAGAGTATAATAAGTTCAATGTTCTACCCAACTTATAGAAGTTGGTTTATCGGGGAAAGAACAGTAATGGAGCTTCTAAGAAGGTCAAATTTCAAGGAGGTATATGGAAGTATGAGGTATTTCCAATCATAGTCATGGACTCTATAGGAAGTCTAGGTATTATCTATTTAATATGGCCCTATATTAACTATGTTTGGTCAAGACAGTAGGAAGGCTTGGTCAAGTATGTTCGAAAGCAAGTTGGTACCGAAGGATACATAACATAGGCTACAAGAGATGCCGTTGCGAAATCTATGAGAGAAGAATTAGTGAGCCAAGAGGTGGAGCCTACATAACAGGGATGAGGGCCTATTTCATCAAGTTTGGTTTTTATAGTCCAAATATGGCGATAGGGCTATGATGGGTTTTACTGAGTCTCAATAGGTTCCCTAATTGGACTTCAATCCTTGATTGCATGAACCTTAAATTTTAATCTATAACGACTGGACAAAATTTTATGAAATTTTAAACCATCCCCATTAGGTTAGGGTAATTTAGAATAGGTTCAAACTCAAGTGGTTCGCCTACTTGTCAGTCAGGTTGGTAGAATAGGTTCTATAAGTCATGAAGATGTGCCTTCCATGACTTTTGTGTTTAAGTAGCACAAGAGACCTCTATTGAGTGGCACACTAGTGGCATGTGCGTAGAGGGATTCGAGTAGATCACAACCATATATTGGGCCAAAAAAATTGAGTCAAGGTTGGATCTCTAATTGCAGTCAGAAAGTACATCATTGTTATGGTAAGGGTTATCGCTAGTCCCTTTTGACCTAAAAGTCGTATCATAAAAATATAGTACAAAGGGACGTGTTTTAGTGGGACATATATGTCTGCATGAAGGTGGAGTCTTCTATGTCTTATATGTGAAGTTTGTTGGAAGATAACAGCTGGTCTTGTGCTTCGAATATAAATGTCACGGTCGGGGACACCAAATAATCTGAATAGAAAGTGGGAGTTCCTGGGGCACTAGTTATCGTCCTAACGGAAATCAACTTACTCTAATCAATCGGTAGTACTAGTATATCCTAAAATTTAGAAGGCTTACAATTGCTCACTCTAGAAGCTAAGATACGATTTTAGGATTAATAAGGTTAGAAATGTTCAAATTTGTGATATTGTACCTCGACTATTGATAATAAGGAATAAGACAGGGCATAACAGTAGATATGGATCAAGTTCAAGGATCATTCCTAGATTCTAATAAATAGGAAACGAGTGCATACAATGACACATGATTCAATAAAATATAATGAACCACCATTCCATAGTATACAAGAGTTATCGATGGGGTAACGAACTCTAAGACACATTTTATGAAAGATCTCTACCAGCTAAGTCGTAAACTTCTATTGGTGTTAATTCAGTCAGACTATAGTCATAAGATTCTTGATGGTGTTGTACATAGTGCTCATGCATTACGGTTGATAACTAGTGAGTCCATATGATGGAGCGTTATGCTACAGATATTGGCCAAGCTGGTGAAGGTGTTGTTCTAACGCTAGTCATGTTTTTAATAAAATTTTATACCTAGAATAACATCTGCTGAATCCCTAATCTTCGGATGGTGGTTTATCATAGTCATGATAAATGCTTGTCCTTTCTTTTATCTATTCATCTCATGTCTAAGATGTGGAGGCTTAGTCAAGTAAGGGTTGAGTTACGACATACGGGTCGCTAGTTAAGCCAAGAATCAATATGAATAATTGGAGGCTCACATACTTGATTCCTAGAGATTAGATAGTCTTCTAGGTTTGTGTTTGACCAAGGGTAAGATCCTAATCATTCTCAAATTTTAATGACTAGTAGATCATGATATTAGTTTTAGGGTCGAGGGGAGGATAAGTAGCTCAAGACAAGGTTGAAGTCACATGGCCGGTCGGTGGTAGCTATACTTGTGTATACAACTATCACGGCTATGGGGGATAATCTGTATCTATCTACCAAATATGAGTGCTTTGTCTTTCTAATTTAGTAAAAGACGAAAATAATGAAGAGTTCAAAAAGGATGCCATTGAATACGATTACGTGATTCAAAGGCGAATATATAATTCAAAAGGAATTGTCAAGGCAGTCGTAGATGAGATCTTAGATACCTCTATATCTCAATCCACGTGAGATAATCATAGGAAGAGCGAACCAAGTGTACTATGGTTGATCAGACTATAATACATTGATTCTAATTAGATAGTATGCTTGTGGGCGTCCCCAATATACATATGTCCTGAACAAGATCGATAAAGAATAAGCTTGCAAAACTAGGCTATGAATAATGACATTTTTATGGTAGTGCAAAGTATAAGTATGGGTGATAATGATGAAAACAGTAATAAAGAGTTCAAGTTTCACAAAGATCTAAGTCTTGTTCGGTGTTCCTGCTTATACAGTCGCCCTACTGTCTTTGGTATCAGACCTGGGTGGACCAATGGGGTATGGGTTACTAAAACTCTATTTTCTAGAAAAACATATCTTCCTACACTAGCATAAATTATGTGCCATTCGGTTATACTTCATTAAGGGTTATAAGATTACAGGGTGATAGGCCGTGAGGCATACTACCCAACTTATAAAAGTCAACTAATAGGGTGATTGAATAGTATGTAACTCCATTTTTTTAGTTTTAGTGAAATTTTATTTTTTTAATAATAATGTTTCATTCATTTTATTATATATAGTTTATAACTATTTTTGGAGGGAATTATTTAGGAGCAGAAATTTAAATTTGAAAGTTGGTTATAACAAACCCCTTTGTGGTTCCACCATTTTTTAATTGATAATAACTGAATTTTTGTGAATTATGTAAATAGTGAAAAGGGGGAGGATTTAAGTGCAAAAATGTCTAAACAGGAGGGATTGTTTTATAATTTTGGTTGGGCGGAGGGACCTAGATGCAAATGTGCATATCTTTTTAAGACAGTTGAGGAATGAGAAATTTTATTCACATTCAGACCAATTCTCTGAGCCTTTCTCCTCTTCTTCAGTTCAGCTGAGCGACGACGATGATGGCAACGATTCCGGCGGCGAGCCTCCACCCCCACAGCCACAGCGTCTAGGTAAGCTCTATTTTTCGGCAAAGTATATCATCGGCAGTAGCGTCGGATGACGGCTCGCAGAGGTCGATCTTCTCTGGTAGAGGCGGCCTTCTTCTCCAACATGAGCGACGATGGTTGAGCTCCCATCTCCAGCGATCAATTCCCGAGTGACGGCGGTTGAGTTCCAATCTCTGTAGCGACCTTCTCGAGAAGCTTCGACCAACTCCCTTTTCCTCGAAGCGTGCGGATCGACGACGACGACAAGCTTCCACCGTGAGCGACGACGACGAACAGAGCCCATCGACTAGACATTAGCCTCAGCGACATGAACTTCTCCGGCGCCGATCGCTCTGGGCATTCATAACAGCGGTTGCAAATCATTACTCCAGCGAGTTCAACATTCCAATCTCTTCTCGATCAGTTAATCTGGTGAGTGTTAGATTAGTGTTCTTGATTCCTTTGATTAGTTTTTTAGTTCAGGAATCCAAACTGATCTAATCTTTCTGTTTGATTTGGATACTTGGGATCTGTTTGATCAAATGTCTCAGCCGGGATTGTATCAGTTTTGGACACATGAATCTCGTGTCCGATTCTGTGGGAAGACTCTTTCTTGACTGCGACTCATCTCAGGTATTTCCTATTCTCTTTGTTGTTTTGGGATGCCACTTTGAATTTCTAATTCAACTTAGTTCTGGTCAAAATGCGAGGGTCGATGCAGGGTTTGGCATCGTGTCCAATTTTTTTGTCTGTGTGTAGTAGCGTTCGTGTCCTAGTTTGTGCGTGAGTTCGCATCCAGTTCGCGTGCGTGGAGGTCGAGTTCATTGTTTATTGCCGGTGGACTAGAGAAGTCAGCATCAGGGGTTGGGTCTGCGAGACTTGACTGAGTATTCATTTTGAACTGAGCCTTGGATGTTTGAGTGAACGTTTGAATGTTATAAAATGGACTTTGCTTGAACAAAGTGGCTGAATAGTTAATTTCGATTGAACATTCAATTTAGTTCAATCGAATTTGTATAACTTGTGAACCTGTGGATGGAGGAGTTGGATGTGTTTAAGCAAGTAACTGTTGGGGGCCCAAATGTTGCTGAGATCAGTGGCTCAAGTTAGGTTTATTGCAGTAGAAGAAGTAGCCATTATATTTAAAATGGGTATTGGTTGGGTGTTATTTAGCTTTGTGAGTGTTGATTTTATTATTATTTTATTTCTTCAGTAGAGTGAGCTTGGATTGGGCTAAATTGATTTTATTATTATTATTTTATAACAGCTTGGTTGCTGTTATGGAATATGGTTTTAGTGTAATCTCGTTGAGTTGGGCTAAATTGAATACTACTCGACTTAATTTTCTTGATAAAATATTTTGAACAACTAATCTTTTACTCATTTCCTTTATATGGTTTTCTTGCTATAAAATCTATATAGTATTCCATTACGAAGTCATCTTAATTTTAGTTCTATCATTAGCATAGCTATATATAGACTTATAGACTTGGTTCATTAAACTAATTTATAAAGATAATTTTGGGTAAGAATGACTAGTTGATTAGGGTATAAATTGCTAATCGGCATTTTGCTAGATATGTCATATGATTATTAGTGCTAGATTTATAAAAGTTAGTATAATTAGGAATAAATAGTTTATTAGTTAGATGATGTTAGAACTTAACCAACTTGTACTTAAAATAAAGAGGAGGACATCCAGCTACATTCATTACCCGTACTTTTTCGGAGCAAGGCAAGTACTTTTCTATGGTTATTGTACATTTACATATTTATACTCTTCTTGTGACACGTCATGACACAATATCCTGTACCCCTGTACTCGTGTATTCCTGTTCTTGTACTTACTTGTGTCGGGTGGGGAAATACACTAGCTATGTGACCAAACACCGGTTACTATATTCATGTAGATAGCTTAGGTCTTGCATCATGCACGTGGGTCCTAAGCCGTACCATATTCATGTACTCCTGTACATGCTCCTGTACTCACCCCAGCCGGTCACATAGGTAGTTGTATTTCAAATATGGTGCACTTGTCATGTCTTGTACTTCTGGTTCATAGTTACATTCTTGTTCCTTACATTTTTTGTACTTTATATTCCTGTACTGTAGTTCCTGTACTTTATCTCATGTACCTATTTTCTGTACTTTCATGTTCATTTTATGTATTTCATATTTCATGTTCTCCTGTACTCATTTCCATATCATGTTCTTGTTCATTACCTAGAACTGTACTTTGCTCCGCTCCTGACTGGATATGTTGCAGGTGTTCTTACAGGATATTATTCTACCATATGGGCCAGAGCCTGGGATATTAGCTGAGCAGGATGGAGACATGACTTAACTAGAGGCTTCCGGTTTAGACTGTTTAGCCTTACTCCTAGATACTACTTTAGAGTTCATAGTACATTTCATTCCTGATGACTCTAGTACATTTATGTTATATGGATTTGTGGATTATGGTGATCGTTCTAGAAATGGTTTTAGATGCTGTGATTGTACACATTTATGTTTATCTGGTTAGATTTTCCTAGCTTGGTACAGCTTACTTCGTCATATCTAACGACGAAGGCTGGACGTGTCCGACTCGTGTCCGATTATTCGGGAGCGGGTCGTGACATGTTTTTAGTGGTGGCCCATACAGGTCTATCCTAATAGTACCTAGATATTAGAGTACTATTGGGGAACTTGATTAAACTAGGGAAATTTGATCACAGCATAGGAAATCGGATACATCAGGTATCTTGATATTCTATAAATACTTGTTGTTTTTAGGTTTAGGATACCTTAACAGTTTTCTGTTTTTCAGATGGTCCAAAGGCACACGACACCGAAACAATCGATCTACGTACACTTGAGGGTTTCTAGCTCCCACTACCTTCTATCACTCTACTATCACCAAGGGCAGTACATAGTTGACGGAGATGTTTAAAGAGTTTTTTGACAACCAGAGGGAGCATGTCATCCTTTTCCAAGCTAGACTTGTGGATACACTATCCGAGCCAGGGAGGACTTCTGATTTCCAGACTCTCAGACCGTTGGATTTCCCCGACACTGAGCGTATATCTTGCATCGAGGAGCAGATCGAGAACTTGGAGTCACAACTAAAGATCATCCAAGTCCCCGAGGACTCGACTTCTCTGAAGATTGGAGCCATCAGCCAGGAGATCCAAAATGTAGCACAGACAATAGAACGAAACCAAAAGCTGAAGCCTAGAAGAGATATGAAAACTTTTGATGAAGATATCAACTACTATGGATTCATAAAACATCGCTACACTCAAACAACACTTCTTCAGCCGCGTCATCAGATTCAGATGATGACCATTTATGCCTTCTAGTGCCATCCAGGACATCAATTCGAGGAGTGCCGCAAGAGACTCAGAGTATGCCTATTCCATGGATCATCTGTCCATTGAATGAAGGATTGCCAGCAAGTCGCGAATCACGATGGCTAAAGAGCAGCATGATCTCAGCAGTCAGCATGTCAGCAGCCGTATATTCCTACCAAAGCCCTGCACTTCAGCTCAGCGAGAGATTCAGATTTAAATTCAGATGACGACCACTTGTAATTTTTTTCGTCGCCCAGGATATCACCACAAAGAGTTCCACAAGAGATGAAGACTATGCATGCACTGCGGATCGCCTGCCCACCAAGTCAAGGACTGCCCGAAGGCCACTGATCATACTACCCAAGGACGAGCACGAAGAGTACTATAACTATAACAAGGAAACCGTCTCTCCAGATTCAGCAGTCACATGGAGCACTATCGCATGGACCAGTCTACGTCAGGACAGTTGAAGAAGATTGAAAAGATTCCAGTTCCAGAGAAATATTGAAAATAGACTGAAGGCAGAAGGTTTCTTTTGCAGGGTTGGAGGAAACCATGTATCTTGATTTGCAATCCAGTCTTTTCTTAAATTTCTCTTAGTACCTAGATCCTTTCTTGAAACTTCTTGTTTTGATTTTGAAACCTTGGTCGGTACTTGAACTTATTTTGAGATATTGTTTCCTATTCAGTAAACATATTTCATATCCACAATTCAATATTTGTTTGAAATCCACTATTTGATACTGTTTGCCTATTCCTCTTTCATGACTTTGATTTTCTATTTGAGAGTTGTTTGTCCACTACTTGTTCGACCTTGTTTCCTATCCAAGATTTCGCTTGTTTCATTGATACTTGTTCCTACTCGTTTATTGATATTTTGTTCGCTAATCAAACTTGTACTATTCGAGATTTATTTCTACTTGAAATATCATTCTGAAACCTTGTTTGAACCTTCACTTCTATTGATGCTTGTAGAGATTCTATTTCCTATTCTTCTTTATTCGGGACTTGTTCTCTATTTACGATTTTGTTTACTATTGAGATTCGCTTTTTTCATATTTACGATCCAATACCTTGTCTACTATTGGAACCTGTTTTCTAGTCGCTATTTGAAACCTTGTTTCTTCGTTGAGATTTTCTATTCGAGATTTTATTTCTTAATTTGAAACTTTGTCTCCTATCCGATACTTTGCTTCTGTTCATCCTTCGAGACTCTATTATCCTTTCGGGATAACGCCCCACATATGGAATCTTGTTACCATCCTAGGTTTCATTTGACAATTCAGTTACCATTTGAAACTTTGTTCAACGTTGAGGTTTAAAAATCTCCCTGCTTGACTTTTGAACTTACTACTCTTTGATTGGACTCTCTGTTGCTTCTTAGTACCTAATAAATCCTTGTATTCTAACAGGCAGATAATACCATATTTGACTTGGACTACCGGAACTTATTTTGAATGCTTGAAATTTAAATTCCCATAAATAAGGTTGAGAGACTATTCGATGATCTACTGGGGCGCGCTGTAGTCATTATCTGGATTATGGAGACTGAGGGTTCACTGCAGTCAGCTGCACACTGGCGAGGCATGAACTCTAAGTTGAAGTAATTTTAGACATTCATACAGTTTTTGGGTATTATTGAGACCTTGTCCAAAATCTTCATATTTTGATCTCTTGAGTGGCTTCGTTAATAATTATTTGAAAATGGATAAGATTGACAGAATATTATGTGACGTATTGTTATTTGAGTCACGGCGCCGAAGGTCCACTGCAGTCAGATATATACTAGCGGGATAGGAATTCTAAGCAAAGTGATTTCAAATACCTATATGTTCTCGGGTACCATAGAGATTATATTCCTCTTTTATATGATTATTAATTTTCCTTGAATGACAAATTCATGTACTCAACTTGCCTTGATATTGATATCTCCTAATTAGTTCCATATTTTTCCCTCAACTCTTACAATTTTCTCCTTGTATTTTATTGATAGATCGTTGATTTTATACATTGTTAGATCTTGATTCCGTTTAACTACATTTTAAAATCATGCATATATTTCGACCATGTGTTATCTAAACTTTAATCTTAGTCATGTCTATCCAACCGTTATTTTCCTATCTTATTCTAGTCCATCTGTGCCAACTTTGATTCAAATCGTGCTTTCATGGTTTTATTCTCTAAGGTTGTAATTAAAATTCACGCCATCTCGTGCCTATTACGTTATTTCAAACTCCTTGCATGTAATTATCATACTTGACCAATTTGATCATTATCGATCATGTTATCTTACCGTTGATTTCGTCATGCTAAGTCATTCATGTTCCACCTCTGGTTGTATCTAGAAATCCTGATCGTGCCTATATTTTATACGATATACCTATTGACCTTACCTGATATTTGAAATTTTGTTTGATCGTGACCAAATAAACTATTTTTAGCTATGACTAAAAATTGACTTATTTAACATCTCAATTTAAATTTCCCGTTTTTAATTTTTTGTCTCAATTGAAATTTTATATTTTTTAAATTATATTGTTGCACCTTTGAATTTCGAGGACGAAATTATTTTTAGGGGAGAGATTTGTAACTCTATTTTTCCAGTTTTAGTGAAATTTAATTTTTTAATAATAATGTTTCATTCATTTTATTATATCTATATATAGTTTATAACTATTTTTGGAGGGAATTATTTAGGAGCAGAAAATTAAATTTGAAAGTTGGTTATAACAAACCCCTTTGTGGCCCCACCATTTTTCAATTGATAGTGAATTATGCAAATAATAAAAAATGGGAGGATTTAAGTGCAAATATTTCTAAACATGAGGAACTGTTTTGTAATATTGGTTGGGCGGAGGGACCTAGATGCAAATGCGTATCTCTTTTTAAGACAGTTGAGGAATGAGAAATTTTATTCTCATTCAGACCAATTCTCTGAGCCTTTCTCCTCTTCTTTAGTTCAACTGAGCGACGGCGGTGACGCGAATACGTTATTCAAAGGAAGGAAGGGTCTAAGCCCCTGGTAGTTGGCCATGGCCTAATACCCCACCAAATGAAACTAGGAGCGCTTGACTTCTCTTCTAGTGTCGCCTTTCGAGTGACACCATACTTCTGAGCGAAGGCAACCAAACCGCGTAAGGCGGGTAAGAGATTAATTTCTCAAAAACAAGGCAAAGCAAACAAAGCAAGAGATGGCGACGATTCCGGCGGCAATAGCGACGATTCCGGCGGCGAGCCTCCACCCCTACGGCCACTGCGTCTAGGCAAGCTCTGTTCCCGGCAAAGTACATCATCGGCAGTAGCGTCGGACGACGGCTTGTGGAGGGCGACCTTCTTTGGTAGAGGAGGCCTTCTTCTCCAGCACGAGCGACGACGGTTGAGCTCTCATCTCCGACGATCAATTCCCGAGCGACGACGGTTGAGTTTTCATCTCCGCAGCGACCTTCTCGAGAAGCTTCGACCAACTCCCCTTTCCTCGAAGCGTACGGATCGACAATGACGACGAGCTCCCATCGCGAGCGACGACGACGAACAGAGCCCATCGGCTAGACGTTAGCCTCAGCGACGTGAACTTCTCCGACGCCGATCGCTCTGGGCATTCGTAGCAGTGATCGCAAATCATTACTCCAGCGAGTTCAGCATTCTGATCTCTTCTCGATCTGTTAATCTGGTGAGTGTTAGATTAGTATTGTTGATTCCTTTGATTAGTTTTTCAGTTCAGGAATCCAAATCGATCTAATCTTCCTGTTTGATTTGGATGCTTCGGATCTGTTTGATCAAATGTCTCAGCGGGGGTTGTATCAGTTTTGGACACATGAATCTCGTGTCCGATTTTGTGGGGAGACACTTTCTTGACTACGACTCATCTCAGGTATTTTCTATTCTCTCTGTTATTTTTGGACGCCGCTTTGAATTTCTAATTCAACTTAGTTCTGGTTGAAATGCGAGGGTTGATGCAGGGTTTGGCATCGTGTCCAATTTTTCTGTCCGTGTGTAGCAGCGTTCGTGTCCTGGTTTGTGCGTGAGTTCGCATCCAGTTCGCGTGCGTGGTGGTTGAGTTCATAGTTTATTGCCGATGGACTAAAGAAGTCAGCATCAGGGGTTGGGTCTGTGAGACTTGACTGAGTATTCATTTTGAACTGAGCCTTGAATGTTTGAGTGAACGTTTGAATGTTATAAATTGGACTTTGCTTGAACAAAGTGGCTGAACAGTTAATTTCGATTAAACATTTAATTTAGTTCAATCAAATTTATATAACTTATGAACCTGTGTGTGAAGGAGTTGGTTGTGTTTAAGCAAGTAACTGTTGGGGGCTCAAATGTTGCTGAGATCAGTGGCTCAAGTTAGGTTTATTGTAGTAGAAGAAGTAGCCATTATATTTAAAATGGGTATTGGTTGGGTGCTAATTAGCTTTGTGAGTGTTGATTTTTTATTATTTTATTTCTTCCCTAGAGTGAGCTTGGCCATTTCCCTGTGCAAGGATTTGCTGGATTACTCTTTCTGCCTCTTTTTTAGTAGACACAATCAGTTGTGAGAAGTAAATGGCTTATGAAGCTACTGCTGGTATTTGCTTAGAACTTAAAGAGGATGGTAGATGGCAGTACAAGTCAAGCTTAGGAGAGCCAAGATTGGGTTTAGTATGGATTGCTGTTGTGGAATATGGTTTTAGTGTAATCTCGCTGGGTTGGGCTAAATTGAATAATACTCGACTTAATTTTCTTGATAAAATGTTTTGAACAAGTAATCTTTTACTCATTTCCTTTGTATGGTTTTTTCGCTATAAAATCTACATAATGTTCCATTACGAAGTCATCTTAATTTTAGTTATGTCATTAGCATAGCTATATATAGACTTGGTTTATTAAACTAATTTACAAAGATAATTTTGGGTAAAAATGACTAGTTGACTAGGGTATAAATTGCTAATCGACATTTTGCTAGATATGTCATATGATTATTAGTGCTAGATTTATAAAAGTTAGTATAGTTAGGAATAAATAGTTTATTAGTTAGATGATGTTAAAACTTAACCAACTTGTACTTATAATAAATAGGAGGACATCCAGCTACATTCATTATCCGTACTTTCTCGGAGCAAGGCAAGTACTTTTCTATGGTTATTGTACATTTACATATCTTGTACTATTCTTGTGACACGTCATGACACGATATCCTGTACCCCTGTACTCGTGTATTCCTGTTCTTGTACTTACTTGTGTCGGGTGGGAAAATACACTAGCTATGTGACCAAATCCCGGTTACTATATTCATGTAGATAGCTTAGGCCTCGCATCGTGCATGTGGGCCCTATGCCATACCATATTCATGTACTCCTGTACATGCTTATGTACTCACCCCAGTCGGTCACATAGGTAGTTGTATTTCAAATATGGTGCACTTGTCATGTCTTGTACTTCTGGTTCATAGTTACATTCATGTACCTTACATTTTTTGTACTTTACATTTCTGTACTATAGTTCCTGTACTTTATCTCCTGTACCTACCTTTCTGTACTTTTATGTTTATTTTATGTATTTCATATTTCATGTTCTCCTGTACTTATTTCCGTATCATGTTCTTGTTCATTACCTAGAACTGTACTTTGCTCCGCTCCTGACTGGATATGTTGCAGGTGTACTTGCAGGATATTATTCTACCATATGGGCCAGAGCCCGGGATATTAGCTGAGCAGGATGGAGACATGACTTAGCTAAAGGCTTCAGGTTTAGACTGTTTAGCCTTACTCCTAGATACTATTTTAGAGTTCATAGTACATTTCATTCCTGATGACTCTAGTACATTTATGTTATATAGATTTATGGATTATGGTTATCGTTCTGGGAATGTTTTTAGATGCTGTGCTTGTACTACACATTTATGTTTATCTGGTTAGATTTTTCTAGCTTGGTACATCTTACTTCGTGGAGTCTAACGACGAAGGCTGGGCGTGTCCAACTCGTGTCTGATTATTTGGGAGCGGGTCGTGACACAGTATAACCCGTATAACTAGTATGAGTTATCATCCTAACTTCTCTATCAAGCACGATGGGAAAAGATAAGTTTAAAGTGGAAGGTAATCAAGCAGAAGTGTAACTCCACCTTCCCTACTTTGAGAAATATTAATTTTATTTCTAATAATAATGGTTGATGATTAAAGTTTCAAATAATAAGTTTACTTTAAATAATAAATGTTGTGATCTATATTTTAGAGGAAAATAATTTTAGGAGCAGAAATTCAAATTCGAAAGTTTGTTGTAATAAACTTTGGGACCATCATTTAGTTTTCTAACTAATTTTCTATCAATCCTGCAATAATAAAAAAGGGGAGGGGGATTTTGGAAATTATTCTAACTAGAGGGACCTATTCAAAGTTGGGTTATTGTGCGGGGGGGGGGGGGGGGGGGGGGACGGAGGGGGGGAGGGCGGGGTTGTGCAAAGTTGCACATCCATCATCCTTTTATAACCGAAGTAGAGGAGAGAGAGTGTACCAATTTATTTTTTTCAGACCACTCTTCGAGCTTTCTCCTTTTCCTCGGTCTAGCCGACTCCGGCGATCATTCTCCTAGCGAAGGTGACGACCACGACGGCGACGACGACGACCATGTCGGGATGGCGACCATCATGATCGGCAGTTGTGTTCGAATCTCCTCGAATCTCCGAAATTTTCTCTGACGATTGAGCTAATCCTTCGAAGTTCTTCACTGACATTCCTTGGTAAGTTCGATTCGAATTATTTCCATCAATCTGTCAATTTGTTAGTCCTTGTTTAGCCGATCGATTGAAACGGATCGTTATTTTAGTGAACTATGGATAGTAGTCGAGCTAGAAGAATTGGATCGATCGATCGAGAATTCTAGTTTGTTCCCAGAGTATCAGTAAGTTGATCCAACCTTCGAATCTGGTGTTCAATTGCATTTTTTGATCGAATCAATCAATTAGATTTTTTGTTCTGTGCATCAGTGACCGATCGGACTGATCAACTACAAGTGAAGACCAGATGGTTCACCATGAATAACTAGTGAGTATTTCAGTTGCTTTTGTTTTAACTATAGCCAGATTTTGGGCTCGGCTGAAGATTCAGATTCAGTCTAGAATTAGACTGTGCTTATATATTTTTGCAGTCAGTTATGGGAAGCCAGTTTAGATTGTACTTGGCAAATGAAGCTGGGCATTCCTATGTCAATATCTTGATTCAATGGTGGAACATGAGACTGAGAACTCATGTAGTGTATATCACGGAACGTGAGACTGAGAACTCATATAGTGTATATCACTGAATATGAGATTGAGAACTCTTGTAGTGTATATCACTGAGCATGAGACTGAGAACTCATGTAGTGTAAACCATTGAACCTGAGATTACATGTTGGTTCCTTTTATTAAATTGAGAGATTTCTTATGCAATATTTGATTCATTGGAGAATTCACTTTAACGTTTGCAGTAGGTAGTAAAGTGCAACCTGAGATTCTTATATGAAGAACCTGAGAACCTAGGTCCTAAAAATGGGGACATATGTATCAGTGTGATTCAACTTGATGAAACATGAATACCTGTGCAATGATAGATTCATTTCACTGAACCTAATTGCATGTACAAATTGGTTCAGTTCAGGGAAACCTGAAACCAACATAATGCAGTTTGGTTCAGTCTAATGAATCTAAATTACATATGTAATATTGATGAATGGTTGAATCTGAGACTTGTATTCACTATCTTGATAAATTTGATGAATTGGAAATTCAGAACAGACCTGAGAACCTAAGTCTTGGAATTGACTCATATACAGTGGTATCATTATGACTCAACTTGATAGAACCTGAGAATATTTGTGCATAGAGTGGTTTATTTTATTTTGAACTTAAGATTTCTATGATAGTATCCTAGTAGGTTGATTGATAACTGTTGGTTCAATGCTAATGCAACTGTGTAACAGTCAAGAGAGATAGGATTGGATAGTGTCCTGATTCAGGACTGGGATATTGAACTGGATATTAAACTAAGATAGGATTGTATATTGTCCTGCTATTGGACTGAGACATAGGACTGGTTTATGTACTGGCTTGGACTGAGAATATCAGTCCCACATTGGCCTGATATCTGAATACATATAGGACTGATATTTAGGTTTATTTTTGGGACCGATATCAAACTGTGATGACTTATTCAGCCTGTTAGGACTGAATGTTATTTAGAAATTAACTATCATTTGCTTCCAGGGGTGTTCATACATTTGAGTATGCACGGATTCATCCTTTTGTGATTATTGGGCTATTTCCTGTTACTAGAATTGGCTGTTAATGTTAGTTCACTCTAAGTAAATTAACCCTTGAAGCTTTAGACTTTAATAGGTAGTATGACAAGTTAAACTTTGATTCATATGGCCATAGATCACTCATGATTTGTTTTAGCTAAGCTACTGATTAAGGGTAAGATAGGAAATACTGATATGGGTCTTGAGGCTGTGTAGGCAAGAATTAAGGTACAACTGATACTTGAGTATATCTATGGACTATACTGTTGTAATAACCTATCAGGACTGACTTACCATATCCTATTAAGGACTGGGCTATATAACTCCTAGTTAGATTTTGGATATTAAGAATTGTTTGACCCTAAACTCAGATTAACTAGGTTAATGGTTAAGAAGGGGGGTCACATGCTATTTGAAGTAGTACACTATAATTAGGTGTAATACTTCATGATCTTGTAATTAGGATGTTTATGTAGCTATAATAGGGAACTGAATTATAGTATAGATTTTAAGTAGAAGACTAACACTAGTGTATCATGATTAGAATTATTGATAACCAGATTAGAATGAGTCAGATTATTAACCAACTTGTAAATCATAAACAAGAGGATTTCCAGCTGTACATCCCACACTTGATCACCCTGAGCAAGGCAAGTATACTCCTCGGACTTGTTCATTTTCTCATGTCTTGTCTATTTACTCATGTATCACCTTATTGACACGATGTATCACGGGATTGTCTTATTTCATGTTCTCTTGAGTTTACTTGTGTCTGGGAGGGGAAATACTACATATATGTGATCAAACCCTATTACTATTCATGTGAATAGCTTGGGTCCCACATCGTGCACGCGGGACCAAAGTTGTACCATTTCATATTCATTGAATCTACCCAAGCCGATCACATACTCTGGATGTATTTCAATATTGCACATTTTATGTTCAGGTTGTATTTTATGTTCAGGACACATATCATGTTTCCTGTTTTTACTTTCAGTATTCATATTCAGGATTCATGTCTTGTTCTTATTTCTCATACTTTATTTATATTTCCTGTTTCTTGTTCATACCATGATGTTCATGTTCATTTCCTTGGATATACTTATCTCCGCTCCTGACTAGGATATGTTGTAGGTGTACTTGTACGATATTATTCTACTTTATGGGCCAGAGCCTGGGATATTAGCTAAGCAGGATGAGACTTATCTTGAGGCTTCAGGTTTAGACTATTTAGCTTTACTCCTAGATATTGTTCTTAGAAATCATAGTGTATTTTCATTCTTGTTGTCTCTAGTACTTTTATGTCATTATGATTGGTGGATTATGGTGATGATCATGGGATGGTTAGATGATGTGATTGTGTACATTTATGTTTATCTGTTTAGATTTTCCTAGCTTGGTACAACTTACTTCGTCGTATCTATCGACGAAGGCTGGGCGTGTCCGACTCGTGTCCGATTATTCGGGAGCGGGTCGTGACATATTTTTAGTGGTGGCCCATATAGGTCTATCCTAATGGTACCTAGGTCTTAGTGTACTATTGGGGGACTTGATTAAACTAGGGAAACTTGATTACAACATAGGAAATCGGGTACAACGTGTATATAGATATTATATAAATACTTGTTGTTTCTAGGTTTAGGACATTTAACAGTTTTCTGTTTTTCAGATGATTCAGACACATAAATATAGGAACCGTCGATTAACCTGCACTTGATGCTTTCGAGCTTCCACTACCTTCTACCACCCTACTATCTCCATGGGTAATACGATGTTGACGGAGATGTTTGAAGAGTCCCTTGACACCCAGAGGGAGCATGCCATCCTTTTCCAAGTCAGACTTGTGGATACACACTCAGAGCCAGAAAGGACTTCTGATTTCTTCGGATCCTTGGACTTTCTGACACAGAGCGCATATCTTGCATCGAGGAGCAGATCGAGAACCTGAAGCCGCCACTGAAGATCATCTCAGCCTTTGAGGATCCGACTCCTCCGAAGATTGAAGTCACCAACCGGGAGATCCAGTTCGTAGCACATACAACAAGATAGAAAGCTGAAGCCCAGGAGAGACATAAAGACTTATGCCGAAGAGCAGCAGGATCTCAGTAGCCAACACACCAGTAGGCGTATATTCCTGTCAGAGCCCTATATTTCAGCCCCAGCCGTATATACCCCATAAATCTATATAAAATCCAAATAACAATTTAAATGTCACATATCCAAATATTTAATGTATTTAAACCCATGTACTTATTTATATAAATTAAATTGCCAATAAATTAACTAAAAAAATAAATAATATTTTATTAGAATAAACATGTTTATCAAATCTCTACAAAATAACTTTAATAATAATAAAATAATAAAAATTGCCCCAATGGGTGATCTTTACCACACCCTTACTTGGGTCTAGAAAATTATACCAATATTGGAAAACATTACTAATAATAAAAATATATAAATTTTGTACCTCTAATTTAATAATTAGAAAATATTTCTCAAATTCTAAAATAATATTAAGAACATTTGCACACCCATAAAATATGCCTACAGGGTCGTCTTGGTCACTCCATATTTCTACTTGGGCCTGGGTTTGGTCTGAGCCAGTTCAGACTGAATTGGACAAACCGAGTCATCTAAAACTCAATATGTAAAATAATATCTTATTAAAATTATTTAAATAAGTCAATTCACAACCTGGACTAGTTTTTCTAGTTTGGACATCACCATGGCTAGGCTTTCCCTGGTATGGCTAATATATTAGTCAAGGCACACTGCTACAACTTTCGTGCTAAAAGTTATGGTCGTCTTGTGCTCCAAAACTCAACAATGACTAAGGTCATTTCTAAAAAAAATCATAAATTGCATAAATTCTTTTTTAAGTCTTTTTAAATAATAAAAATAATTTAAAAAATTTAGGGGTTTTACACCGATGCTTCTTGTGAAGAAGAAGGATGGTACGTCAAGATTATGTATTGATTATCGTACCTTGAATTCTCTAACAATCAAGAACATATATCCCCTACCAAGGATAGATAATTTATTCGATCAACTCGGTAGGGCAACAGTATTCTCGAAAATTGACTTGCGGTCGGGGTACCATCAGATCAGAGTCAGAGAGCAAGACATCCCGAAGACGGCATTCAGATAAAGATATGGACATTGGGAGTTTCTCGTTATACCATTCAGAGTGACCAAGACGCCAGCAGTATTCATGGATCTCATGAATCGCATATTCATGCCCTATTTGAATCAGTTTGTGATAGTGTTTATAGACGACATCTTAGTCTATAGCAAGAATGAAGCATTGTATGAGCAACATCTCCGAGTAGTCCTTCAGATTCTCAAAGAGCACCAGTTGTTTGCGAAGTTCAAATTTTTTTGGCTTGATCGCATTTCGTACTTAGGTCATATCATCACTAGAGGTGGAGTAGAAGTGGATCCCCAGAAGATAGTGGCTATAGAGACATCGTCAGTACCTAGCGTTGTCGCAGAGGTTTACAGTTTTTTAGGATTGGCGGGATATTACCGACATTTTTTATCAGACTTTGCTCGGATTTCAGCGCCCTTGACGCAGTTGACCCATAAGGATGTGCAATTTGCTTGGACAGTAGAGTGTCAGAGTTTATTCGAAAAGTTGAAGCAGTGATTAATGACGGTACCCATTCTTACGCTTACAGATGGGACTAGAGGATTTTCAATTTATTGTGATGCTTCATGTAAAGGATTAGGATGTGTCCTAATATAACATGAGAATGTAGTAGCTTATGCGTCACGTCAGCTTTATGATCATGAGAGAAATTAACCAACACATGACTTGCAGTTAGCAGCAGTTGTTTTCGCACTCAAGCTTTGGAGGCATTACTTATATGGAAATCAGATAAAAAATTTCACCAACCACAAGAGTCTTAAGTATGTGTTTACCTAGAAGAATCTTAACATGCATCAGAGGAGATGGCTAGAGTTACTAGTGGATTATGACATCAACCTGCAATATCATCCCTGGAAGGCCAACGTAGTTGCAGATGCGTTGAGTAGAAGAGCATAAGCTTATTTTCTGACAACACAATCCGAGTTATTAGCGGATCTTCAGAATATGGGAATAGAAGTAGTTCTCCCTACCAATGTGGCATTGATGGCCAATATGCATGTTCAGTCCAGTATAGTTGAGAGAATCAAGATAGCTCAATCAACGGATTCTAAGCTTCAACGGCTTAGGGAAGAATGTGAAGCATGACGAAGAGCAGAGTTATGCATTCACAAAGATGGCACGCTCTGACAGGGTAGGCGTCTTTGTGTACCCAGTAGTGGCATCAGAAAAAGGATCATGACGGAGGCTCACAGTTCACAGTATTCAATCCATTCCGGTAGCATGAAGATGTATCGTGATATTCGTCAGCATTTCTAGTGGAATGGCATGAAGAGGAAGATAGCTCGATTTGTCTCTCATTGTTTAGTTTGCCAACAAGTTAAAGCTGAACATCATAGGCCAGCTGGACTTCTTCAACCTTTACCAATCCTAGAATGAAAATAGGAACACATTACCATAGATTTTGTGATTGGGTTACCTAAATCCCTAGCTAGGAGAGATATTATATAGATTATAGTTGACCAACTCACCAAGGTAGCTTATTTTCTCCCTTTCAGAATTAGTCAGTCAACAGATCAGCTTGCAGAAATGTATCTCAAGCAGATAGTCAGATTATATGGAGTGCTAGTCAATATTGTATTCGACAAATATTCAAGATTTATATTGTACTTTTGGCAGAGTCTTCATGAGAGTTTGGTGACTCGTCTCAAGTTTAGTTCAGCTTATCATCCGCTGATAGATGGTCAGTCGAAGTGCACGATTCAAACTCTTGAGGATATATTACGATCATGTACACTTGACTTCGGTGATTCATGAGAAGATCACCTAAATCAAGTGGATTTATCCTACAATAACAATTTTCATGCCAATATCCAGATGGCACCATTTAAGGCACGGTATAGCAGGAAGTACAGATCACCTTTAGCTTGGGACGATGTCGATAAGAGGCAGATACTTGGTCCATAAATGGTTACTCAGACTAACCAAGGTAATCAATTCTACCAAATTTTGATATCTAAAAACTTGGTATTTTCAAAAATTAATGGTTCCATGTTGTAGGGAATTCAATTCTAACCAATTTTGGCTTTTGAATCGCTTGATTTCGACTTATTTTAAAAAGTTATGATATTTTTTTGTTCATGGGGTTCCGCACATCTTCAGTGTTGTTGGGACGATGAACAGTGCCGTGCGTCGTGCTTTCGCGTCGAAGGCAGTTTCGTCCGCATGCGTTGCATGTTTCGCGTGCTGCACGCGAGTACGATTTGTTCGCCATCCGTCGTGGCCAATTTAGTCCACGCATGTTGCATGCCCGCACTATTCGTTTGTCGTGTGCCTACACATACTGGCCAATTTGGTCTGCACACGCTGCACATTTTGTACCCCATGCACCCGCATAATTTGTTCGCTTCGCCTACACGACGTGCTCTCGCGCCCGTACCTGCACAATTCATTCGTCATGCGCCTGTGCGCCGTGCTCTTGCGCTCCACGTGCCGTAGCCAATTTGGTCTGCATGCGCTGTGTGCTTCGTGCGTCACTCCCCCACGCAAATTTTGTGCCGTGTGCCTATGCACCATGCCCTCGCACTCTGCGCTGTAGCCAATTTGGTCCGTGCGCGCTGCGCGTTTCGTGCGCCGCCCGTCCACGTATTTTCTTAGCGCGTGCCTGCATGCCGTGACCAATTTGGTCTGTGTGCGCTGCACATTTTACGTGCCGCACGCCTGCAATTTTTGCTTGCCGCATGCCTGCGTGCCGTGGTTAATTTTGTCCGTGCGCGAATACATCTAAATGACCGTGTTTGCCAGTTTAAGATATTTTGTAGCTGAAATCTTGCAAAACTCAAAACATGAAATTTGTCACTCTTTGCTTTGGCTTCAAGAATATTTTTGTTCAACCTTAACTGGAGTTCATATGCAACTCATAGTTTCAATCATTGTTCTTGATCTTATTTGCATATTTTTTGTATTTGGCCTAAATTGCGACGACCCGACTTGATAATCTTGAGCTAGTAACTTGAACTTGAACATGACAGCATGATCCCATCTTGATAATCTTGATAGTGTCCCATCGAGGCACACTCTTGATAAGTACTTTTGACATGACAAATAAACCTGACATGACATGTGAAATCGTGATTGCTGTTGTGACAGCTACTCCTGTCTTGCTAGTGTTGCTCTTGTCTTGACTCCATGGTTTATTTTCCTGATGGTGATTGTACAAGCTAACTGTCTTGCCTTGCATCATGTCTAGGACATGGATTCCTTGTTACCACGGTCAAGGATTCATGATGAATCTAACTAATTTAACGACTAGATTGATCAAGTAGTTCATATAGAGAGATTTTCTAGTTACAGGCGATCCCGTTATCCCGGCCACACCTGTGGACTTGTAGCATGCCGTCGAGTAGGGTGCATTTCTAGCACGCTGTCATGTGTTTCACTCCTTGTAAACTAAAATTACTCTTAAATGTTGATAAACTCTTGTAACCCCCGCCTGGATAACCTGGATAGTCTGTAGGGCTTGTGACTGTAGGAATATCTCAACTGCATCTTTTTAGTAACTAGGCCTGTGATAACCCTATTTAGCTAATGATAGCAAGCCGTAGGACTTGATTGACCGTGCCTAAATGATTGTCTCATGATTAACATGGAAATTATATTACACCTCTTGTTTTCCTAATGCAAGCTAGTGTGTTCTTTTAACTCTGTCTTTCAAGTTATTTAATTATGTTCTTTTATCAGTTCTTCTATTCATTTTTATGATAGTTTTAGTTCATAAGTGGAGACTCCCTTGTGGTACTTGCTCTTCTGGGTTCTGATCCAGCTAGTTTTGTGTGGCCATATTTCAAAGTAGCGTCCGAGGATCTACCTGCCTTCCAGCCATATGGTGAACATTAGAAGTAACCATGGCAACGAGTGGGTTTTCTTATTTTGCTCTCCTACTCTATTGTAAATTATTCTTTTGAGGCGTTTAGCCGACGAGCAAGTATTAGCTCGCATTGGAAACTTTAATTTCTGTCTGCCCAAGGACTGTTACATGATTGGCAAATCCTATAGTTGATCATGTATGACTTAACTCTTGCTAGTCTTTGTATTTTGTATGACTAGTCTCATAATTACCTGAATATGTAATATTTGTGATGCCTTACTTTGTATGTCTGATGATCTAACATCTTGTAAAATTTATTTGCTTACTTGATATTGAGACACTAGGCTTGTTCTTAACCATAACAGACTGATGGCTTGTAGATAAACCTTCATGCATCTAGACAGTTGTGACCGTATTGCGAAGTGTGTTGCACTCTAATGTACGTAGCTGGCTGTGTCTGTCCTCCTCTCTCCAGTATTCTGGTTTTAGGGCATGAAAAAATCCCTCATCCCGAGCCCGACCCCTATTCTCCTTGTCACCACCATCGTCTTCAGTCTCCACCGCTTGTCCGATGTTGACCACTTCAGCCTCCGGCCTTCCTGTCCTCTCACCATCACCACGACCATCTTTGCCTCCTGGCAAGCAGCACTCAAACTCAGTACCAGCGTCATGGCCTAGCCCTCACTCGAGCGCTAGTATAGTGGCCTAGCCCTCACTCAAGCGCTCAGCCTCACCCCCATCTTCCTCTCCTCCCGCGGCTTCCCCTGCTTTACGCTCGACCTCCTCGGCCACGGCCATTCCTACGGCCTCAAGGCGTTCGTCCCCAACCTCGTCGTCATCCTCTGCGACAAGAACAATGCCATCTGCCTCCGCATCTACCTCCTCGACAAAAGCAGTGCCGCCTGGGACAGCGCCATGCTGGCGACGCCCATGTGCAAGATCTCTGACGATATCCGCCCCCGACCCCTCCCCCAGCTGCATACCTTCACCATGAGGTTCTCCCCGCATTGCTCGTCGTCCTCACCGTCGACCTCCTCGGCAAGTCCGTCATGGTGGCCGAGAAGAGGGCGTGCGGTGGCGTTGGCAGCAGTAGCGACGGAGGAGCATGGTGGTGTGCGACGGAGAGCGCCGAGCGGGACGCACGACGGGGGCATACGACGACCGGGGGGAGCGCTGTAGTGTGGGGGAGGAGGGATGTGGGTAGCCCCAAAGAAAATTTGGGACTGTCCTGAATAAAAAATGTACCATGATGGGCTGTCCTGAAGTAATATAATGTCCTGAAGTAAAATATGGAGTGCCTATAGAATTTGCCATGATCTTTTAGGGAAATTTGGCAGGAATTTTAGTTGGTAGGGGGACAACATGCACGTAGCGGTAGGCTACATGCATGTTAGAGTCCATGGGACCCAATTTGGTGTCAATAAAGTCAGTGAAATCCAACCTTCCAGCATTCTGGTCATTTTAGTACGTGAGGTGTCACGCCCCAGAACCAGAATACTGGAGAGCGGGGGCGAACATAGCCAGCTACGTATATTGAAATGGAATACCACCTCGCTATACGGTCACGGATGTCTAGAAATATGAGGGTTTAACTACAAGCCAGCAGTCTCCTATGGTCATGAACAAGCCTATTGTCTCAATCTCAAGCAAGTATTATAGTAACAAGATGTTAGATCACCAAATATACAATAAAAGGCGTCCCAAATATTACATATTCACCTGATCATGAAGCTAGTCGTACAAAATGCAAGGACTAGCAAGAGTTTAGTCATACATGATCAACCCTAGGATTTGTTAATCATGTTAACAGCCCGTAGGCAGACAGTAAGTAAATGTGCATCGAGCTAACAGGTGCTCGTCGGCTAAACGCCTCAAAGGAATAAATTTACATATCAGTGGGTGAAACAAAAAGGGAAAACCCACTCGTTGCCCGGGTTCCGTCTAGTGGTCACCATTGGACTGGAGGTCCGGAAGATCCTCGGGAGCTGCTCCGAAATCTGGCCACACAAAACCAGCTGGGTCAACCCCAGAATGTGCAAGTGCCACAAGGGGGCCACGAAATAAGAACAAAAGCCAGCAATTAGCACAAGAGTAATAATGATATAATACAAGACAAGAATTATGGAAGAGTATGACAGGATGATATACGATGAGGTAACCATGGGACTATTTAGATAACTAGGTTACAACCCGTAAACCAAACAAGGACCGGGGTTGTAACCCTTCGTCTGAACAGAACTTGGAATACTCACCATTTATCGGTAAAATAAATACGAGCACTCTGGTCTTACAACAACCTGGAGCAGGATCAGGACAAGACAAGACTGGTTAGACTCCAATCAATCATTCACGGCCAAGCAAAAACTACGGCTTGATACTTTAACTAACTAGGGTTATCACAGGCCTAGTTACTAACAAGATGCAGTGAGATTATTCCACAGCCACAAGCCCTGCAGACCATCCAGGTTACCCAGGTCGAAATTAGGGATTGTATTCGGGGGGAGGGGGTACATCGTCCAGGAAACGCATGTACCCTTAGGCAGCTTGAAGGATGCAACACATGACAGTGTGCTGGAATGTGCCCTACTTGACGCCAGGCTACAGATCCCAGGCGCGCCCAGGTAAAGGGATTGCCTGTAGCTGGGAAATCTCTTCATGACTAATGTATTAATCTATTTATTAACCTTAGTCCATTTCAGTGGGTGCTCCTGACCGTGGTACTCAGGAGTCCCCTCCTAGACATGATGCAAGATAGGACTGGATTATTTGTACAAGCACACTCGCCCACGGTGTCCAGGAAATCTACACAGGTCAGGTCATGTCAGGTAGCCGTCTCAACAGCTATTCGAGATATATCATGTCAGGGTACTTGTTAGGAGTGCGCCACGACTGGCCACCATCATGTCAGGTTGGTCATGTCAGGAGTGCACCACTACGGATCACTGTCGTGTTATGCTAGTTCCTTGTCATACCATGCCATGTACAGTAGTCTTTCCAAACATACTAAGTAAAATCAAGTTCATGACAAAAGGCGTAAGGATATAAAATGGGCGTAAAATATCTAATACAATTTCAAATTTACAGGTTTATAGTAAAGCCAGGCTTAAAGAAATAAAACCAATAAAACCAATATTCCATGAGCCAATGGGTCAAGCAAGGGGGGGTCAGGGGAGCCGCGTACGCTCAAAAGTCACGCACGCGAGGGAAGCCGCATAGACGTAAATACACGCACGCAGGGCTAGGCAGCGTAGCATGAATACACGCACGCAGGGAGCAAGGTAGCGTGGCATAAAATACACGCACGCAACAGGGGGCAGCGTAGCGTGAAAAGTCACGCACGCAACAGGGGGCAGTATAGCGTGAAAAGTCACGCACGCTGAAGCAGGCAGCGTAAGCGTGAAAAGTCACGCACGCTGAAGGGACACGCTTCCAACAGGAAGCGTACCCAAGCTAGTGTACGTGCGCTAAGAAGCGTGCGTAACTTAGTGTGCGTAACTAAAGAGCTAGCATACTGCTCACTGTCTTCTCCAAACAGCAAGAACTCCAAGCTTGAACCCAAGCTTCAGAGCACCACAACTTGGTCATCCGAACACCAAATCCAGATTTCCAAAGCTCAAACTTGGATGAAATTGAGTCCTCTTCCACATGGAGTCATCAAAAACCCATAAAATCCAACTAAACAGATCAAACCAAGCAAAATCCGAAAATAGCAAATAACTTAGATCCAGAGCCAAGGAGTCTCCAAATCACAAAAACTCAAGCTCTAATGTTGATCACCAAGACCAAATCAGGCCAATAGACAAGGAAAACATGGTTCTCATGAAGTGGCAAGGTGCACTTGCCTAGGTTAGGAAGTGTGCTGTGGAAGGAGAAGAAGAAGAAGAAGAAATGTTAATGGTGAGTTATGAAGAGAGAGAAGAAGTAGGTGGGGATATAAAGAGGGTGTTGTGGTGGAAGGGAGGTGGAGAGTAGGATATGGTGATCCACTTCCAACCGAACCAAACCGGCCCAATGAAAACCGAGCCAATGCCAAAACCCGAATACTAGAAATACCAAAATTCCACAAGTCCAGAAAATAAAATACATGCCAAGAATCCAGGTACGAGAAAAAATATAAAATACAGGAAATGGGGGTGACAACTCTACCCACCTTCAAAGAATTCCGTCCTCGGAATTTAATCAAGGAGCTAGAGATTGCCACGACAAGCTACACTAAGCACAAGCAAGTTACACTTAAGCAGTTCAATCATACAATCATTCAATGCAAGCAAGTAAGGGAAGACGTAAGGCATAATAAAGACATTATACCTCACGAGTCAAACAGATAGGGATATCGCGATCGGATGTCGTCCTCACGCTTCCACGTTGACTCACCTAGAGAGTGATGACCCCAAGCAACACGGACTAATTTAATAGTCTTGTTCTTGAGTATCTTTTCCCTCTGGTCCAAGATAGACACGGGCCTCTCCTCATACGAAAGGTTGGTACCAACAACCAATTCCGAATGGTCTAGAATGTGGCTCGGGTCCGGAATATACCGTCGTAATTGGGATACATGGAGTACATCATGTACCTCACTTAGCGACGGCGGAAGAGCGAGACGATAGGATACATCTCCTACTCGCTCCAGGATATCGAACGGCCTTATATACCTAGGACTAAGCTTTCCCCGCACGCCAAAACGAATGACGCCACGGGTAGGCAGGATCCTAAGAAATACATGGTCGCCGACAGCAAATTCTAAAGGACGTCGATGAGCATCGGCCCAATGACGCTGGCGATCTTGGGCAACTCGAAGGTGATCTCTGACCTTCCTGACCACTTCAACCGTCTGGGAAATCAATTCGGGTTCGAGCATCTGCCTCTCTCCAACATCATCCCATGCTAGCGGGGATCTGTACTTTCTGCCATAAAGAGCCTCGAAGGGTGCCATCTGGATACTGGCCTGGAAACTATTGTTGTACGGGAACTCCACCAGGTGCAGGTGATCCTTCCATGAACCACCAAAGTCGAGTGTACACGATCTCAACATATCTTTAAGGGTCTGGATCGTGCGCTCTGACTGGCCATCTGTCTGCGGATGATATGCTGAACTGAACTAGAGACGAGTTCCCAAACTCTCTTCCAAGCTGTGCTAAAAATGAGATGTAAATCTTGAATCCCTGTCCGAGGTGATACTGACTGGCACACCATGAAGCCTGACGATCTGCCTGAGATACATCTCTGCTAACTGCGCCGTCAACTGTCCAACTCTGAACGGGAGAAAGTGTGCCACCTTGGTAAGCCTGTCCACAATTACCCAAATAGCATCTCTGCCGGCCGGAGATCTGGGTAATCCAGTCACGAAATCCATGGTTATATACTCCCATTTCCATTCTGGGATTGGCAAGGGTTGAAGTAGTCCAGCTGGCCTCTGATGTTCAGCTTTAACCTGTTGGCAAACCAAACACCGAGAGACAAACCGGGCTATCTCCCTCTTCATACCATTCCACCAAAAATGCTGACGAATATCTCTGTACATCTTCGTGCCACCGGGATGAATAGAATACTGCGAACTATGAGCTTCTGCCATAACCTCCTGTTTGATATCTCCACTGGATACACAAAGACGAGTACCGTGCCGAAGGGTACCATCTTCATGGATACATAACTCTGGCCTCCTTTCTGTCTCACACTCTGCTCTGAGCCGCTGGATCTTAGAATCTGCTGACTGCATCATCCGGATCCTCTCAACTAGGCTGGACTGAACCTGTAGACTGGCCATCAATGCCACGCTGGTTGGAAGAACCACTTCAATCCCCATCTTCTGAAGATCTGCCAATAACTCTGGTTGCGCTGTTAGGAAGTAAACTCCAGCTCTCCTGCTCAATGCATCTGCTACAACATTGGCCTTCCCTGGGTGGTACTGCAAATCCACATCATAATCCACCAGTAGCTCAAGCCATCTTCTCTGCCGCATATTAAGGTCCTTCTGGGTGAAAACATACTTCAGGCTCTTGTGATCAGTAAATATCTCTACTCTGTCCCCATACAAGTAGTGTCGCCAAAGCTTAAGTGCAAACACCACTGCTGCTAGCTCCAAGTCGTGGGTCGGGTAATTCTTCTCATGATCACGAAGTTGTCGTGACGCATAAGATATTACCTTCCCATGTTGCATCAAGACACAACCCAAACCTCTGCCTGAAGCGTCACAATAAACTGTGAATCCTCCGGTCCCATCTGGAAGGGTGAGAATGGGAGCCATTATCAAACCTCGCTTCAACTTCTCAAATGATTCCTGACACTCTGCTGTCCAAACAAACGGCACATCCTTGCGAGTCAACTGGGTCATCGGCGCTGAAATCCTTGCAAAATCTGAAACAAATTGCCGGTAGTAGCCGGCCAATCCAAGGAAGCTGCGAACCTCTGCCACTGAGCTGGGTACCGGCCATGACTCGATAGCTACAATCTTCTGGGGATCCACTTCCACTCCTCCTCGGGTAATAATATGACCCAAGTACGAAATGCGATCAAGCCAGAACTCGCATTTACTGAACTTGGCATACAATTGGTGCTCTCTGAGAATCTGGAGAACTATTCTGAGATGCTGCTCATGCTCTGCTTCACTCTTGCTATAGACCAGGATGTCATCTAGGAACACGATCACAAACTGATCCAAGTAAGGCATAAAAATGCGATTCATGAGGTCCATGAATACGGCTGGCGCATTGGTTGCTCCAAAGGGCATAACAAGGAACTCCCAATGCCCATACCTCGATCTAAATGCGGTCTTCGGGATGTCCTGTTCCCTGACTCTGATCTGGTGGTATCCTGACCGCAAGTCCATCTTCAAGAATACTGAAGCCCCTTTGAGTTGATCAAATAAGTCATCTATCCTCGGGAGAGGGTATCTGTTCTTGATTGTCACTGAGTTCAAGGTACGATAATCAACACATAGCCTGGACGTACCATCCTTCTTCTTCACAAGAAGCATCGGGGCTCCCCAAGGCGATCCACTTGCATGAATGAATCCCTTGGTCCTGAGTTCTTCAATCATCTTGTATAAAATCTCCAATTCTGAAGGCACCATCCTGTAGACTCGCTCTGACACTGGGGCTGTTCCGGGAATCAAGTCAATAGCGAACTCGATCTCCCGCTCTGGTGGCATACCTGGAAGCTCTTCTGGGAACACATCTAGAAACTCATCTACTATCCGGGGTAACTGCATCGCTGCTACTGCCATCCGCAATGCTGGAGGAGAAGGTTCAACTTCACCTCGGAAGAAGGAAAACTCTGGCTCGCCTGGAATACTAAAGACAACTCTGCCAATATGGCAGTCTATCCTAGCATACTGGTTCCTCAACCAATCCATGCCTAGGACTACATCATAGTTTGCCATAGGAAACTCTATGAATCTAGCGGGGAACTCCCTACCGCTAACTACGATTCGACACGAGAAAAACACTCGATCTACTCCTACAAGACCATTACCAGTAAGTATATTGAGCCTTACTGATAATGACTCGGGCTCCAATCCTATCCGTGTCGCGAATCGTGCAGACATGAATGAATGCGATGCACCCGAATCAAATAATACTGAAGCTGGAAAGGAGTTGACAAGAATAGTACCTGCCACTACCTCACCTGGTGCCAATCCTTCCTCTGCGGTCATCACCATAGCCTGACCATGCCCTCGGGGTGCTAGTCCCCTCTGCTGAACTCCTCGCTGCCTGCTCTGACTCAAGGCCTGGGCTTGAACATACTGCTGGGGGTACTGTTGCTGGAATACTTGGGACTGAGGCGGCAAGAGCCTCGGTAATGGGTACTGCTGCTGCTGGACCGGTGCTGGGGCCGGCCCTCTCACCGAAGAGCTAGAAGGGTTGGATGCAGATGAACCACCCCTATTCGGGCATGATCCAACCCTATGGTCTGCCGCTCCACAAGCCAGGCACAATCCCTGCACCCTGCGACAATCTGCCACCATATGACCTGGCTTCCCGCAATGAGAACATCCCATCGCGGAAGTCTGCTTCTGCTTCTGCTGCTGCGGATACGTCGGGGTTGAATGCTGAACCGACGTAACTGAGGCCGCCCGCCTCGGAGTTCCAATGGTTATACCCCTAACTGCCGGGGCTGGTGCTGATGATTGGTGCATCTGACTATGGGACCGCTTCCTACCTCCGGTCCTGTCCATAATTCTCTGGGAGGTAAACTCATGTCTCCTAGCCGCCTTCAAAATTGCATCGAACGTCTGGTGCTCTAACTGTTCCACTGCCAATAAGATTTCCAAATGTAGTCCCTGCTGGAACCGCTGGGCCCTATCATACTCAGTTGCCACCAAGGTGGGGGCGAACCTACTGAGCCTAGAAAATTCAGATGCATAACTGTCGACTGTCCTACCTCCTTGCTTCAAGTTGGTAAATCTAGTCTGCAGGTCGTACCGAGCCACCGCATCAAAGTACTTCGTCTGGAATCTCTCCCTGAATGTCGCCTAAGCTATGGGTGCCACTAATCCCATGGCTTGTGCTGCCCACCAACTGCGAGCTAAGTCCAGCAACTATAGCCGTACCACGTCCACCTTCTCATTCTCAGGGGTCCTGGCTGCTTTCAAAACCACCTCGGTATCCTGAAGCCATGCATCCGCGGCAATCGCATCTTCGCTGCCGTCGAAGAACGGAGGATTCAATCTCTTGAAACTGTTCGCTGCCTGGTTTCCATGCTGACCACCTCTGTTCAAGGCATCCTGAACTGTCTGGTGCAGGGCGTCGCCCCGACGATGTTGGGATGCAAGTAGATCTCTGATAAGCCCAACCAAGGCTCCATCCTCCTGTCTTGCTGGCTGTGCAGGCTGAACTAGAGGTTCCGGGTCTCCGGGAGACATGACTCGGGAGGCTACTCCAGAGTGCTGAGCTTGATCTTCTCGACGCTGGGGTGCTTGCTGAGCCTCTTCTGGTTGGTTGGCAGGTCCAGGAGCAATACCGCTGAAGAAGACGACATAGGGAATAATAAGGAAGGACCAGGATAGACCAATGATACAAGCTTGTGATCAGGTCAAGATTCTCAAGGATTTGAAGATATGAGCAGAGATCAAGGGCGAATATTGATTGAGACATCTATCGGTAAACCCTCACATTTCTTGAATGCCAAGACCTGCATGGGCCACCACTTAAACCATGTCACGCCCCAGAACCAGAATACTGGAGAGCGGGGGCGAACGTAGCCAGCTACGTATATTGAAATGGAATATCACCTCGCTATACGGTCACGGCTGTCTAGAAATATGAGGGTTTAACTACAAGCCAGCAGTCTCCTATGGTCATGAACAAGCTTATTGTCTCAATCTCAAGCAAGTAATATAGTAACAAGATGTTAGATCACCAAATATACAATAAAAGGTGTCCCAAATATTACATATTCAGCTGATCATGAAGCTAGTCGTACAAAATGCAAGGACTAGCAAGAGTTTCGTCATACATGATCAACCCTAGGATTTGTTAATCATGTTTACAGCCTGTAGGCAGACAGTAAGTAAATGTGCATCGAGCTAACAGGTGCTCGTCGGCTAAACGCCTCAAAGGAATAAATTTACATATCAGTGGGTGAAACAAAAAGGGAAAACCCACTCGTTGCCCGGGTTCCGTCTAGTGGTCACCATTGGGCTGGAGGTCCGGAAGATCCTCGGGAGCTGCTCCAAAATCTGGCCACACAAAACCAGCTGGGTCAACCCCAGAAAGTGCAAGTGCCACAAGGGGGCCACGAAATAAGAACAAAAGCTAGCAATTAGCACAAGAGTAATAATGATATAATACAAGACAAGAATTATAGAAGAGTATGACAGGATGATATACGATGAGGTAACCATAGGACTATTCAGATAACTAGGTTACAACCCGTAAACCAAACAAGGACCAGGGTTGTAACCCTTCGTCTGAACAGAACTTAGAATACTCACCATTTATCGGTAAAATAAATACAAGCACTCTGGTCTTACAACAACCTGGAGCAGGATCAGGACAAGACTAGACTGGTTAGACTCCAATCAATCATTCACGGCCAAGCAAAAACTACGGCTTGATACTTTAACTAACTAGGGTTATCACAGGCCTAGTTACTAACAAGATGCCGTGAGATTATTCCACAGCCACAAGCCCTACAGACCATCCAGGTTACCCAGGTCGAAATTAGGGGTTGTATTCGGGGGGAGGGGGTACATCGTCCAGGAAACGCATGTACCCTTAGGCAGCTTGAAGGATGCAACACATGACAGTGTGCTGGAATGTGCCCTACTCGACGCCAGGCTACAGATCCCAGGCGCGCCCAGGTAAAGGGATTGCCTGTAGCTGGAAAATCTCTTCATGACTAATGTATTAATCTATTTATTAACCTTAGTCCATTTCAGTGGGTGCTCCTGACCGTGGTACTCAGGAGTCCCCTCCTAGACATGATGCAAGATAGGACTGGATTATTTGTACAAGCACACTCGCCCACGGTGTCCAGGAAATCTACACAGGTCAGGTCATGTCAGGTAGCCGTCGCAACAGCTATTCGAGATATATCATGTCAGGGTACTTGTTAGGAGTGCGCCACGACGGGCCACCATCATGTCAGGTTGGTCATGTCAGGAGTGCACCACTACGGGTCACTGTCGTGTTATGCTAGTTCCTTGTCATACCATGCCATGTACAGTAGTCTTTCCAAACATACTAAGTAAAATCAAGTTCATGACAAAAGACGTAAGGATATAAAATGGGCGTAAAATATCTAATACAATTTCAAATTTACAGGTTTATAGTAAAGCCAGGCTTAAAGAAATAAAATCAATAAAACCAATATTCCATGAGCCAATGGGTCAAGCAAGGGGGGTCAGGGGAGCCGCGTACGCTCAAAAGTCACGCACGCGAGGGGAGCCGCATAGACGTAAATACACGCACGCAGGGCTAGGCAGCATAGCGTGAATACACGCACGCAGGGAGCAAGGCAGCGTGGCATAAAATACACGCACGCAACAGGGGGCAGCGTAGCGTGAAAAGTCACGCACGCAACAGGGGGCAGCGTAGCGTGAAAAGTCACGCACACTCCAAGGAAGCAGCGTAGCGTGAAAAGTCACGCACGCTGAAGTAGGCAGCGTAAGCGTGAAAAGTCACGCACGCTGAAGGGACACGCTTCCAACAGGAAGCGTACCCAAGCTAGTGTACGTGCGCTAAGAAGCGTGCATAACTCAGTGTGCGTAACTAAAGAGCTAGCACACTGCTCACTGTCTTCTCCAAACAGCAAGAACTCCAAGCTTGAACCCAAGCTTCAGAGCACCACAACTTGGTCATCCGAACACCAAATCCAGATTTCCAAAGCTCAAACTTGGATGAAATTGAGTCCTCTTCCACATGGAGTCATCAAAAACCCATAAAATCCAACTAAACAGATCAAACCAAGCAAAATCCGAAAATAGCAAATAACTTAGATCCAGAGCCAAGGAGTCTCCAAATCACAAAAACTCAAGCTCTAATGTTGATCACCAAGACCAAATCAGGCCAATGGACAAGGAAAACATGGTTCTCATGAAGTGGCAAGGTGCACTTGCCTAGGTTAGGAAGTGTGCTGTGGAAGGAGAAGAAGAAGAAGAAATGTTAATGGTGAGTTATGAAGAGAGAGAAGAAGTAGGTGGGGATATAAAGAGGGTGTTGTGGTGGAAGGGAGGTGGAGAGTAGGATATGGTGATCCACTTCCAACCGAACCAAACCGGCCTAATGAAAACCGAGCCAATGCCAAAACCCAAATACTGGAAATACCAAAATTCCACAAGTCCAGAAAATAAAATACATGCCAAGAATCCAGGTACGAGCAAAAATATGAAATACAGGAAATGGGGGTGACATGAGGAAAAGGGCCCTTGTTAGAGTTCTAGGGGTATAAATTGTAAGAGCATCATTAGTAGTTGGGACTCTCAAATACACTTTGAGGCCCAAAATTTCAAAAAAAAAGGTAAATGTAGAATGGGTTGGATTTGTATGAGAATAGTATAAAATGATAAAGTGACCTCCGGTCCCAAAGATTGTGTGGTCAAAAATTGATGTAGAAAAAAAAATAAAGTCTAGAATCTAGAAAGTTGAGCTCCAAATTTGGACTTACTATTCTACAAAACGAGTTTCTACAATCTAAAATCTAGAAATTGGGAGGCCCAACCATTAGCACCTATGAGTGGGATGGAATCAAAATTGTAGAAATTGGGACTAGGGACGAGACTTACTATTCTACAAAATGAGTTCCTACGTTCTAAATCTAGAATCTAGAAAATGGGATGAGCCTTACTAATGATGCTCTAATAGAACAAATATGAACCAACATGAAAAATAAGGTTGAGATTGGAATTGTTAGACATGGTTGTTTCTATTTAATTTTTGAAAATAATTTTCAAAAGTTGTTTGATAACGTTCATATGTTAGAAGAAGAAAAATTAAAAAGTTAGTTCAATTTTGTGGGAGCTTTTGAAAACAATTGTGACTGCTTTTAAAGTTACTTATGTCATTATTATTATATTTGGAAAACAATAACAATCCCAGCCATGCCTAAGGATACGACTGTAATTGCTTATCATTGTCCGGTAACAACAATTTACTAAAACATTATGAAAAGCTAGTACAATTCTAAGACAACTCTTGAAAGCGGCTAACAAATTACTTTCAAAAGTTACTTATTCTTTTGTTTTTAGAAAGTAATGTTCAAGACTTAGGCTAGATTTGGGATTTGTTTAATTGGGGTTAGATTTAGGTGTTGGATTGTATCTCGTGTTCGATTGAGCGATCAAAGACAAGTTAAGGTGGAGATTGTATCTCATTTCGGTTGAGCACTCAGAGGTGGTAAAATTGGAGTTGATAATTTACTCCCAAACCAGATTAGGAAGTAGGATCACGAGGTGTAGATAATTGAGATTAGTTCATGCTTTAGTACATGAGAATTTTTTTAAGGCATATGGACCTAGTCCAATATAACACCTTATGGGCAAATTCGATTCGGGTCACACAGCATGCCCAATAAGTGGTATCGGAATCAAAGGTTATAGACTGATTTGGACGACTTTAATTGGTTCGAGACAGATTATGCTGAACGTTCATGCATATAATCATATTATACGGACTCTCTTCTCGATGTGGAATTAGAAGTATCCTCCATAAGATGGCATGAGTGGCAAATATTCACAAGAAGACGGATCAGACCTAATATTGGAGGAAACTACATGGATTGGCTTCAAAGGTGAGTCAGACACGTCCAAGGTGGAGCAAGACATTATTGGCACATAATTGTGGTGCGAATGAACGTATTTGTTTGGTTATATTATCGAATGGATCATGATAACTATATGTTTGATCTCCTCGATGCTCAACTAGCGGGAAGGACAAAGGTAGCTGGGTGCTCTGTTGCTCGGCAAACGAAAATGAACTAAGGTAGGGATTATTTGATTCTATCTTATTTTCGGTTGAGCGCTCAATGGCAAGCTAAGATGGAGCTTGTTGGATTTTATCTTGTTTTCTATTGAGTGCTCAAAAATGGTGACAATAGAGTTGATAATTTAGTCCCATTGGATAGAAAACGGGATCTTGAGAAGTAGATAATTGAGATTGTTCAGGCCTTACATGAGAAATTTCTTTTAGAGTATATAGGAACAATCCAATATCACACTTTATGGCCCAACTCCGGTTCTATCACATAGTATTCCCAACAGTAGGCTGGATATGGGATTGTTTATTCACAAGAATTTATCCAACGAGAGAAAGTTTCTTCAAATGGCACAAAACATGAGATGTTTAATAAAAGTACGAAAAATGTGTGTGTGTGTGTGTGTGTGTGTGTGTGTGTGTGTGTGTGTGTGTGTGTGTAAATGACCTCTAGCCTAGTGGTTAAGAGAGATGCATACGACGCAAGTGATCAGGAGATCAATTCCCGGTGAGAGCGTTCGCCACAATTACCTTCTTTCAATATATATATAGTGCCAGTCCCATTGGCACCCACCATTTTTTTATTTTTTATTTTGGTGCCAGTGTCACTGGCGCTGAGATTTTTTTCCTTATTTTTTTAAAAAGAAAATCTGGCGCCAGTTGTAATTGGCACCAAACATTTTTAATTTTCTTATGTTTTGTGCCAGTGACACTGGCACCGGATTCCATTTCTTGTAATTTTATCAAACTTTTCCTGTTTTGTGCCATTTGAAAAAAAAACTTTCTGTGGATGAAATTTATGTTATGCTTTTTTTTTTCTCTTGGAAAATAGTACAAGGCTATTTGGCAAGTTATCAAAAAAAATAATAATTGAGAAGTTAGCTCAATCCTTGGACAGTTTTTATAGGAACCTACTACTTGAAGAGCTGTAAAAATAAACTTCTTCTGCAATATAATAAGCTTTTGAAAAACAACCACAATTTCAGACCAAGCCTTAATTTTTTATTGTTACTGCTTTTCAAAGATCAACCTACTACTTCAAGAGATGCATATAATTGAAGGGATTTTTTTAACTTTCATCCCACTTATTAATATGAATATGAATTTGTACTTATATTTCATTTTTTAATTTTATTAGACTTATACTCCACTTTTTGTCACGAAAAATATTTTTTGCGACAAAATAAATATTTTTTGTGAAGAAAATGAATATTTTTCGTGACAAAAAGTGAAATATAAGTCTAATAAAATTAAAAAGTAGAATGTAAATACAAATTTATATTAACCAGTGGGATGAAAGTCAAAATTTTCCGAAGAACTAGCATACAAAAAATACAAAAGGTGGTGGTAACAGTTTTCGTTGATGCTTCTAAAAAGATATATAGAGCATAGCCAACTCACCTTTTATTTTTGATATGATTATTGCAATTATTAATCAACAAATAAAACATAAAAGCAACATTTTCCCAACTTTCATACGATTGCATTTGGCATTGCTTATTTATTTATTTTATTTATTTTACTTTTTTGAAAAACAACAACAAATTTTTTTTATTCTTGTTTTTTAATGAGGGAATTCTTTTTTTTTTTTTAAGTTTTACTTTTGGTACAATATATTTACATTTTTAAATTGGTTATTCTACTATATAAAAATCATCATTTTGACATTTTGATTGGTGTACCTTACCATCTATATCTTCTACGTACTTAAGAAACCAAGAACACTTTGACAAACTCTATTCTGTTCATCAATAAGTAGGTAAAAGAAACGAGAGCGACGGGGAAAATTATCTGACAGTTGGGTGTAATATTCTTATATGAGATGCTCCAAACCAGCCAAGTTTTTGTAAGCTTGAAATTGACTTGACTAGAATTAATCAAGCTCGAGCTTGAACTTGATAATTTTTTTATTTTAGAGCTTGAGCTTGGCTCGAGCTTGTTTATATTAAGCTCAAGCTTGGCTTGCCTTGGTTTGAGCTCAAGTTTGACTTGATAAGCAAGCTTGATTGAAGTTTGATAAACAAGCTCGATAAGCCAAAAGTCAACCTCGTTAAGCTTGATTTCAAGCTCGCTCAACTTTATTTTAAACTCATTAAGCTTCATGTCAAACTTAACGAGCTCGATTTCAAGCTAGTTATGTTTGAATTCTACGTACATGTAATATTAACAATTTATTTATAAAAAATTAATTAAAAAAGTTCTTTAATATCAATTAAGGACATATAAATATATAATGCACTCAATCATATTATTCTACAAACATATATAAAATTAGAATTCAACAAAGAACAAACGAGCTTCTAAACAAGCTCCTAAACGAGCTCCTATACCTTCTAATCGAGCCAGCTCGCGAGCTCATAAACGAGCTAGCTCACGAGCTCAAACGAGCCAAGTACTTCTAAGCTTGAACTTGACTCGTTTATTAAACGACCTCAAAAATAAAGCTTGAGGTCAACTTGTTTACTAAACGAACCGAGCTCAAATGAGCTTTTATCGAGCCGAGCTCCGAGCAGCTCGCGAACGACTTGGCTTATTTGCAGCCCTACTTACATCCGAAGTTGTTCCAAGAGAGACAAGCTTGGCTAGAGAAGTGAAATTTACATGTTCTAGATTAGAGGCAATGTCAGGGCCGGCCCAATGCAAGAAATGTTTTCGTATACAAATGGAAGAGGGGAGGTGGCACGGGCACACTCTCAAGACACTATGATACTTGCTACGGTCCAAGCTCAATTCCGGCGACCCAAACTCAAATCAGTTTTGGAGGCACTGCGGCTTCTTCGGTGGGTACGTTTTCCTTGTTGGGAAAGAAGCACGGAAACCTTTCCCCAAACCGGAGAGCACCTGCGAGAGGACCGGGCAATACAACGCACGAACCCAAAAACAACCACACAAAACAATCCACGTAGACACAGAGAATTTTTGACGTGGAAAACCCTTGCGGGAAAAACCACGGGACGATCAGAGTCCAACCCTGAGAAGCCTCCACTAATAGAATATAAGAATTACACCCTCTACAAACTCCTCCGGATCCAAATCGGATCCCCACAACACTTAGAAGCAAGAACAATGATTACAAGGCTACGAAGAGCGAGAAAGACGAGTAGAGATTACCCGAACACGATCGCCTTCGAAAACGACCTTTAATCCTCCGTCTTCTCTCCCAAAGTTGCAATGGCACTCTTGCCTCATTCCTCTCTCACTTTTCTTGTGTTGTCTACAATTATGTTACCGTATGATTAGGGTTTGGAAATTCCAACTTAAATCCCTAATCCCGCAATAAACCTGGACCGTTTGATTAGATCCAATCGTGAAAAATCACCCCAGAAATCCGCTTCAGCCCCGACGACACAGAGTTCGGCTAGAACTCTGTGTCGGGCAACCAGCGCTGACCGACAATATTCTGGAATGGGGAGGCAGTGTTCGGCCCGAACTCGTTCCCCCTGCTTCCAGCAGCTCCTGCAGCTCCAGCAGCAGCCCCCGCCTTCTCCCCGAGCTTCTTCGACATACGAACGGCGCTCGTCGCACTCAGGGGTTTTCTCCACATAGGTTGGGAACCCCACCCACTCCAACAAATCTCTCCCTTCACAACTATGTGGAGGAAGTCGTCATCCCGACGATCTGCCTGCAGTACTCAAACTTTCCCCTTGGTAGAACCTTCATGAGCATATCCGCTCCATTGTCATCAGTATGAACCTTCTCAAGTGCCACATCCTTCTTCTCAACCACATCCCGTATCCAATGATACCGAGTCTCGATGTGCTTGGACCGACTATGAAATGTTTGGTTCTTCACAAGGTGGATAGCACTCTGACTGTCGTAAAGCAAAGTATACTGCTCCTGCTTCAGCCCTATTTCCTGCAACATCTTCTTCATCCACAACAACTCCTTGCAAGCCTCCGTCGCCGCAATATATTATGCCTCCGATGTCGATAAGGCAACACACTTCTGCAATCGCGACTGCCACGATACCGCTCCTCCGGTAAACATCATCACATAGCCCGAAGTCGATCGTCTCGTGTCTACATCTCCAGCCATATCAGCATCAGTCTACCCAACCAGCTTTGGCTCGTCACCACCAAAAGAAAGTTTCCAATCAGCAGTGCCCTGAAGATATTTTAGAATCCACTTGACCGTACTCCAATGTACCCTTCCAGGATTTTAAAGATACCTGCTAACAGTGCCAACTGCATGAGCGATATCTGGCCTCGTACACATCATAGCATACATCAGGCTTCCCACAGCTGAAGCATATGGAACCTGCTTCATATCTTTCTTTTCGTCCTCGGTAGATGGATACTGCTTCTCAGTGAACTTAAAGTGAGCCGCAAGGGGACAACTCACTTTCTTCGACCCGTCCATACCGAAATGCTGAAGTACCCGGTGAATGTACTTCTTTTGGGACAAATGTAGCAACTTGGACTCTCTCTCTCGGCTGATATCCATCCCAAAATTAGTCTTCACTGTGCCCAAATCCTTCATAAAGAAGGCTGCACCCAGTTGGCGCTTCAACTCCGCTATCCTAGTGGCATTCCGTCCCACTAATAGCATATCATCTACATAGAGCAATAAAATAATAAAATCATCATCGACAAAATACCTCATAAATACACAGTGATCTGACATCGTCCATACATAACCATGCTCCCCCATAAACAACCCGGACTTCCTGTACCACTGCTTCGGAGCCTGCTTCAGACCATACAAGCTCTTCCTCAACCGACAGACCAAATGTGACTTGCCCTTCTCACAGAATCCCTCTGGATGCTCCATGTACAACTCCTCCTCAAGATCACCGTAGAGGAATGTCGTCTTCACATCCATCTGCTCGACCTCCAAGTCGAGACTGGCTGCTAATCCTTGCACAACCCGAATGGACGAATGCTTGACAACTGGCAAAAAGATCTCATCATAATCCATGCTTTTTCGCTGATCGTAGCCTTTGACTACCAGCCTCGCTTTGTATCGTGAGCGAGTAGCATCTTTTGTATGCTTTACTCTGAACACCCATCGATTCTTTAAAGCCTTCTTGTCCTTTGGCAACCGCACCAGATCATAAGTGGAATTGACGTGTAAGGAACTCATCTCCTCCTGCATAGCCTCCATCCATTCCTGCCTGTGTTCTTCTTCCATAGCCTCTATAAAACTTTCGAGCTCTCCTCCGTCAGTCAATAGCACATACTCATCTGGTGAGTATCTCGTAGATGGTCGACGCTCTCTGTCGCTCCTTCTCAGTGGAGCCACTGGTGCTGGCTGTATACCGATAGCCTCCTTTCCTTCAGGAACTGCCTCCCCGGCATGCTTCCCGGCATGCTCATCCTCCTTCAGGAACTGCCTCCACTGGTTCTTGCCCTTTGACCACCATCAGCAAGCTGATGATCAAGCTTGGGAGCAACTCCATATATTGGCTCCCCCATGATTGGATCCTCTGCGATGTCCTCTGGAAACTGCTCGAAGCAAAATGACTGTAACTCAGGCAATTCCTCAGCCTCAGAAGACTTCTCGAATTCCTGAGTGTTGGTCATGGTCTGATCCTCGACGAACACCACGTCCCTGCTTCTGTAGAGCTTTCTTCCCACCTGGTCGTAGAGTCTATAGCCAAACTCATCCCGACCGTAGCCGACAAAGATGCATTGCCTCGTCTTTGGCTCAAGTTTGGTCCTCTCGTCCTTCAGTACATGCACGAAGGCCTTACAGCCAAATACTCGCAGGTGATTGTATAACGGCTCTTTGTCGTACCATAATTTGTCAGGCATATCATCCTGCAAAGGAGCACTAGGAGATAAATTAATAACATAAGCAGCTGTGAGAAGAGCCACACCCCAATAACTGCCCGGCAAGTTTGCTTCTGACAGCAAACACCGTACCCTCTCCATCAGTGTCCTGTTCATGCGCTCCGCTATACTATTGAGCTGAGGTGTCTTGGGCGGAGTCTTCTGGTGTCGTATCCCTTACTCTCTATAATACGCATCAAAGGGACCAATGTATTTGCCGCCATTGTCGAACCGAACATATAATAACTTCTTGCCCGTCTCTCTTTCAACAAAGGCCTGAAACTCTTTGAAAGTAGGCAGCACCTGATCCTTGGTCTTTAAGCCATAGACCCAAACCTTCCTGGAACAGTCATCAATAAAAGTTACAAAGTAAGATGCACCACCAATAGATTTTACCTTCATAGGACCACAGACATCCGAGTGAATCAACTCGAGCAACGCCGGCTTCCTTGAACTTGGGTGACTTTGGAAAGATACCCTATTTTGCTTCCCAGCTAAGCAGTGCGTGCACTTCTCCAACTTTGTAGACTTGAGCCCTGGAATCACCTTCCTGTTCACCAAGTAGCTCATCCCCTTCTCGCTGATATGGCCGAGCCGCCTGTGCCACAACTCGGAAGACGCATCACTTATTGCGTTCACCTCCTGTATCCCCTGTGCACTCTCCTCCATATAGTAGAGACCAAACTTCTTGCTTCCTCTGGCAATCACCATCGAACCTCTGGAAAGCTTCCACTGACTGTTCCCGAAGAGATTGAAGAATTTTTCGTCATCCAACCTTCCAACCGACACCAGGTTGAAACGGATATCAGGGACATGACGAACATCCTTGAGAACAAGAACTGCACCCGTCTTCGTTCTCAAATGCACATCTCCAACGGCAACCGCGTTCGACACATCTCCGTTGCCCATCTTCAACACTCCACAGTCGTCTGTCGTATAAGTGGCAAATAGTGCCCTGTTGTGAGATACATGTGCTGAAGCTCCTGAGTCCATCAGCCAAGAATTGTCATCGCAGGCGAGGTTTGTAATGACCTCATCACCTACGACGATCACATCGCCTCTATGTGCTGAGGCCGCCGCTGTAGTGTTCTCTTCTTGCTTTCTCTGTCGCCCTTCTTCTCTCTCTTCCAAGCGAAATAGTTCCGCTTAATGTGGCCCTTCTTGCCACAATGGTAACACTCTGAGTCCTCGTAACGACCCTTGGACTTTCTCCTGCTCTTGTCTCTGCCACCACCTGGACCCCTGTATTTGCCCCTTCCGCGGCTCTCTGAAACGAGTGCCTCTGAGTGATGGGATGCTGATGAAGTGCCCTGAGAGCGTCTCCGCATCTCTTCATTCAACACCCCGCTCTTGGTAAACTCCAGACTAACCACGCCTTCTGGAGCAGAAGCGATCATAGATGCTCGTACGGTCTTCCACGAGTCTGGCAATGTACACAGTAGCCATAGTCCCTGAACCTCATCGTCGAACTTGACTCCCGTAGAAGATAGCTGGTCAACCACGCCCTAAAACTCACTCAAGTGGTCCGAAATAGACGCCCCATCCTTGTATTGCAGACCCATCATCGTTCGGATCAGGAACAACTTGTTTACCCCGGTCTTCTTCGCATACAAGGATTCCAGCTTATCCCATAACGTCTTCGCGTGCTCAATAATGGCAACGTAGTTGTATACGTTCTTATCAAAAAACTGCCGTATGTACCCACACACTTGTATATGCTCGAATGTCCAGTCCTCCTCAGATTTATCACTGGACTTCTCGGATGCAAACACGGGTAGATGCAGCTTCTTGACAAACAACAAATCCTTTATCTTGCTTCGCCAATAATGATAGTTTGTGCCATTAAGATTCACCATGCATACCGTCTTCGCATCTATCTCTCCTCTCTGATTTCTCTGTCAACTACTTACACTCCTTCTGAATTCCAGAACCTGGCTCTGATACCACTCTGTTGGAAAAGAAGCACGAAAACTTTTTCCCAAACTGGAGAGTACCTGCGAGAGGACCGAGCAATACAACGCATGAACCCAAAAACAACCACACAAAACAATCCACGTAGACACAAAGAATTTTTGACGTAGAAAACCCTTACGGAAAAAACCACAGGACGATCGGAGTCCAACCCTGAGAAGCCTCCACTAATAGAATAGAAGAATTACACCCTCTACAAACTCCTCATGTTCCAAATCGGATCCCCACAACACTTAGAAGCAAGAACAATGATTACAAGGCTACGAAGAGCGAGAAAGACGAGTAGAGATTACCCGAACACGATCTCCTTCGAAAACGACCTTCAATCCTCCGTCTTCTCTCTCAAAGTTGCAATGGCACTCTTGCCTTCTTCCTCTCTCTTTTTTCTTGTATTGTCTACAATTATGTTACCGTATGACTAGGGTTTGGAAATCCGAACTTAACTCCCTAATCCCGCAACAAACCTGGACCATTTGATTAGATCCAATGGTGAAAAATTACCCCAGAAATCCGCTTCAGCCCCAACGACACAGAGTTCGGCCAGAACTCTGTATCGGGCAACCAGCACTGATCGACAATATTCTAGAATAGGGAGGCAGAGTTCGGCCCGAACTCGGCCCCCTGCTTCCAGCAGCTCCAGCAGCAGCCTCCGCCTCCTCCCTGAGCTTCTTCGACATACGAACGGCGCTCGTCGCACTCCGGGGTCTTCTCCACAAAGGTTGGGAACCCCACCCACTCCAACATTCCTATTCATCTGCCCGTCATAAAACTGAATTTACTATATATATTATTGTTGATAAACTTTCATTTACTTCGGGTGAAAGTGAATCTTTATATGATTATGCTACAATTGCTTTAAATCCATGTTTTAATAAAGTTACTAGAGGCGCTGCTAAGAAAGAGGCTATTAGACTCTTTAAAGAAATGAGACTTGCTTTAAAAGAAACGTTTTCGCATGCTAATAAATTAGCTATTACTTCTGATGTGTGGACAAGTAAACAAAACTATGCTTATATTTGTATCACAGCACACTATATAGATTCATTATGGATGTTGCAAAAGCGCATCGTATGTTTAAAAACTTTAGAATTTTCACACACGGGCTCCGCAATTGCCACTTGTATTTCAAAACACTTGTGTGACTTTGATATTCACAACAAGATTCAATCTGTATCTTTTGATAATTCTAGTAATAATACTGCTGCTATAAATTCATTGTCTTTACTATTTCAACCTATTTTGGAAGGTAGATTATTGCATATTAGGTGTGCTTGCCATATTATTAACTTAGTTGTAAAAGAATGTCTTGAATTTTTTTAGTACACATTTAGAAACACTAAAAAATTGTTTACACAGCTTGAACACGTCTCCAAGTAGATAACAAGCTTTTAAGAACACATGTGCACATTTTGGTATTCGTTTTAGACGATTTGTTAAGCATGTTCAACATAGATGGAATTTGACATTTTTAATGTTGAAATCTGCACTTCCGTTTAAGGATGCTATTACATATTTTTGTAACATGGATCTTAATTTTGAATATCCAGTTACTGAAGATGATTGGATAGTTGCTACTTCTATATGTGAATTTTTGGAATTTTTTTACAAGGCTACATGCACTCTTTCTGGTGTATATTATCCTACTTCTTGCCCGACCCACTCAAGTTGGTACAACTAGTAGCTCTGGCGTAGAGGACCACGCCCTTCGTTTATTAAGAAGGAAAAAACAAAGACAATCTTCCCAAGCCACTCAAGAGTTGTCTTTGTATTTAAGTTCTTATGAAGAAGAAAAAGGAATCTTCAAATCACTTCACCATTTTAGAATGGTGGAAAAAACGCGACAAAAGATATCCTATACTTTCTATAATTGCACGTGATCTACTAATGGTGCCGGTGTCCACGGTAGCATCGGAGTCTTGTTTTAGTGCAAGATCAAGGATGTTGAGCCTAAATAGGAGCCGATTGAAGCCGGATATCTTGGAAGCCTGTGTTTGCGTTCAAGATTGGATTTTAGCAGAAAAAAACCCAAAACAAGAGGGATGAAGCTTATGATATTAATGAGCTGAACCTCGGATCACTTGGATTAGGTGAAGCTTCTACAACCGAGGAGGAGGAGCAGGAAGAATGACTCAAGTCTAAGGTATGACCCTCCAAAAAAAGATATTCAAACTTAAAACTTTTAAACTCCAAAAAAAATATTCAAACTTTCAAAATATTCAAACTTTCAAACTTCAAAAAATTTAAAAATTTTAAAAACTTTAAACTTTAAAAACTTTAAAACTTTAAAACTTTAAAATATTATTAAAACTTTATTAAATACTTCATCAACTTTAAACTTAAAAAACTTTCAAAAAATACTTTAAACTTTAAAAATACTTTAAAACTTTAAACTTAAAAGTAAAAACTTAAAAACTTAAAAATAAAAAAACAATAACTTAAAAACAAAACTTTTAACTCTGCCTATGACAAGCAATGTTTGTCTTGCCGGTCCCAAGCCCGGATAAAAGAGGAGGAAAAAATTAAAAATTAATTTAACTAAAAACACAAAAACTTAAAAAAAAATTAAAAAAACACAAAAACTTAGACTTGAGATTAAAATATTAAAAAATAACAAAAATAAAAAAACTTGGACTTTAAAAAAATAACACAAAAAAACACAAAAACACAAAAATATTAAAAAAGTTTACAATTAAAAAAATTAAAAGTTAAAAGAATATAAATGTTAAAAAATATAAAAGTTAAAACAAAATTAAAAAAAACCCACTAAACCGGCCGGCCCGCTGGACCGGCCCGAACCCGACCCGCCCAAGCCTGCCCGCGACTCGGACCGGACTGGCCCAGCCCTATCCAGACCGGGTCACTGGGCCGGGCTGGGTCCCGTGAACTTGAACCGGGCCGGGCCAGGCCCGGCCCACTAGCTGAACCGGTCCGGGCTGGGCCCGGACCAGGCCCGGTCGAACCGGGTTTTCCAAGGCTCGGGCCGGTCGGGTTTAGCCCGGATCACACCCTGAAGGTACTCTAATGAAAAATGAGCTGACAACTGGTATATGCACTGATGACATTTTAATTTAGTAGAGCAACTTTAAAATTTTGAATAGTTACATCTTTTCTATGATCACAATTGAGTTGTTATTTCGCCCTTTTAAAGTTTCTTTCGGTTGCACCATAGGTCCATAGTGCTCTCAGCATGGCAGGGCACACTGAGAGTTGCATATTTTCTAGGCTACATTCACCTGCCATCATATTTTGAAAACATGGTTATTAACCTTGCAATCATAATGGCAACGTACAAGTAAAGATACTTTCACTTGCTTTTAAAAAAACAAAACTATTGCATACGTCCTCCTTTAAAGACACTAGTCAAGTTCACGTACCTTGTACATAAAAATATATATTATTAAGAAGTTAAATTAAAATTATATTAAGATATTTTTAAAATATTCTAAATATATTTAATTAGAATTTGTTTTTCGATTTATAATTTTGGATATGTATTTAGTTTAGACAACATCATATACTTAGTTTAAATAATTTAAATATTGAATGTATTTAGAATTTGTTATAAGTTTAGAATTTCTTGTAAATACGTGAAAAGATACATATATGGTAGTTATAATCTTTTTTAATTTTACTATTATTTGATGGAGGATCTACATACGAGTTGGATGACTTTTTTAAGCCGTTTACAAGCGGCACTATAATAGTAGAAATGTATAATATGGTCTACATGCCCAGCATCTCCCTCTATTGCTTCATATACGACTTTATCAAACATGCAACAATTCATGAAATCACATCCTGAGCAAAATTAGTTTTATTATTGAATCAACTAGATAGCTTTATTAATGTAGATCATGGGTAGTTGGATTCAAAATTTCGTCTTATTTTTAGGAATATTGGATATGTTGGAGTGGGTAGGGTTCCCAACCTATGTGAAGAAGACCCCGGAGTGCGACGAACGCCGTCTGTGTGTCAGAGAAGCTAAAGGAGGTGACGAGGCCAGTCGGAGATGACGGAGATACTCGGGAGCTGCCAGAGGAGCTGCTGGAAGGAGGGGGGCAGAGTTCGGGCCGAACTCTGCCCCAGGATAAAGTTCTGGCCGAATTCTGTGTTCTGGTTCCAGAACCTTGCTGGTTGCCAAACACAGAGTTCTGGCCGAACTCTGCCTCAGGACAGAGTTCTGGCTGAACTCTGTGTCGTTGGGGCTGAAGTATTTTTTAGGGTGATTGATCACCATTGGATCGTATCCTACGGTCCAGATTTTGCTACTGATTAGGGGGTTTATACATGGTTATTCCTAACCCTAATTACAACACAATATTGAGAAAAGAGAGAGGAAAGGAGGCAAGAGTTCCATTGCAACTTTGGGAGAGAAAAAGGAGGATTGAAGGTCATTTTTGAAGGAGGATCGTGTTCGGGTAATGTCTACTCGTCGTCCTTGTTCTTCGTAGCCTTGTAATCATTATTCTTGCTTATAAGTGTTGTGGGGATCCAATTTGGATCGGAAGAAGTTTGTAGATGGTGTACTCCTTTATTTCATTAGTGAAGGCTTCTCAGGGTTGGACTCCGATTGTCCCATAGTTTTTTTACAAGGGTTTTCCACGTTAAAAATTCTCTGTGTCTGCGTGGTTTATTTTGGTGTTTTGGTTCGTGCGTTGTATTGCTCGGTTCTCTCGCAGGCACTCTCTAGTTTGGGGAAAGGTTTCCGCGTTTCTTTCCCAACAAAGTGGTATCAGAGCCAGGTTCTGGAATTCAGAAGGGTGTCAGAAGTTGACAAGAAAACTAGAGAGGAGAGATGGACGCAAAGTTGGTGCATTGGTGAACCTGAATAGCACCAACTATCACTATTGGCGGAGCAAGATGAAAGATTTGTTGTTTATCAAGAAGCTGCATCTGCCCGTATTTGTATCTGAGAAGTCCAGTGATAAATCCGATGAGGACTGAAAATTCGAGCATATACATGTGTGCAGATATATTAGGCAGTTCGTTGACGAAAACGTGTACAACCATGTTGCCAATATTAAGCACACGAAGACGTTATGGGATAAGCAAGAATCTTTGTACACAAGAAGATCGGGGTAAACAAGTTATTCCTGATCCGGACGATGATGGGTCTGCGGTACAAAGATGGGGCGACTATTACGGATCATTTGAGTGATCTCCAGGGCGTAGTTGACCAACTATCTTCAATGGGAGTCAAGTTTGACGACGAGGTTCAAGGATTATGGCTGCTATGTACATTTCCACTCATGGGAGACCGTACCAGTATCTATGATCGCTTCTGCTCCAGAGGGCGTGGTCAATCTGGAGTTTGCCAAGAGCGGGATGCTGAATGAAGAGATGCGGAGACGTTCTTAGGGCACTTCATACACATCCCACCATTCAGAGATATTAGTTTCAGAGAGCCACCGAAGGACAAAAGCAGGGGTCCAGATTGTAGTGCCCCATCCCACAAAGTCAATCGGAGAAATTGAAACGCCGACGGCGTTCGAACAGCCTTTCAACGGCGGCTTGAAGGCTCGCTCGGTCTAGGCGACTCCTCGCTCAGGTGGGGTAGTTTCTGTGAACTCGCCTTATCTTAGCCTTCACTTAATAACTCGCATGTTTTCAACTTGCACAAGTTAGGCTTGATAATAAAAGAGACGCATCCACATAGCTAAAGGAACAATCCCGACGGGTCGGAATGTCTTAGAACATAAAAAATGGTCCCATGGTCTGCTTAGAAGTCGGCTCAGCGTGCTTTCAAATGACACTCGTCCTTCGTTCTGTGGCTTGGAAGAAGAAAGTTGGCCTAAGTTGATAAGTTGCCACGACACTCAAATTAGCCTAAGTCACAGGCGTCGCCCGCATGAATGCGTGATAAAGCATGCACGAACCCGTCATTTTATCCCAACACTTGAATTAACCTAAGTCATAGGCGTCGTCCGCGTGAATGCTTGATAAAGCATGGACGATCCTGTCGTCCAAGGCTTGGCATAGCCTTCGCATGTCCCGTGGGTTAAGTCGTCTTGCACGGCTTATTGGCTTAAGTCTAGGCACCCGAGAACTTGTTTGTTCAAGTCGAACACGTATACGGCCCGTCCCCTCGATGCGAAGCTCGACGTAGCCTTTGCTCGTCGAGTCATTCCCCGAATAAGTTAGACAAGAGTTGTGCTGGGCTATTGAAGCTATTTCTAGCACTGTCTCGCTCTATCTGCGGTTGTCAAGTCGTATAGTCCCTTAAGAACAAGGCTCGTCATATAAAATATATGACTTGAGCGACAACGTCGCCTAAAGAACCAGGCCTGTCTAAGGCACGAGCCACGGTGGATTAGTAAGAGTATGACACGGACAAAGGAAGTCCATGCGACTGGTTGTCGCCGAGATCGGTCCCGCTATTTGGGAGTCTCGCTATGTCTCGACAAGGAAACATACGAGATCGGTCCCGCTACTTGGGAGTCTCGCTCGATAAGTCTCATACACGAGATCAGTTCCGCTACTTGGGAGTCTCGATAAGTCTGGATAAGCAAGCACGCGAGATCGGTTCTGCTACTTGGGTGTCTCGCTAAGTCTCGATTAAGTCTCGCACACGAGATCGGTCCTACTACTTGGGAGTCTCGATAGAAATATGGAAAGCATGGTCATGAATAAGGAAGGACTGGATAGAACGAGTTGAGTCTTACATGGTCATTGGACAACTTGCATGCAAGGGGAATCCCTCAATCGATCATTGGGGCGCCGGGATCGAGTCGGCTTAATTAGGAGGGAAAAACAGATACCGTACGACCTTGGACGACGGTGCAACTCGTTAGAAGTGAACCGTTATGGTATATGCCACGGGACCATTCGGTGGGGCTCGCACCTCTACGCGAAGGGGTCACCGTGAGCCAAAGATCCAGTATAGCTTGACATTGCTAGTGACCATTCATGTAGATGGGTCGGTAGAGTAGCGGCAAACTGCGTGTATGCCTTTGGATTGAGTCTAGAACTTGAATAAATGTCCGGTCGGTAACACAATATCTGGGCCTAAGATTGGGCTGCAGCATAGGCACCGTGCTAGGCACGATACTTGGCGTCGGGATATTCATGAAGTCGATACTATGTTTCACAAGTCTTGTCTAAGTTGGTTCATGAGTCGAATAGGAAGACTGCAAGGCGGTAACATGGATAAGTCTTGATAAGTTGCGAGGCACGGCCTCAATCTTGAGCCACGAACAAGTCTAAGCAAGGTCTAGAGGCACGACCTACACGAGTCGTCCCCTTGTCGTCGTTGGCACAAAAATTGGTCTAGAGGCACTTGAGTTTAAGTGAAAGCCTTGGCATGGACGAGTTCACATAAGTTGCTCCTCGGCAAAGTACTGTCTCGAATATGTTAAAGTCACAAATATAGTGTGGCACAAACCTTCCGCCCCGAGTTGAAGTTCGGTCAAGTACATAAACGATGAGGCACTGCCTAGATCGAAATACACGTTGGCATTATAGCACGACCAAGTCGTTGCACATCGGTTGGGTCAGGCGTGTAGTCTTAAAACTGATCCTAAGGCAAGACTAGAAAGACAATCGTAAAGGAAATTGTATTGCACAAAGTAAATGAATGTGTCGGTTATGCATGGGTGGGCGAGGAGCTCACTCTACCAGTACAGTTGAGTACTGACACCCACACAGTTTTTATGTGTAGGCTCAGGTAGAAGCTCGTGGTGCGGAGCCCGCTTGGATGCGTCGAGGCACGGAGTTCCTTAGCGAGTCGAAGCGTGCGGCCGCGTGAACTCAAGACTTATACGGGACATAGTGTATGGACATTGCCTCCCGAAGCTTCCGCTGGCTCAAGTATTGTATCGAGAGATGAGAGAGAGCAGAGTGACTTATACAATGAGAGAAAAGTGAGCCTGAGAGACTTGTAATCAAGGTCTTGCGCCCATTGTAATATCATTGTTTAATATCTATAAAGAGTACTTTTGAATAACTTGTGTTTTGATTCTAAATTTCTGCTGCATGTTTTAATGTTTCTGCTTGGGACTTCTGTGCGACGACCCCATCGCCGCCACTGTAATCGACCGTTATGAAACTGCCTTACACGAGCACAATCTAGGCTTGTACGACATCACGCCTTAACGAGGACGATTTCTCCTACAGGAGCGGGGTATGACACAGGTGGTGGCAGAGAAACTCTCTACCGCTAACTACGATCCGACACGAAGAAAACACTCTATCTACTCCCACAAGTCCGTTACGAGTAAGTATATTGAGCCTTACTGATAATGACTCGGGCTCCAGTTCTATCCGTGTCGCGATCGTGCAGACATAAAGGAATACGATGCACCCGAATCAAATAATGCTGATGCTGGAAAAGAGTTGACGAGAATGGTACCTGCCACCACCTCACCTGATGCTAACTCCTCCTCTACGGTCAAAGCCATCACTTGCCCTCTGGGTTCTGGTCCCCTCTGCTGGAAACCTCTCTAGCGGTTCTGGGTCTGAGCTTGGACTTGCACATACTGTTGGGGGTTCTGTTGCTGAAAGACTTGGGTCTGAAGCGGCAAGGGCCTCGAAAATGGGTACTGTTGTTGCTGGACTGGTACTAGGACTGCCCCCCCTAACCGAGGGACTAGAAAAGGTTGACGAAGAAGAACTCCCCCTATTCGGGCAGTTCCTAACCCTGTGGTCCGGTGCTCCACAAACCAAGCACATGCCCTGTGCTCTACGACATTCTGACACCACGTGTCATGGCTTCCCAGAATAAGTACAACCCACTACGGAAGACTACTTCTGCTGCTGCTGCTGGGATATGCCGGGGTCGAATGCTGAATCGACGAAACAGTGGTCGCCCTCCTAGGAGCTCCAATAGTCAAAGCCCTAACTGCCAGGGCTGGTACTGAAGACTGGTTCATCTGGCCTTGAGACCGCTTCCTACTTCCGATCCTGTCCACAATCCTCTGGAAGGTATACTCATGCCTCCTAGCTGCTCTCAATACCACATCAAAAATTGTAGGAACAAAATCGTAAAGCGTAATGCTCTAGAAGGGGGTGAATAAGTAGGCAGCGGAATAATGCTAATTAAAAATTGTTAGCAATAAGATCACAGAATAATAATGACAACTAAGTAATGTAAAGGCAGAGATAAGAAAGCAAACACAAAGACAGCGATGTATACTGGTTTTCCTCTGTTGAGGACTAGTCCAGTCGGTAGAACTCTTGCTACCAGTTGAATCCACTATTGGCAAAACTGTAAGTTTTCTTACGAAGTCCTTGCAACTTCTACAACACGAGCTTTGATACGAAGAACTCGTCCAACTTTAATTGTGAAGAGGTATTCTTCTATCAAGCCTTCTGATTACAATTACTCAGAAAATTCTAGACCGTACCGCACTGGCAAATCGACTAGAGGATTATAACTGGCATGGGATATGAAAATGAAAGCTCGAGAAAAACTCTTTGGAAGACTGAAAGCTTTAAATAGAGAGAAGATTGAAAGTGAATGAGTGAGTTAAAATGATCGAAATACTTCTCTATTTATAGGAGTTCCAAAGACAGACTTCTGACAGAATTCGGGCAGAACTCTATGAGCAAATCTCGGTCAAATCCACAACTGCAGGAGGACCAAGTTTAAAGGATTTCAAAAACAAAACGGCCACTAACCGAACTCTGACCGAACTCTGGCCGAACTCTGGCCGAGTTCTGTCAGGGTTAGGTTCGGGTTTTAAAAAATAGTTTTTGGGGAATTTTGAAAACCTTTTTGAAAACTTTTTTGAAGCTTTTGTTAATACGAATGTTTTTCAAAATTAAGGACATTTTAAAAACATTTTGAAATTATTTTGGAATAGCCTATTTGCCAGTACGACTCGGTGTACAACGTATTCCTAGACTCAAATAAAATAAAAATACTCAAAGATATACAGACTCGAACAGGCAAACAATACTTCGGTATTGAACTGAGTAGATAGTCGTTCTTGATCATGTCCAAGAGTCCGAGATATCTTGACTAGCTTCATATATCGAGACAGAGTTTGATCAGTTATTAAAATCAGTTTGACCATATGACCAATGGGCCAACAATCTCCCCCATTTTGATAATTGACAAACTATGAATAATATAACATCTAAGCTTGGAATAAAATCAAAAAAATGTTCATATCCTGCATTTTCTCAAAAGAATGTTAGATCCTTATTTTTCTCCCCCGTTGTCACTTAGCAAAATAATTGCAAAAGAGAAAGCTCCCCCGCAATCAATGCATAAGTAACAAACAGTGAAGAAACACATAAAAGAAATAATGCATAAGAATAATAGAGTAACATCACAGGCATGTATATGTCTCAGAACATAAAAGTAAGAATAGAATAACATCACAGGCATGTTATGTCTCAGGCAGTTGGTAAAGAAAGAAGTAACATAAAGAAATAGTGCTACCATAAACTGAACTGAAACATAAATAAGAGTGCTGAATAAATATACTGGGATGCTAGAAACTGAGGCATAATAATAAAATAACCATGTCCATGAATAAAAAAAGTACTGATGCAAAATAAAAAGTACTGATAAAAAACTTGGAACGTCGGAGCATTTCCAAGTGTACAATAGTAAATTACTCGATCTCAAAATCAGCTAATCACATCTCCTCCTCATCCTCATCATCATCATTAGCAGCATAATCGGCATGTCCAGAAGGACCAGCTCCAGAAGTACCAGCGCCAGAAGGGTGAGGAGGGGCGCCAGTGTAAAACTCACCGACATAGTCTAGAGGAGGAGCACGGTCAGAACGATACCAATCATATGCGTTACCGGGCTAAAAGTAGGCATGTAAAACCTCATCCTCACAGCGGTAACCAGAGAAGGCTGGATCTCTAGGGATAGAACCGGCAGAATGTCCAGTTTGGGCGAATCGGAGATCAGCTAGAAAATTTGCTATCGCCTGATAACGGGTGACATCGCGGAACTCACGTTCGTGGGCCATATCCGTCATCGAGACGTGCAAATCAGAAATATGCTGGTGTATGCCCTCAAAGGTCATGGCATACTGATGAGGTGGTGGAGGAGGTGCAGTAGGAGGAGCAGTAGGAGTAGCAGCAGCTGTCATACTACGACGAGATAGCTGAAGAAACTTGGGCTCAGGATCTTGAGTACAAGTTGACAGATCAATATCAAAATGCTGGAAGATGCATGGAAGAATCATCGCATAAGAGAGATTTCTATCTCTTGCACGACAATGTCCCATCATCTGGATAATAGTCTTAGGGGCAGAAAATGGAATCCCCTTAAGAATGTGATACATAGCAGATAGTTCAAGTGATGTTACATCATCCTTTGAAGTAGACTTCGGAAGGAGAGTGAGGTAGATGATGCGGTACAATTCATAATTAAACAAGTTCAAGTTGTTGGCCTTGAACTTTCCAGAGCGAACTCGATCAGGTGCACAGAGTTCAGCTTTGAAACTAGCAAGTGTCGTGCCGTCGGGGAAATCAAATTCAGTGATATCGACAAGCGGTTCACCTTCGTTAGGAATACCAAGGATCTCCGCTAAGAGGACATCATTGAAATTGATATCTAATCCGCCAACACGAATACTTACATCAAACGTGTTTAATATGATATTGCAGTAGAACAGTCTAATGACATTAGTTGCTACTGGGAAACAAAGTTTAACAAAATATTGTAACCATAATGCCTCAAAATAAGGACGGTGCTCAGGAAACACGGTCCATTTGACAGGAGCGCCTGTGCATATGGATCTCATGGAGAAGTCTCCATACCACATAAGGGCTTGATCTAGGGTTTGAAAGTAAAATCCATCGAACGCGCCATCGCTCGATTGAACTGGCAAGAAGAGGGAATCCGTGCATGGATATGAAGATGACCCTTCCTCACTAGGATTGGTCGTCTTCTTCCTCTTGGAGGGGTTGAATCACTTAGGTGCCATTGTGCAAATAATGTGAATATGCACGAAATAGAAAGGAGGAGAAATACGGAGTTATACCTCTCGAGATTCAAGTATGTTTAAGAGGACAACGATCTCCGCACGAATCCAAAGTTTGGATTGATTTTACCACGTAGATTAGAAGAAGAGGAGTGGTGAAGAACTAGGGTTCGGGGTGCTCGTGCGGCTGCTGTTGCTGTGATGGTGGTGTTTAGAAGCAATGAAGAAGAAAGGCTCTCGGGTTCTGGTTATATAACCAGACACCACTAACCGAACTCGGGCCGAATTCGGGCCAAGTTCGGGCCGAATTCGCTTAGAGTTCTTTTAGTTGGTTTCTGCCATTTTCTTTTTTATTGACTCATTTCAAAAGTTTAATTCAAAGATTAGTAATTTTAACCTTCAATTAATATAACTAATATTATTTTATAGATTAAATATCGTTACACAATGACTGTCTCAGATTAGCTGTAGGAGTACTGTCCCAGGTGGCAGAGGTTCACCGGGGAACTCTTAAGTACCGCTTCGCTTCAACCGTAGTTGTGGTGACAGACAGACTCTTTATTGGCTTGTTTCTAACACAGTTTTTGCGTATTAAAATATAATCATAAAACAAAATTAATTAACATTATTGACGTCCAAAATTCCCAATTCTCGATGTAAATAATTGAAACAATCTTCTGCTAGAGGTTTTGTGAAGATGTCAGCTAATTGATTCTCAGTATCTATGTATACAAGGTCAATATCTCCATTTTTATGATGATCTCTAAGAAAATAATGTCGAATCTCGATATGCTTAGTACGAGAGTGACATACTGGATTGTTAGTCAAATTAATTGTGCTCGTGTTGTCACAGAAAATAGGAATATGTTTGTAAAATAAATCATAGTCTTCTAAGGTTTGTTTTATCCACAAAATCTGAGCACAACAACGTCCTACGTCGATATACTCGGCCTCTGTTGTTGATAGGGCTACAAAATTTTGCTTTTTACTAAACCATGAGACTAAAGCCTTGCCTAAGAAATGACATGTGCCACTGGTACTTTTTCTATCAACTTTGTACCCAGCAAAATCTGCATCCGAATAACCAATAAGGTCAAAGGACTTAGTTTTGGGATACCATAAGCCAACAGAAGATGTGAGCACCCTAAATTTCGTGTTGATTTTTTTTCATTTTATTTTATTTTCTGATTGATTGGTTTCGATAAATAATTTATTTTGTTATTTTTTCTAAGTGTACTTTCCCGTGCCATTGATATTTGGAGTATCAGGGATGTTTAAATTTGGAAATCTTCTTCACTAGTTTTGGAGTGGACATGATTACCTTCCTGATGGTATATAGTGTCCCACTCAAACTTGTTCCCTTGTGCTCTTTTTGCTTCGCTGAACTTCTGGTCGAATTAGACCATTTGATTATTAATTATTTTTTCCACTATTTTCCTTGATAATTATTAGCACGTTACCGTGACTTTTAATTTTGGAGCGCAAGACCATTCAGTTTCTTGAAACCAACTTCTCATGCAAGATCTACTCGAGACGCTCGTCACCCATGACCTTCGTGTCCCACTCAGACATGCCATCTTGTGCTCTATTTGCTTCGTACAACTTTCCCGACACGTGACCCGATTTTATTTTACCCTATGGCGTCATATTTATTTTCCAACTTGATTTGTGGGTCCCCCGTCGAACAAAACCTGTCAGCCCCAACTATGGACATGGCCCACTTTGAGCCTACTATCCGTCCGCCACTTGTGCCCCATTTATTGGAATCCCCATGTGCTACTTATTTACTCATGATCCTCAACGTCTATTTTTAATTCAATTTTTTGCACAATGTCCAGTTTTGATCCAATTCGGCTCCACCGAGTCCAGTCCAGCTTTGTGCTGCCCTCCATCGTGACGCCCTCATATTTTTTCTTGCCCAAAATATTAGTACTCATTTGCCTATTTTTTTATATTTAATAGAAATTTTCTATTGATTTTAAATCTCCATTGGAATGACCAATTAATTCCTAATGAATCCTAGCCATTGGATTATTTAATTTAATCCTCACCACTCATTCCCTCACATTCACACTCACTCACAGCCTACCTAGCCGGCCCTAATTTCAACGTTGGGTAACTTTTTCTCTCTCTCTCTCAATTGTTATCATCTCTCTCTCTCTCTCTCTCTCCTTTCTATTGTTCTTAACAAAACCAATACTCAAAACAACTACACCACAGCAAACAAAACCACCCCGAGCCCATGCAAACCCGAACACCCAGCTCCTTCCTCCATGCATCACTCGAGCTCTCCCCCATGCACACCCCGACCTCCCTCTCCTCCATAGCTCCGGCCACACCCGGCCATCCTCGCCGTCGACCTCCCCCACGGCGACTTCACCTCCTCCATCTCCATCACTCTCCTTTCCTCCTCCACCTTCCATCAAACCACATCCGCCATCATCCATCCAACAGCAGCCTCCGCCCTCGTCGGGGTGCGCTGTCGTGACGTCGTCGGCCACGCGCCGATGTGGCCGTAGCCTTCCCCAGCTAAGGGCGAACTCCGACGACCCCCTGTGTCCGCCACCTCGCTCCCCGGCACGACGTATAAGCGATTCGTGCATTTCGTACGAAATCCCGTCGTGACGCGCGCGGAGTCGAGTCCGTTTTGGCGCTCCGTCGCAGCAAATTCATGCACGATTTCCCGAAAATCCGACTGTTGGATCGGCGATTTCTTTGCTCCGTCGCAATCTCGATATATACACCTTCATCCCTGTCAATTTTCGTCCGTTAATTTTATCCTTTGATACATGAAAACTGGCCACCAAGTTGACCGTTTAAATTGTATTAAATTTGGACAGTTTCGCGGGGCCAACTTCGTCAGCTTGTACCTCCTCCACCGCAGCTCCTTTTGGCATGATACCAGTTCCTGTGCGAAGCTGGTATAACCCTCTTACTACCTCTCCAGTTTTATTTCATTGTGAGCTTGTTTGATTGGTTGAATTCGACGCCAAAGTTGGCCGTCCGAATTCGTAATTTCCAACTTGTAAAATTCCATTTTTGAACATGGGACTCCAAATTTCATTTCTGACACCACCATTAGGCTTGTGGCATCGTTCTGGCATGTTTTCATATAAAATTTGTTAGATTTGGAGAACATGGGCCCGGGCACGCATTTCGGTGCAAAATGGGTCCCACTTTCTAAGTCAACGGGACTTTTTGACGTCGGCTCATCGGAATCCAATTCCGGATATACCGTTGAGTTCGTATCGTCATTCTGGACTCATTGACATGTAGTTTGCTGAGTTTTGAGAACTTTGGCTCCGGCACGTATTTTCGTGCAAACCGGAATTCCAAGTTCTGGTCAACGGGCCAAATTGAGATCGGGTCAACGGAATCCAATTCTGCAGATACCATTGGGTTCGTATTGTCATTCTGGTTTCGTAGACATATAATTTGTTATATTTTATTGACTTATTTTCTTGTACGTTTTTTGGTGCAAAACGGCTCCGACACGGACACCGTTTTGACCCGAAATTACCTTTTTGCCTTTGTGTCCAAATTGGACCGATGGGTAGGCTATCCTAGCTAATTTGACCATTCTGGACACGTTGGCGATGTTTATTTCATCGTCCGACAATGTTTGTCGATAGTTTCCCTGAGTTTAGCCTTTTTATAATTAATTAATAATTAATTCTTATAATGTTCGTATTTCGGGATTAGTACAACGAAACTGAGATCAATCAATTCCAGTGATCTCACATCGCTGAAGTTGACAAGATGGATACATGGATCACCATAATAAGATTATCAACCCTACCATTGATATTCTTATCTCGATTTGCGTGTCGTAAGTTTTGACGTACAAATAACGAAGTGCACTTTATTCTTTAATAATTAGACTAGAATTTACCCTGTTGACCAAGTTGACCAGTTGACCCAAAGTCAACTATAAGTCAACACTTGACCTAGTTTGACTAGATTATTGACCGGAGTTGACCTAGAGTGTTTTGACTTAGAAGAACCAAGTATAATATAGATTGCTGGTAGAGTTTCATTTATTACAACTTGAACACCTTGTAACCTGTGTTGCTTTAAATAGGACTTTGTGGCTTCAATTGGACCCCCTATACTTATCAGCTGTTCAGGTTATCGAGGCGAGTACATTCTCTGATCATTTTAAATCATGCTTAGGAGTATATTTCCTGCTTTAGATTACTTTACTTGATGCTGACACGCTGGAAACACAGATTAGTACTATATGGATCTTGTCGTGCGATGTTATCCCCTTAGCGGATACATCGGGTATTTCGTGTTCGTGTACTTTATCATGAGCATCATGTACTCCTTGTGTTCGTGCTTTTCGTGTACAAATCGTGTGAAATCTTGTATACTCATGTGCTCACATGATCTTCGTGTGCGACTATACTTCGTGTGCAATAACATAACTTGGCTAGATCCTTGTGTATTGATTGGGGCGGGGGAGTAGAAGTGGTTATGTAATCAATCTAGTAGATTACTCGTGTACAAACTCTGTAGATTACTCGTGTACAACATCATGCCGTTTACATAACCATTTTGTGCTCTGAATTACTAGTCACTGATAGTTCTCGTATATATTGTATCTATTTACTTACAGTCTCTCTCTTTTACATCATGTTATTTCTTCAGATCCTGTATCTTACTCTTTAGCATGTTTATATTTCCTAACCTGTTATGATATTGTTGAGATGTACTGTACTCGCTCCAGTCCTGACTGGACCCGTTGATAAATTTTACAGATAGCCTAGAGATTGCCTGCTAGCCTAGAGGAGACAGTAGAGGTTGCATAGATAGCTAGGGTTTTGCTTATAGTTATTTTCAGTCATCTTGAGTTGTTTTTATTTCGTGGATTACTGTATTTGAGTTTTGAGATGTATTTCTGGGTTTATGTATCTTAGACTTCTATCTCCTGTATCTCTCTTGGATTTCATGTTTTATTTATCTTCTTTATCATGCTCTACATTAGATGTGATTAAGACTGTATCTGCTATGTCACCCCCATTCGGGGAGTATAAACTGTTTAGTCTTATACTGTTAGATGCATTGAGACCTAGGACAGCGTTCTACCCCCGACACTGTGGCGTAGGCTGGGCGTTGTTACGTTCTCGTGCCCTAACTCTAGGGTACGGGTCGTGACACGTTTTTAGTGGTGGCCCATGCAGGTCGAGACTAAAAGTGTAGTGGTATTCGAACTAGAGTACCACTACATCCTGCAATAGGAATAGGATATATTTTGAAGATACTCAATTACAGCTAGGATCCCTTGAGAGATTCCTGGGACGATCCTTGAGAATCTTATTTAAACTTCGATTTAAAAACTCTCTTTTCCTTGATTTGATTTATCTTTACTTTCTGCTATTGAATTTGATTTTGAGGGATTATTATTGAAATTGAGTTAGTATTTATTGATTTTGATGAGGATTATTGAATTTTGAATCTTGATGTTAGCTGTAGCATCCGAGTTTGTAGTTATGTGATTTGAAGGATTTTTGTTCATTTTTTTGAATCTTAATGTTCGTAGATAAATTTGATGAATTCATTATTGTTTTAACTTAATTTTGTCAAGATAAAATTATATGGGCTAGGTCATCTAAGTTTTGGAATCTAGTCTTCTACAGTCATATTAGCCAGCATGGTGAGGACATATAGTTGACTTGGATATATTTTTCGGGTGTGGGAATTTAAGGTTTTCGCAGCCAAGCTAGCGGCACCGCGAAAATGTTAAATACCACGATTCTAGAGGTATGTGCCAAAGTCGAGAACTCTGTGATTATCGTAGCCTTGCTTACTAGTATGACGAGGGTTTAGAGTACCATGATTGTGGATAGACGCATATGATTATCAGATTGTACTTTAAATATTTTCGAACATGTTTTCTCTACTTTTGTTGCAGTCTTTCAAATTTTTTTTAATTATTATTGATTTGTTTTGTTTTGCTTCTCATTTTGCTTAGGATATAACTTTAGCTATTTTTATAAACCTTGTGTAATTTTTTGCTATGAGTTTTTCATAATACAATGAATCAATGATTTTGCTAGAGTTGTTTTGGATTTGATATTTCAGCTCTAGGTTTCAAAATGGTTCTTCTTTAAACAGATAAGCAAAACATATTTTATCGTTATTCTTCTTGCTATTATTCTTGTATTAAGTAATAATAATAATAAAACTGTCTTGATTTTACTAATCACCTGCTTTGCAATCTTGGTAGAAATCTAAATGCTGCTCTTGATATAGAAGTTGGTTTTTATTTTGGGATACGAGGATATAGATATAGTGGACACAAACACTTTGTCTGTTACATATGCATGCTACGCTTGATTTCCAACATATCTAGATAATATTAATATGTCATTAATGTTAAATTTTCAAAATCCTAATGTTTCTGGCTTTCTGCTTTTCCAGTTTAAATTTGTGATTTAAATATAAATTTTATGTTATTAGTTATGTTTACATGACTGCACATGTATGATATCTACAGGGTTTCGATTTTTAGAGAAATTGGTTAAGCTATGTTAAATCTGTAAAATCTGAGACTGTGTGCATATTAACCTTTGGTACGAGATTTCGAACGATTAGTTCAATTTGCTGTTCCATTTTTATGTAAGATTTAGAGCTGTGTACATCGTTGTAAGTAGGGATAAATTTAGGTTTCATATTCTTACATGTTAGTTTGTTGTAAACATTGAGTTGGTTTTTAATGTTCAAATTTCTCCAAAATCCTAAAAAAAAATAGTATACATGTTAACATTTTCACATTAATTTCCATGTTTAGTTCAATTTCAGATTTAATATGTAATATTGGACTGTATGCGTAGATAAATGTATTGGTAATATGTTAGGATTTTATTTCTATCATGTTAGGATGTATTGGGAGGATTGCGATTAGTTGTGATGTTTCAAACTCCTAAATTTTGAAATTGCATTATGTTAATATTATACTGGTTAAATGTTAGCTTATTTTCAGATATTTTTTATATATAAATGTTGAACTAAAACTGGGTTTAACCTTTCCCCTCTATGTTATGGTTATATATCTAGATAGATATATATAAAGCTTAGGCATACATGTTATAATATATATAGATACATGACTAATTCTCTACGTCTTCATATATATATATATATATGTATATGGTTAGCCATGCAAGTTGTGATTAAATAGGTCGTATATTGTAGATTGTTAACCCATATGCCATGAGTAGTGTAACAGGATAGCTATTGTTTGAAATCCAAATCCTCATCTACACTTTCATGTATATTCACGTACACACACGCCTACTATCTAACCATATGAACATGTCCCCATACACATAATGTTAGCTTTTTCCTCTCTAAATGCTCTCTATATTGTATATTGTGATTGGAATTCATTCTAATCGACTTTCGTTAATTAAACTTGTGATTTTGATTTTCTTGCGATAGTACCCCTTTTAGATGATTGGTGGTTACCTTGCTTTATTTTTTTTGATGAGTACCAGTTTTCATATAGGATGGTAGACTGCCTTACAGTTTTGATGATTGTTATTTCTGTAACTTTTCTAGTTAGCACACTAGATTGTTATGTGTTTTGATACCCTATGACCATTTCGGTTAGCATGACTAGTATACCTAGATGAGACTTCACTGTCACCGTATGCCATGACCCTGGAAGCCGTTTTCTTTTGATGGTGTGATTTGTTTAAAGTTCTGGGACTTGATTGTGGGGGTTTGACCTAGAGGGAGTATGGACATTTTAATTTCGAGGACGAAATTTTTATAAGGTGGGTAGGATGTGAGCACCCTGAATTTCGGGTTGATTTTTTTATTTTATTTTATTTTCTGATTGATTGGTTTCGATAAATAATTTATTCTGTTATTTTTTCTAAGTGTACTTTCCCGTGCCATTGATATTTGGAGTATCAAGGATGTTCAAATTTGGAAATCTTCTTCACGAGTTTTGGAGTGGACATGATTACCTTCCTGATGGTATATAGTGTCCCACTCAAACTTGTTCCCTTGTGCTCTTTTTGTTTCGCTGAACTTCTGGTCGAATTAGACCATTTGATTATTAATTATTTTCTCCACTATTTTCCTTGATCATTATTAGCACGTTACCGTGACTTTTAATTTTGGAGCGCAAGACCAGTCAGTTTCTTGAAACCAACTTCTCATGCAAGATCTACTCGAGACGCTCGTCACCCATGACCTTCGTGTCCCACTCAGACACGCCATCTTGTGCTCTATTTGCTTCGCACAACTTTCCCGACACGTGACCCGATTTTATTTCACCCCACGGCGTCACATTTATTTTCCAACTTGATTTGTGGGTCCCCTGTCGACCAAAACCTGTCAGCCCCAACTATGGACATGGCCCACTTTGAGCCTACTATCCGTCCGCCACTTGTGTCCCATTTATTGGAATTCCCATGTGCTACTTATTTACTCATGATCATCAACGTCTAATTTTAATTCAATTTTTTTGCACAATGTCCAGTTTTGATCCAATCCGGCTCCACCGAGTCCAGTCCAGCTTTGTGCTGCCCTCCATCGTGATGCCCTCATATTTTTTCTTGTCCAAAATATTAGTACTCATTTGCCTATTTTTCTATATTTAATAGAAATTTTCTATTGATTTTAACTCTCCATTGGAATGACCAATTAATTCCTAATGAATCCTAGCCATTGGATTATTTAATTTAATCCTCACCACTCATTCCCTCACATTCATACTCACTCACAGCCTAGCTAGCCGGCCCTAATTTCAATGTTGGTTAACTTTTCCTCTCTCTCTCTCAATTGTTATCATCTCTCTCTCTCCTCTTTCTATTGTTCTTAACAAAACCAATACTCAAAACAACTACACCACAACAAACAAAACCACCCCGAGCCCAGGCACACCCCGACCTCCCTCTCCTTCACAGCTCCGGCCACACCCGGCCATCCTCGCCGTTGACCTCCCCCACGGCGACTTCACCTCCTCCATCTCTATCACTCTCCTTTCCTCCTCCCCCTCCCATCAAACCACATCCGCCATCATCCATCCAACAGCAGACTCCACCCTCGTTGGGGTGCGCCGCCGCCGACCCTCGTCGAGGCGCGCAGCCCCCCGCCGCCGCCGGGACGGGCCGGCCAACTCGGCAGCAAGCGCGAGCACAGCCGCGCGCCCCCTTGCGCGCGCGCACGCGCTACCGTGACGTCGTCGGCCACGCGCCGACGTGGCCGTAGCCTCCCCCAGCTACGGGTGAACTCCGGCGACCCCCCTGGGTCCGCCACCTCGCTCCCCGGTGCGATGTATAGGCGATTCGTGCATTTCGCACGAAATCCCGACGTGACGCGCGCGGAGTCGAGTCCGTTTTGGCGCTCTGTCGCAGCAAATTCACGCACGATTTCTCGAAAATTCGACCGTTGGATCGGCAATTTCTTCGTTCCGTCGCAATCTCGGTATATACACCTTCATCCCTGTCAATTTTCGTCCGTTAATTTTATTGTTTGATACATGAAAACCGGCCACCAAGTTGACCGTTTAAATTGTATTAAATTTGGACAGTTTCGCGGGGCCAACTTTGTCAGCTTGTACCTCCTCCACCGCAGCTCCTTTTGGCGTGCTACCAGTTCCTGTGTGAAGCTGGTATAACTCTCTTACTACCCCTCCAGTTTTGTTTCATTGTGAGCTTGTTTGATTGGTTGAATTCGACGCCAAAGTTGGCCGTCCGAATTCGTAATTTTCAACTTGTAAAATTCCATTTTTGAACATGGGACTCCAAATTTCATTTCTGACACCACCATTAGATTCGTGGCATCGTTCTGGCTTGTTTTCATATAAAATTTGTTAGATTTGGAGAACGTGGGCCCGGGCACGCATTTTGGTGCAAAATGGGTCCCACTTTCTAGGTCAATGGGACTTTTTGACGTCGGCTCATCGGAATCCAATTCCGGATATACCATTGAGTTCGTATCGTCATTCTAGACTCGTTGACATGTAGTTTACTGAGTTTTGAAAACTTTGGCTCCAGCACGCATTTCCGTGCAAATCGGAATTCCAAGTTCTGGTCAACGGGCCAAATTGAGACCGGGTCAACGGAATCCAATTCTGGAGATACCGTTGGGTTCGTATCATCATTCTGGTTTCGTAGACATATAATTTGTTATATTTTATTGACTTATTTTCTTGCACGTTTTTCGGTACAAAACGGCTCCGACACGGACACCGTTTTGATCCGAAATTACCTTTTTGCCCTTGTGTCCAAATTGGACCGATGGGTAGGCTATCCTAGCTAATTTGACCATTCTGGACATGTTGGCGATGTTTATTTCATCGTCCGACAATGTTTGTCGATAGTTTCTCTGAGTTTAGCCTTTTTATAATTAATTAATAATTAATTCTTATAATGTTCGTATTTTGGGATTAGTACAACGAAACTGAGATCAGTCAATTCCAGTGATCTCACATCGCTGAAATTGACAAGATGGATACGTGGATCACCATAGTAAGATTATCAACCCTACCATTTATATTCTTATCTCGATTTGCGTGTCGTAAGTTTCGACATACAAATAACGAAGTGCACTTTATTCTTTAATAATTAGACTAGAATTTACCCTGTTGACCAAGTTGACCAGTTGACCCAAAATCAACTATAAGTCAACACTTGACCTAGTTTGACTAGATTGTTGACCGGAGTTGACCTAGAGTGTTTTGACTTAGAAGAACCAAGTATAATATAGATTGCTGGTAGAGTTTCATTTATTACAACTTGAACACCTTGTAACCTGTGTTGCTTTAAATAGGACTCTGTGGCTTCAGTTGGACCCCCTATACTTATCAGCTGTTCAGGTTATCGAGGCGAGTACATTCTCTGATCATTTCATATCATGCTTAGGAGTATATTTCCTACTTTAGATTACTTTACTTGATGCTGACACGTTGGAAACACGGATTAGTAGTATATGGATCTTGTCGTGCGATGTTATCCCCTTAGCGGATACATCGGGTATTTCGTGTTCGTGTACTTTATCATGAGCATCGTGTACTCCTTGTGTTCGTGCTTTTCGTGTACAAATCATGTGAAATCGTGTATACTCATGTGCTCACATGATCTTCGTGTGCGACTATACTTCGTGTGCAATAACATAACTTGGCTAGATCCTTGTGTATTGATTGGGGCGGGGGAGTAGAAGTGGTTATGTAATCAATCCAGTAGATTACTCGTGTACAACCTCTGTAGATTACTCGTGTACAACATCATGCCGTTTACATAACCATCTTGTGCTCTGAATCACAAGTCACTGATAGTTCTCGTATATATTGTATCTATTTACTTACAGTCTCTCTCTTTTACATCATGTTATTTCTTCAGATCCTGTATCTTACTCTTTAGCATGTTTATATTTCCTAACCTGTTATGATATTGTTGAGATATACTGTACTCACTCCAGTCCTGACTGGACCCGTTGATAAATTTTAAAGATAGCCTGGAGATTGCCTGCTAGCCTAGTGGAGACAGTAGAGGTTGCATAGATAGCTAGGGTTTTGCTTATAGTTATTTTCAGTCATCTTGAGTTGTATTTATTTCGTGGATTACTGTATTTGAGTTTTGAGATGTATTTCTGGGTTTATGTATCTTAGATACTTAGACTTCTATCTCCTTTATCTCCCTTGGATTTCATGTTTTATTTATCTTTTTTATCATGCTCTACCTTAGATATGATTAAGACTGTATCTGCTATGTCACCCCCATTCGGGGAGTATAAATGTTTAGTCTTATACTGTTAGATGCATTGAGACCTAGGACAGCGTTCTACCGCCGACACTGTGGCGTAGGCTGGGCGTTGTTACGTTCTCGTGCCCTAACTCTAGGGTACGGGTCGTGACAGAAGAAGTGCCCTTAAGGTATCGAAAGGTACGCTTAACTGCGCACAGATGTGATTCCTTTGGATTAGCTTGAAAACGTGCACACAGGCAAACACTAACATAATATCTGGACGACTAGCAATTAAATAAAGTAAACTACCGATCATACCTCGATACTTACGTGTGTCGACCGGCTTGCCTTGTTCATCAGTATCAAGCTTTGTTGAAGTTGCCATCGGAGTGCCAATAGATTTGACATTGTCCAGATCAAACTTCTTTAGCAAATCTTTTGTGTACCTGGCTTAATTTATAAATGTTCCATTGTCAGTTTGTTTGATTTGCAATCCGAGAAAGAATTTCAGCTCTCCCATCATGCTCATCTCAAACTCATTCTGCATACACTTAGAGAATTCTTGACAAAGAGATTCATCAGTAGATCCAAATATAATATCATCAACATAGACTTGTATTAAAAGAAGCTTGCCATTAAAAGACTTAATAAAAAGGTAGTGTCAACCTTGCCTTTTAAAAAATCGTTGTCAAGTAGGAAAGAGCTTAAACGATCATACCAAGCACGAGGGGCTTGTTTTAATCCGTATAAAGCTTTCTTCAACTTGAAAACATGATCAGGGTTTTTAAAATCTGTGGAACCTGGAGGTTGTGCTACAAAAACTTCTTTTTTTATAAAACCATTTAAAAATGCACTCTTGACCCATTTGAAATAATTTGAAATTATAAAAATATGCAAATGCACATAACATGCGAATGGATTCTAATCTCGCAACTGGGGCATAAGTCTCATCGTAGTCGATACCTTCTTCCTGATTGTATCCTTGAGCTACGAGTCGAGCCTTATTACGAGTCACTATACCATTCTCATTAAGTTTATTTCGGAATACCCAACGGGTGCCAATGACCGAATGATCAATTGGCTTGGGAACAAGTTCCCAAACTTGAATCCGTTCAAATTGGTTTAATTCCTCTTGCATAGCATCTATCCAAAAATTATCACTACATGCTTCATCAATGGATTTGGGTTCTAGTTGTGAAATGAATGCAACACTAGAAACAATATCTCTACTGGATGTACGAGTACTTACACCTTTGGTAATATCACCAATTACCAAATCCTTTGGATGATCAGCCATAAATTTCAATCTTTTCGGCAGACTCCGAAGGTAGCTGGTTCCTGGATCTTCTCTAGGAGGATCAGCTAGTGCAGAGCTTGGTTGAGAATCAGCTGTTGTTGAGCTTAATGCAGTTTGATCTTCATCATTGTCATCGATAGTCATTTGATTCAATTCATCAAAGGTGACGTTGATTGATTCTTCGATGATCATAGTTCGTTTGTTGAAGACTCTATATCCTTTGCTCTTGGCCGTATAACCTAAAAATATACCTTCATCGGCCTTTTCGTCAAACTTTCCCAAATTATCTTTTTTATTAAGAATAAAACATTTACAACAAAATATTCAAAAATATGAAACTGATGTAATTCTATCAAACCATAACTCAAATAGAGTCTTCTTCGATTTGGGTCGAATTAGAACTCTATTGAGAACAAAACAAGCTGTATTAACAGCTTCAGCCCAGAAATATTTGGGTAGACTAAACTGGTTTAACATCACTCTGGCCATTTCGGATAGAGTTCTGTTCTTACGTTCCACAGCTCCATTTTGTTGTGGAGTCCTAGGGTAGGAGAACTCGTGTATAAAAATGTGTGTGTCACAAAATTGCTCAAACTCTGCATTCTCGAATTCGCCTCCATGATCACTTCTAATACGAGTGATCATGTAACCTTTTTTCATTTGTACTTTCTTGTAAAAGACGACAAATTCGGATAATGCATCATTCTTGCATGTCAAAAAGTATACCCATGTGTATCTAGATTAATCATCTACAATTACAAAAGCATATAGCTTACCTCTGAGGCTAGCAACTCTGCTAGGACCGAATAAAACCATATGTAGCAATTGTAGAGGTCTAGTAGTACATACTGCGTTTACTGACTTGAATGTGGATTTGGTAGCTTTGTTCTTTTCACATTGGCTGTATACCGAATCCTTCTTGAATGTTATGTCTGGTAAACCGCGTACTAGCTTCTTCGTGGATAATCTTGAGATTGTATCCATATTTGTGTGACCGAGTCTCATATGCCACAGATGACTCTCGTCACTTTTAGCTATTAAGCATCTACCTGAAATGTTAGTTTCTTCCAACAAATAGAAAACATATATGTTGGCTTCCCTGATACCTTCAAAGATAGTACTACCAGTTCAGCTATCAACTATAGTACATTTGTCTTTGCCAAAGTTGATGCCATAACCATGATCAGCTAGATGACTTATGTTGAGTAGATTATGTTTCAACTCGGTAACCAGACAGACATCCTTAATCACAGGATAGGGAGACCTACCAACATCACCGATACCAATGATATACCCTTTCAAGTTATTACCGAAGGAAACATAACCTTCCTTCTTCTTCTTCGACAGTGTTGCAAATAATATAGCATCACCGGTCATATGCCGTGAACAATCGCTGTCGAGGATCCATTTGCTTTTAGCATGTGAAAGGTGTTCCACCTATAAAACAGTTTGCAGATAAAACTTTTGGTACCCATTTCTTGTAGGGTCCTGAAATATTAGCTTTTGGTATCCATGCATAAATATTTAAATCAACAAGCTTTCTCATTCTACATGTAGGAGAAATATGACCAGTGTGGCCACAATAATGACATTGTGCATGATGAGTGTTGAAAACTGAGTGGTGTGCATGGTTGGTAGGTTTGGATTTTCTAGTATAGAAGAAAGCATGCCTATAATCCTGTTTGGGCTTAACCTTTTGGGGTAAAGGTTTGATATGGTTAGGTCTGACAGTATTTGGTTTGGGAATGTTCTGATTTTTCGGTAAGTGACACGTGTTAGGGTAGGAAGCAGCAGTCTCAGGCTGTTTTCCTAACCTAATTTCCAATCTTTTGGAAGTGTCATATAACTTAGTATAGTCAGAAGTGAGTGCTTCCATTCTGACTTGTGCGCATTGAAGACTTTTCTTCTCTTTAGAAAGTTCTTCTTTCAGTTGGTCAATAACCTTGTCTTTTTCTTCGGATGACTTGGTAGTCTCGTGTAATAAGAGCTTAATAGAAGAAAGCTCACCAGACTCACTAACATTATTTCTAACCTCAGCTAGTAGGTCGGTAAGTCTTCCTATTTCACCTATGTACTCTTTGAGTACCTTCTTAGAGGTTTGATATTTGCTACACAGTTTTCTGTAATCACTTATCAGTTCAGTGAAGGCATCTCCTAATTGCTCAAATGTGAAGTCATCATATGTATCAACTATAGGTTCAGTAGGTACCTGATCGGATGCCATAAAGCATACATTTGCAGCATCTTCTGAATGGTCGTCTTTTGAGTCGCTGGCTTCACTTTCATGCCATATGCTAGTGTTGGCATACTTTCGAGATGTTGATCTCTTCAGGTTCCCTTTCTCATACCTGTTGCTCTTCTTGCTTGATGATGAGTTTGTAGGACAATCCTTCTTCATATGTCCCTTCTTCTTGCAGCCATAGCAGACAGCATCATCTTGATACCAGTTGTTACTGCTATTATTTTTTTGGCTTTCTTCTCATATCTCATGAATCTTTTGAACTTCCTTGCTAGGAGTGCTTGATCTTCAGCATCAGATTCACTGCTGTCTGAATCACCTTCAGCAGCTTTTCTGTGCTGAGCCTTGAAAAGATCGTCTTCTCCTTTGGTGCAGGCTCTTCAAAATCTTGTAGCTCCAGTTCATTAGTGAGTAGCTTACCCATGAGTACTTCAAGTATCATGGTAGTGAGGTCGTTTCCTTCAATGATTGCAGTAGCCTTCGGAATCCAGTTCTTGGTAAGTGCTCGCAGGAGTTTGCAAATCTCTTCATGGTTACTGTAATCTTTGCCTAGGGAGGACAAAGGATTTACAATATCCAAGAATCTTTCGAACATCTGAGTAACTGTTTTGTTGGGCTTCATCTTGAATACCTTATACTCTTGAGTAAGTCTGCTGACCTTTGATTCTTTGACTTGAGTCGTGCCTTCATGTGTGACTTCAAGAAGCTTCCATACTTCATTAGCAGTTGTGCAGATAGACACCCTGTTAAATTCAGTTCTGTCTAAAGCATAAAATAAAGCGTTAATAGCACGTGCGTCAAGACTGGCCTTTTTCTTTTCTTCCTCTGTATATCTGTTATGGGGTTTTTTTTAATTAAAACTCCATCAACAGTTATACGAGGTGGCTTTTGATAGCCATCAATAACAATAGACCATAAATCAAAGTCAAGTGATTTCAAGAAGAAACTCACCCGTATTTTCCAATAGGTATAATTCGTACCATCAAACAGTGGAGGTCTATTTGTGGCATGGCCTTCACTTGTGAATTTTACAGTTGCCATGAGTTGTGTTGTGATCTATATAACAATTAGTTAAATGAATAAATAATTGCAATGTTACCTTGCTTTACTTGTAATACCCGTTCTGATACCAATTGTAGGAACGAAATCGTAAAGCGTAATACTCTACGGGGGGTGAATAGAGTAGGCAGCAGAATAATGCTAATTATAAATTGTTAGCAATAAGATCACAGAATAATAATGACAAATAAGTAATGTAAAGGCAGAGATAAGAAAGCAAACGCAAAGACATCGATGTATACTGGTTTTCCTCTGTTGAGGACTAGTCCAGTCGGTAGAACTCTTGCTACCAGTTGAATCCACTATTGACAAAACCGTAAGTTTTCTTACGAAGTCCTTGCAACTTCTACAACGCGAGCTTTCATACGAAGAACTTGTCCAACTTCAATTGTGAAGAGGTATTCTTCTATCAAGCCTTCTGATTACAAACACTCAGAAACTTCTAGACCGTACCGCACTGGCAAATCGACTAGAGAATTGTAACTGGCTTGGGATCTGAAAATGAAAGCTCGAGAAAAACTCTTTGGAAGACTGAAAGCTTTAAATAGAGAGAAGATTGAAAGTAAATGAGTGAGTTAAAATGATCGAAATACTTCTCTATTTATAGGAGTTCCAAAGACAGACTTCTGACAGAATTCGGGCAGAATTCGGACAGAACTATATGAGCAAATCTCGGTCAAATCCGCAATTGCAGGAGGACCAAGTTTAAAGGATTTCAAAAACAAAACGGCCACTAACCGAACTCTGGCCAAACTCTGGCCGAGTTCTGTCAGGGTTAGGTTAGGGTTTTAAAAAATAGTTTTTGGGGACTTTTGAAAACATTTTTGAAGCTTTTGTTAATACGAATGTTTTTCAAAACTAAGGACATTTTAAAAATATTTTAAAATCATTTTGGAATAGCCTATTTGCCAGTACGACTCGGTGTACAACGTATTCCTAGACTCAAATAAAATAAAAAATACATTGCTCAAAGAAATACAAACTCGAACAGACAAACAGTACTTCGGTCTTGAACTGAATAGATAGCCGTTCTTGATCATGTCCAAGAGTCCGAGATATCTTGACTAGCTTCATATATCGAGACAGAGTTTGATCAATTATTAAAATCAGTTTGACCATATGACCAATGGGCCAACAAAAGTCTGATGCTCAAACTGCTCAACCGCCAGTAAAATCTCCAGTGGAGTCCCTGCTAGAACCGCTGAGCTCTGTCGAACTCGGTCGCCACTAGGGTGGAAGCAAACCGACTAAGCCTGGAGAACTCGGTCGCATATCCATCGACCATCCTGTCCATCTACTTCAAGTTAGTGAACCTCGTCTGTAGATCATACCGAGCTACAACATCAAAATACTTGGTCTGGAATCTCTCACGGAATACTGTCCATGCAATAGGTGCCCCTAATCCAACGGTCTGCGCCGTCCACCAGTTGCGGGCCAGATCCAATAACTACAGGCACACCACGGCTACCTTCTCATCTTCTGGGGTCCTGGCTGCTTCTAAAATAACCTCAGTATCCTGAAGCCATGCATCAGCGACAATAATATCTTCGCTACCATCGAAGAAGGGAGGGTTCAAGCGCTTAAAGCTGTTGGCCACATTGTTACCTTGATGACCACCTCTGTTCAAAGCATCTTGTACTATCTGGTGCAATGCATCACCTCGACGATCTTGAGAAGCTAGCAATATCCGGATGAGACCCACTAAGGTGCCATCATCAGGCTCTGCAGGCTGGACTGGCCAAACTGGTGGCTCTTGACCCCCAGTAGGCATGACTATGGAGGCTACTCCTGAACGCTGGGCTTGATCTCCAGGTTGGTGCTGGCCCACGGGAGGTGCTCCGCCTTACCGATCGGTAGGACCAGGAATAATGCCACTGAAGAAGACGACACAGGGAACAATAAGGAAGGACCAAGACAGATCAAAGATACAAGCATATGATCAAGTCAAGATTCCAAGAATTTAGAGGGTACGAGCAGAGATCAAGGACGAGTGCTGATTGAGACATCTATTCGGTAAATTACATATCTTGATTTCACAAGACCTGCATGGGCCACTACTTAAACCATGTCATGCCCCAGAACCAGAATACTAGAGAGCGGGGGTGAACATAGCCAGCTACGTTTATCGAAGTCAACCCACCTTACTATACGGTCACGGCTGTCCAGATATATAAGGGTTTAACTACAATCCATCAGTCTCCTATGGTCAATAACAAGCCTAAATGTCTCAATCTCAAGCAAGTAAGTAAAGTTACAAGATGTAATATCACCAAATATACAATAGTAAGGCGTCCCAAATATTACATATTCAGCTGATCATGAAGCTAGTCGTTACAAAATATGAGGACTAGCAAGAGTTTAGTCATACATGATCAATCCTAGGATTTGTTAATCATGTTACAGCCCGTAGGTAGACAATAAGTGAAGTACAATCGAGCTAACAGGTGTTCGTCGGCTAAACGCCTCAAAAGAATATTTTTACGATAGAGTGGAAGAGCCAAGAATGAACCCACTCGTTGTCAGGGTTACGCCTGGTGGTCACCATCTGGCTGGGCGGTAGGGAGATCCTCTGGAGCTGCTCCGGTATCTGGCCATACAAAACTAGCTGGGTCAGATCCCAGAAAGAGTAAGTGCCACAAAGAAGGCTTCACTTAAGAACTAAAACCAGCATATTAGAAACATAAAATAAGAAAGAGTATAATGAGACATAATGAGACATGAAATTAAAAATAGAGCAATAAACGTCATGCGGATAAGAACCATTCTGATCAGTTATTGATAAGGTACGTGTAAGCAATCACGTTCCGAAGTAGCCCGTTACTGGAACAAGACAAGACTTGTACTCGTTAGACTCCATCCATCATTCACGACCAAGCAATAAGTACTGCTTGATACTTTAACTAACTAGGGTTATCACAGGCCTAGTTACTAGCAAGATGCACTGAGATTATTCCATAGCCACAAGCCCTGCAGACCATCCAGGTTATCCGAAAGCATTTAGGGGTTGAGTTCATGTGGGTACATCATCCAGGAAACACATGTACCCTTAAATAGCTTGAAGGGTGCAACACATGACAGTGTGCTGGAAATGTGCCATACTCGACGGCAGGCTACAGATCCCAGATGGGGCACCCAGATAACGGGATTGCCTGTAGTTGGAAAATCTCTTCATGACTACTGGACTATTCTTGTTATTAGTCTTAGTCAGTTTAAGTAGGTACCCCTGACCGTGGTAATCAGGGATCCTTGTCCTAGACATGATGCAAGACAGTACTGGTTCATTTGTACAAACACAATCATCCACGGTATCCAGGTCATTCATTCTTGTCATGTCATGCTAGCCATCGTAATAGCATTCAATAGTTTCTATCATGCATACTTGTCATGTCTTGCCATGTCATGTCAGTTACTTGTCATACCATGCCATGCATAATTATCAGTCCAGTCATATTAGCCTATTTCGTGATTATCAAGTTCATGACAAAAGGCGTAAGGATATAAAAGGGGAAAACGGGGTACCCTAAGGGGCTCAAGTCTCTACGCTAATGAACTACGCAAGGCCAAGGGCCCCGAGCGTAAAATAGCTCTACGACCTAAGGATAGGCAGCCCCACGCGAGCAAGACTACGCTAGACCAAAAAAGGGGGAGGGGAGGGAACGAGCGTAAAAATGGCTTTACGCGACCTCTACGCGAGTAACTCTCCACACGAGACTCTACGCGAGATTCTATGTACATGAGATTTTGCGCGAGTGGGAGTCCCCTGCGTAGAGCTCGGATGAGCTCAGCGTAGAACGGATTACGCGGGCACGCAAGGCGTGTGCGTAAAAAGGGAGTACTACGCGGGCACGTGAAAACGTGTGCGTAGGAGGAAAGGTTACGCTGGCATGTAAAACGTGGGCGTAAAGGAAGCCACTACGCGAGCACGTATGAACGTTTGCGTAAAAGGGCTCATCTTCTCCCCAAGGCTAAGACTTGCAGCCATGGGGACTCAAGAACTCAGGAAATCCCATTTCGACCAAGTCTGGGTGAAGTCCAGCCATTTAAAAGCCAACTTGCGTAAAATCGAGATTCCCACCACATGGAACTCTCCAATTCAAAAACAGCCAAGTTTAGAAGATCAAAACCATGAGGATCAAAATACTAAAAATCTAGATCTACGAAAATGCATGCACCCAAAATGGAAATCTACAAGTTCTAAAGTAGTTAAGAATCATGCTAAGAAGCCTTTAGAACCATCAAAATGGTTTCTCAAGTGAAAACAAGTTGCACTTGCCTACTGAGGGTGGTCGGTGGAGAAAAATGAAGAAGAAGAAGAAGAAGAGTAGTAGTAATGGAAAATGAATGAGAAGAGAGAAGGGTTGTTGGGTTAATAAATGAGGGATGGTGGTAGGTAGGGGTTTTGCATATCAACCCAAACTGAGCCCAACCAAGCCGAACCCAATGCATGCCAGAACCATGAAGTGCTAACTAATCTATGCCAATACAAGAAACCCAAGGCTAGCCAGTCAGGACAAGTCGAAATACGGATCCCAGCTGCGTACACGTATACCAAAATACGTATAACAAAAATCGAGGGTGACAAATCTACCCACCTTGAAAGAAGTATGTCCTCAAAATTTTATCAAGAGGCTAGAGATGTCGAGCAAGCTACACTAATCACATGTAAGTTATAACTAAGCAATTAATCAAACAATCAATCATACAAGCAAGGAATCGAAGACATGAGGCATAGAGAAGACATTATACCTCACGAGTTAAACAGGTCGGGATATTGCGATCGGATGTCATCATCACGTTCCCACGTTGACTCACCCAAAGAGTGATGACCCCAAGAAACACGGACTAACTTGATAGTCTTGTTCTTGAGTATATTCTCTCTTCGGTCCAATATGGATACGAGCCTTTCCTCATACGAAAGGTTGGTACCAACAACCAATTCCGAATGATCAAGGACATGACTCGGATCCGGGATATATCGTCGTAATTGGGATACATGGAAAACATCATGTACCTCATGTAACAATGACGAAAGAGCGAGACGATAGGACACATCATCTACTCACTCCAGAATGTCGAATGGCCCTATATACCTAAGACTAAGCTTTCTCCGTACGCCAAAATGAATGACGCCATGGATATCCGAGATCCTAAAGAATACTTGGTCGCCGATAGAAAATTCAAGGAGACGCCGATGAGAATCGACCCAATGACGCTGGCGATCTTACGCAACTCGAAGATGATCTCTGACTTGCTTGACCACCTCAATAGTCCGTGTCACCATCTCGGGACCAAGCATTTGCCCCTCGTCTATATCATCCCACGCTAGTAGAGATCTGCACTTTCTGCCGTACAAGGCCTCAAAGGGTGGCATCTGGAAACTGGCCTGAAAATTGTTGTTATACGAAAACTCCACTAGATCCAAGTGATCTTCCCACGAGCCACCGAAGTCGAGTGTACATGAATGCAATATACCTTCAAGAGTCTGGATCGTGCGCTCTAACTGACCATCTGTCTGTGGGTGATAAGCGGAACTGAACTTGAGACGAGTCCCTAAACTTTTCTGAAGACTCTGCCAAAAGTGCGATGTGAATCTCGAATCTTTGTCGGATATAATACTGGCCGGCACTCCATGCAATCTGACAATCTTCCTAAGATACATTTCTACAAGTTGATCTGTCGACTGTCCAATCATGAAAGGAAGAAAATGAGCTACCTTGGTGAGTCTGTCGACTATAACCCAGATAGAATCTCTACCGACCGGGGTCCTAGGTAATCCAGTCATGAAATCCCTGGTTATATGCTCCCACTCCCATTCTGGAATTGGCAAGGGCTGAAGAAGTCGAGCTGGCCTCTGATGTTTAGCCTTGACTTGTTGGCAAACCAAACACCGAGAGACAAATCGAGCTATCTTCCTCTACATTCCATTCCACCAAAAGTACTATCGGATATCACGGTACATCTTTGTACCGCCCAGATGAATTGAATACTGAGAACTGTGAGCTTCTGCCATGATCTTCTATCTGATATCACCACTAGGTACACAAAGACGCTTACCTTATCGAAGTATACCATCCTTATGGATACATTACTCTGGTTGTCGTCCTGCTACACATTCTGCCCTAAGCCGCTGAAGCTCAGAATCTGCTGACGGAGCTAACTTGATCCTCTCAACTATACTGGACTGAACTTGCATGCTGGCCATCAACGCCACATTGGTAGAAAGGACAACTTCTATTTCCATCTTCTGAAGATCTGCTAACAACTCTGGTTGTGCTGTTAGAAAATAAACTCCGGCTCTCCTGCTCAATGCATCTGTAACGACGTTGGCCTTCCCAGGATGATACTACAGGTTGATATCATAATCCACAAGTAGCTCTAACCATCTTCTCTGACGCATGTTAAGATTCTTCTGGGTAAACACATGCTTCAAGCTCTTGTAGTCGATGAAAATCTCTACCCTATCTCCATATAAGTAATGTCTCCAAAGCTTAAGTGCAAACACTACTGCTGCCAGTTCCAAGTCATGGGTTGGGTAATTCCTCTCATAATCATGAAGTTGACGTGATGCATAAGCTATTACCTTTCCATGCTGCATCAAAACACATTCTAAACCTCTGTCTGAAGCATCACAATACACGGAGAATCCCTCGGTCCCATCTGGGAGTGTGAGAATGGGTGTCGTCATCAAGCCTCGCTTCAACTTCTCAAAAGAATCCTGAGATTTTGATGTCCAAGAAAACTGTACATCCTTGTGGGTCAACTGGGTCATAGGTGCTGAAATTCGTGCAAAGTCTGAAACAAATCATCGGTAGTAGTCGACCAAGCCAAGAAAACTGTGAACTTCTGCAACTGTGCTGGGTACTGGCCATGTCTCAATAGCCATGATCTTCTGGGGATTCACTTCTACTCCGCCTCAGGTGATAATATGTCCCAAGTATGAAATGCGATCAAGCCAGAACTCGTATTTGCTGAACTTTGCATACAACTAGTGCTCTCTGAGAATCTGGAGGACAATCCTGAGATGCTGCTCATGCTCTGCTTCACTCTTGCTGTAGACTAGGATGTCGTCTATGAACACAATCACGGACTGATCCAAATAAGGCATGAAGATACGATTCACCATGAATACAGTCGGTACATTGGTTGCTCCGAAGGGCATAACGAGAAACTTCCAATGCCCATACTTGGATATAAATACCATCTTTGGGATATCCTGCTCTCTGACTCTGATCTGGTGGTATCCTGATCGCAAGTTAATCTTCGAGAATACAGCCGCCCCTCTGAGTTGATCGAACAAGTCATCTATCCTCGGGAGAGGATATTTGTTCTTAATTGTCACCGAGTTCAAGGTACGATAGTCAACATATAACCTGGAAGTACCATCCTTCTTCTTCACAAGAAGCATCGAGGCTCCCCAAGGCGATCCACTAGCACGGATGAATCCCTTGGTCCTGAGTTCTTCAATCATCTTATACAAAATCTCCATTCTGATGGCGCCATCCTGTAAACTCTCTCTGACACTGGGGCTATTTCGGGGACCAAGTCTATGATAAACTTGATCTCTCTCTGGTGGCATACCTGGAAGCCCTTCGGAGAAGACATCGAGAAACTCTTCTATAACTCTAGGAAACTGAACTGCTGCTGCAACTGCCATCCGCAATACTGGAGGAGAAGGTTCTACTCCGCCTCGAAAAAAATGAAAACTCTGGCTCACCAGGAATACTAAAAATAATCTTGCCGATATGGCAATCTATTCTAGCATACTGGTCCCTCAACCAATCTATTCCTAAGACCACATTATAATCGGCCATGGGAAATTCTATCAACCTAGCGGGAAACTCTCTACCGCTAATTACGATCCGACATGAGAAAAATACTCTATCTACTCTCACAAGTTCGTTACCAGTAAGTATATTGAGCCTTACTGATAATGACTCGGGCTCCAGTCCTATCCGTGTCGCAAATCGTGCAGACATAATGGAATGCGATGCACCCGTATCAAATAATACTGATGCTGGAAAAGAGTTGACAAGAATGGTACCTGCCACCACCTTACCTGATGTAACTCCTCATCCACGGTCAAAGCCATAACTTGCCTTCTGGGTGATGGTCCCCTCTGCTGGAAACCTCTCTGGCGGTTCTGGGTCTGAGCTTGGACTTGCGCATACTGTTAGGGTTTCTACTGCTGAAAGGCTTGCGTCTAAGGGCTTCGAAAATGGGTACAGTTGTTGCTGGACTGGTACTAAGGCTGGCCCCCTAACCAAGGGACTAGAAAAGGTTGACGAAGAGGAACTCCCCCTATTCGGGCAGTTCCCAACCCTGTGGTCCAGTGCTCCATAAACCAAGCATAATTCCTTTGCTCTGCGACATTCTGACACCACGTGTCCTGGCTTCCCACAATGAGTGCAATCCACTGCGGAAGACTGCTTCTTATGCTGCTGTTGGAGATATGCCAGGGTCGAATGCTGAATTGATGAAACTATGGCTGCCCTCCTAGGAGCTCCAATAGTCAAAGCCCTAGCTGTCCGGGCTGGTGCTGAAGACTGGTTCATCTGGCCGTGAGACCGCTTCCGACTTCCGGTCCGGTCCACAATCCTCTGGTATACTCATGCCTCCTAGTTGCTCTCAATACTGCATCGAAAGTTTGATGCTCAAACTGCTCCACCGCCAGTAAAATCTCCAGTAGAGTCCCTGCTGGAACCGCTGAGCTCTGTCGAACTCGGTTGCCACTAAGGTGAGAGCAAACCGACTAAGCCTTGAGAACTCAACCGCATATCCATCGACCGTCCTGTCCATCTGCTTCAAGTTAGTGAACCTCGTCTGTAGATCATACCGAGCTACAGCATCAAAATACTTGGTCTAAAATCTCTCACGGAATACTGTCCATGCAATAAGTACCCTTAATCCAATGGCCTGTGCCCCCCACCAGCTGCGGGCCAGATCCAATAACTGCAGGCGCACCACGACCACCTTCTCATCTTCTGGGGCCTTGGCTGCTTCTGGAATAACCTCAGTATCCTGAAGCCATGCATCAGCGGCAATAACATCATCGCTACCATCAAAGAAGGGAGGGTTCAAACGCTTAAAGTTGTTGGTCGTATTGTTACCTTGATGACCATCTATGTTCAAAGCATCTTGTACTATCTGGTACAATACATCACCTCAACGATCTTAAGAAGCTAGCAATGTTCGGATGAGACTCACCAAGGTGCCATCATCAGGCTCTGCAGGCTGGACTGGCCGAACTGGTGGCTCTTGACCCCTAGTAGGCATAACTCTGGAGGCTACTCCTGAATGCTGGGCTTGATCTCCAGGATGCTGCTGGCCTATGGGAGGTGCTATGCCTTGCTGATCGGTAGGATCAGAAATAATACTGCTGAAGAAGACGACACAGGAAACAATAAAGAAGGACCAAGACAGATCAAAGATACAAGCATGTGATCAGGTCAAGATTCTAGAAATTTAGAGGGTACAAACAGAGATCAAGGGCGAGTGCTGATTGAGACATCTATTCGATAAACCCTCACATATCTTGATTTCACAAGACCTGTATGGGCCACCACTTAAACTATGTCACGCCCCAGAACCAGAATACTGGAGAGCGAGGGCAAACATAGCCAGCTATGTATATCAAAGTGCAACCCACCTCGCTATACGGTCACGATTGTCTAGATACATGAGGGTTTAACTACAATCCACCAGTCTTCTATGGTCAATAACAAGCCTAAATGTCTCAATCTCAAGCAAGCAAGTAAAGTTACAAGATGTAAGATCACCAAATATATAATAGTAAGGCGTCCCAAACATTATATTTTCAGCTGATCATGATGTTAGTCGTTACAAAATGTGAGGACTAGCAAAAGTTTAGTCATACATGATCAACCCTAGGATTTGTTAATCATGTTACAGTCCATAGGCAGACAATAAGTAAAGTGTAATCGAGCTAATAGTGTTGGCCTATTCCATGGTCACACCCGATTTCGATAATCAACAAACACTTAAGTCAATACACAAAATATAGAAAATGCTGCTAATCATTTCAGGATACATGAAATCAAATTCAACGGACGTTGTACTGCATCAAACGAAGCGTCAACATCATCAAATCTTCAGAAGATTCATTTCTCGTTTTATTCTGTATTTTATATTTTATTTAGTCTAGGATTTATTTTGTAAAATCAGTTTTGGTAATACTGGCTTAGGGTTAAAACTGTCCACAGTCTAAAAAGCCTACCTATTTACCATTCGTATTTCTTTTACAAAATATTCCAAAAACATATTCCAAAAATAGTGTTTATAATTCTTTTACAAAATATAACCAAAAACATATTTTGAAAAATAGTTTTTATAAATGATTTTCAAATATCTCCTGACAGAACTCCTAACCGAGTTCGGCCCGAGTTCGGTCCGAACTCTGTCCGAGTTCGGTCAAAAATATTCAAACTTCTGTTGCCTCCAAATCAGCGAGCAACGTCTCTTTGCGAGATATTTGCATCTGAACTCTGCCCGAACTCTGCCCGAGTTCGGTTCTAGAAAACACCTATAAATAGAGAAGAACTTTTCATTTCAAATCATTCATTCACTCTTCATTCTCTCTTCTCTACTACTCAAGTGTTTTCAAACGATCTAAGATTTTCAAATCATACATATACATCTCTTAGCCAAAAGCCAGTACTATCAGAGTTGATTTAGAGTCTTTTGAAAATTCAAGAGTTGTAAAGAGGTCCTTCCAAGTTCAACAACTTTCTTGTTGTGGAGCTGGTCGTGCGCTCGTCACCAAGCACGGTGTGTTGTGGAGCTGGTCGTGCGCTCGTCACCAAGCACGGTGTTGTAAGAGACTGTAAGCTCTCAGTTAAAGCTTGTACCATAGTGGATTAACATCGAGCAAGATACTCGAGACTGGATTAGTCCTCTCAGAGGGATACTAGTATATATCGCTGTGTCGCTGAGTTTGAATTCTCTATCTCTTGCTGCATTTTAATTACTGTCTCTTATCTTTCTGCCATAGTTAAATTTTTAATTGGTGATTATTTTCTGCTGCACATACACACTCTATTCACCCCCTCTAGAGGTGCTCAACGGTCCTACAAATAGGTGCTCGTCGGCTAAATGCCTCAAAAGAATATTTTTACAATAGAGTGGGAGAGCCAAGAATAAATCCATTTGTTGCCAGGGTTACGCCTGGTGGTCACCATCTGGCTGGGCGGTAGGAAGATCCTCTGGAGCTGCTCCGGTATCTGGCCATACAAAACCAGCTGGGTCAGATTCCAGAAAGAGCAAGTGCCACAAAGAAGGCTTCACTTAAGAACTAAAACCAGCATATTAAAAACATAAAATAAGAAAGAGTATAATGAGACATGAAATTGAAAATAGAGCAATAAACGTCATGTAGATAAGAATCATTCTATTCAGTTATTGATAAGGTACGTGTAAGCAATCACGTTCCGAAGTAGCCTGTTACTCGAACAAGACAAGACTTGTACTGGTTAGACTCCATCCATCATTCACGGCCAAGCAATAAGTACGGCTTGATACTTTAACTAACTTGGGTTATCACAGGCCTAGTTACTAGTAAGATGTACTGAGATTATTCCACAACCACAAGTCCTGCAGACCATCCAGGTTATCCGGACGGATTTAGGGGTTGAGTTCATGTGGGTACATAGTCCAGGAAACACATGTACCCTTAAGTAGCTTGAAGGGTGCAACACATAATAGTGTGCTGGAAATGTGCCATACTCGACGGCAGGCTACAGATCCCAGATGGGGCACCCAGATAACGGGATTGCCTGTAGTTGGAAAATCTCTTCATGACTACTGGATTATTTTTGTTATTAGTCTTAGTCAGTTTAAGTAGGTACCCCTGACCGTGGTAATCAGGGATCCTTGTCCTAGACATGATGCAAGACAGTACTGGTTCATTTGTACAAACACAATCATCTACGGTATCCAGGTCATTCATTCTTTTCATGTCATGCTAGCCATCGTAATAGCATTCAATAGTTCCTATCATGCATACTTGTCATGTCTTGCCATGTCATGTCAGTTACTTGTCATACCATGCCATGCACAATTATCAGTCCAGTCATATCAGCCCATTTCGTGATTATCAAGTTCATGACAAAAGGCGTAAGGATATAAAAGGGGCAAACGGGGTACCCTAAGGGGCTCAATTCTCTACGCTAATGAACTACGCAAGGCCAAAGGCCCCGAGCATAAAACAGCTCTACGACCTAAGGATAGGCAGCCCCACGCGAGCAAGACTACGCTAGGCCAAAAAAAGGAAAAACGAGCGTAAAAATGGCTTTACACGAGCAAGACCATGGAAGGAGCCCTCTATGCGAGCAGCTCTCCATGCAAGACTCTACGCGAGATTCTACGTACGCGAGATTTTGCGAAAGCGGGAGTCCCTTGCGTAGAGCTCGGATGAGCTCGGCTTAGAACGGATTACATGGGCACGCAAGGCGTGTGCATAAAAGGGGAGCACTACGCGGGCACGTGAAAACGTGTGCATAGAAGGAGGAAAGGCTATGCTGGCACGTAAAACGTGGGCGTAGAGGAAGCCACTATGCGAGCACGTATGAACGTGTGCGTAAAAGGGCTCGTCTTTTCCCCAAGGCCAAGACTTGCAGCCATGGGGACTCAAGAACTCAGGAAACCCCATCTCGGCCAAGACTGGGTGAAGTCCAGCCATTCAAAAGCCAACTTGCATAAAATCGAGATTCCCACCACATGGAACTTTCCAATTCAAAAACAGCCAAGTTTAGAAGATCAAAACCATGAGGATCAAAATACTAAAAATCTGGTTCTACGAAAATCCATGCACCCAAAATAAAAATCTTCATGTTATAAAGTAGTTAAGAATCATGCTAAGAAGCCTTTGGAACCATCAAAATGGGTTCTCAAGTGAAAGCAAGTTGCACTTGACTACTGCAGGTGGTCGATGGAGAAAAATGAAGAAGAAGAGTAATAATGTGAAATGAATGAGGAGAGAGAAGGGTTGTTGGGTTAATAAATGAGGGATGGTGGTAGGTAGGGGTTTTGCATATCAACCCAAACCGAACCCAACCAAGCCGAACCCAATGTATGCCATAACCATGAAGTGCTAACTAATCCATGCCAATGCAAGAAACCCAAGACTAGCCAGTCAGGACAAGTCGAAATACGGGTCCCAGATGCGTACACGTATACCAAAATACGTATAACAAAAACTGAGGGTGACACTGACAAAGTATGGTACGACAAAGAGCCTTCATACAAACACCTGCGAGTGTTTGTTTGTACGGCCTTCGTGCATGTACCAAAGGACGAGAGGTCTAAACTTGAGCCGAAGGCGAGACAATGTGTCTTTGTCGGCTACGGTCGGGATAAGTTTGGCTATAGACTCTACGACCCGGTGGAAATAAAGCTCTACAGAAGCAGGGACGTGGTATTCGTCGAGGATCAGACCATGACCAACACTCAGGATTCTGAGACGCCTTCTGAGGTTGAGGAATTGCCTGAGTTAGAGTCATTTCGCTTCAAGCAGTTTCTAGAGGACATCACAGAGGATCCAATTATGGGGGAGCTAGTACATGGAGTTGCTTCCAATCTTGATCATCAGCCTGCTGATGGTGGTCAGGGTATCCCTCAAGAGGATGAACATACCGGGAAGGCAGTTCCTGAAGAGGAGGAAGCTGTTGGTATACAGCCAGCACCAGTGGCTCCACTGAGAAAGAGTGACAAAGAGCGTCGACCATCTACGAAATACTCACCGGGTGAGTATGTGCTATTGACTAACGGGGGAGAGCCCGAAAGCTTTGCAAAGGCTATAGAATACGAACAAAGGCAGGAGTGGATGCAGGCTATACAGGAGGAGATAAGTTTCTTACACGCCAATTCGACTTATGAGCTTGTGTAGTTGCCAAAGGGTAAGAAGGCTTTGAAGAATCGATGGGTGTTTAGAGTGAAGCAGATGGATGATGCTACTCGCCCTCGATACAAAGCGAGGCTGGTATTTAAAGGCTACAGTCAGCAGAAATACGTAGATTATGATGAGATCTTTTCGTATGTCGTCAAGTATTCGTCTATTTGGGTGGTGCTAGCATTGGTAGCCAGTCTCGACTTGGAGGTCGAGCAGATGGACGTGAAGACGACATTCCTCTACTGTGATCTTGAGGAGGAGTTATACATGGAGCAGCCAGAGGGATTCTCTGAGAAAGGTAAGTCACATTTGGTCTGTCGGTTGAGGAAGAGCTTGTATGGTCTGAAGTAGGCTCCGAGGCAGTGGTACAGGAAGTTCGAGTCATTTATGGGGGAGCATGGTTATGCACGGACGATGTCGAATCACTGTATATTTGTGAGGTACTTTGCCGGATGATTTCATCATTTTATTGCTCTATGTTGATAATATACTATTAGTGGGTCGGAATGCCACTAGGATAGCGGAGTTGAAGCACCAATTGGGTGTGACCTTATCTATGAAGGATTTGGGTATAAGAAAGACTATTCTTGGGATAAAGATCAGCCGAGAGAGAGTCCAAGCTGCTTCACTTGTCCAAATGAAGTACATTCACCGGATACTTTAGCATTTTACGATGGACGGGTCGAAGAAAGTGAGTTGCCCCTTGCCACGCCCCGATTCGTAGAGTTAATTATTTATATATTTTATATCTTGGAATCGATCGTCCTCGCTTGGGAGTGATGTCGTACAAGTCTGGTATTGTACTGGTACAAGGCAAAGATGGTACATAATTGATTATCTTCAAATAGGAACATATCACAGCGGCAGAAACTGATAAATTAAAGTTAACGAGGATAATCTTTCTTATTGAATAGAAATACATCACTTCTTTATAGCAGCGGAGATAAAAGGATAACTTGAAGTCACACAGAGATATATAGAACTGTATTCTCTTTATTGATAATTAAAGAAGAGTACAAGACTCGTATTGGAATACAATGCTTACAACACTTACCACTTTACATGAAAGCCAACTGAACAATGCTATAAAACTTATATTTGATACTTTGATACATTGGATTACAACTCGATATACCAACTTGGCTTACAAATCACTGGTAGAACTGGTTACAATGTTCCATACATTATATCCTTTATAAATAGACATCATCTTGTACAAGGAGAGCTTCTGCATGACCAACAAATTTTCGATGCCGCGGGACCGATCAAGCCAATCTTTGTATACAGAATATTCCAAGCACGAGCACCTACCCACAAAATGTGGGTCAGTACATCATCTTTGTACTGGCGAGCATAATCCAACCCACTCGCCTAAACCAATATATAGTGATCGATTCTAGCAAGCATTTGATGGAATGATCTTTCTACTTGGAGCCTACCAATCCGTTTACAGTTCATGGACAATAATCATAGTGAAGCATGTAAACTTGTTATCTCATTTCTTATGTAAAGAAAACAGGAAAACATACTTGGTGTTATCAAGTTCTGACAGTGTATATTAGAGGAATCGTTTAAGCGATATTGGGTTAACATTAGCCAAACATGTTATAGGTATTCTTTTAGCAAGGCAACACTCTAGCATATTGCATTTAACATGTTAAGCATGTTATAGAGTTCTCATTTAAAGGCAACATCATAACATCGTCTTGTTTAGCATGATTAGGCAGATAATTCAACCAACATATATTGCATGTATCACATTTAAGAAGTTTCTTACCGATATCCGACTCCGCATACCTGCATAAGAATACATGATAATATGATATACTTTGTCTGTACAAAACATTTATTAGCATGCATCCTGACTACATGACCACTGGTGCTGTGCACCATTTAAGGACTTGCCATATCGGACTTCAAGGGTATCGACGCACCATTCACCCGGGTTGCAAGCCCGAAATGAATGTCTCGACACCAATCATGCCACCAAATCATGCTGCATTTCCTCCTAGGCCGAATCGGTCCCCAGGGCCCAAGGAACCGTCCGAGGAAACAATACCTTGTATACAAGTTTGCCCATGATCATGCGAATGCATGTCCGACTTGATCGTGTTCGAAGTCGCATGCAAAAATATTAAGATAAGTAAAGGCAACATTTCATTATCTCATCTTTCCAACATTACCACCTGTCACTTGGTGATCTCAACGATTCCAAGCCTCATCATTTCTCATTGCATCAATCATTGCAACATTTCTCATATCATTCCTTTCTAAGGGGAATAAACAATATTTCATTCATCACGATAGGACCTGCAGTATTTCATTCATTTCATAGGGATAATATTCTTTCTTTCATTTCTTATAAGAAAATATGCAACAGTAACAGTTATGCAGAAGGTACATGATTGAGGTATTTCATTCAGTTCTTTATGTTAATAGCATAGCCAGTTCATTTCAAATATACCATTCACACAACATCTCATTACTCAAGTGCCAAGTCACATTAGCAGTTCGAGTGTGATTCATTCAGCAGTTCAATAATTCTCAGCATAAGCATCTCTATTATTCAGTAACTAAAACATGGGACATTTTGGGATAATTCATAACATCACGTTATTCCATTTTAATAAGCATACAGGAATAAGGAGGGAGGAGAACAATTTCACTTGCCTTACATAACGGTCTTCCTGGTCCGATCACACTTATCTTCCAATAGAAATAGCTCCACCGACGAGCTATATTCCAACACTTAATCTGTCTAGCCAGCTAAGAGAGACTGCATCAGTCTCAACTCTTTTGATCTCCAACATAAGTCATGGTCCAACATTCTGATCCCATTAAATAAGCCAACCAAATGCCTCATGCGAAGCGGGGCATTAATAATATACCACTCAGAAAAAGTTTCGTCCTCGAAACTTAAGAGAACAACTCATCTTACAAATTTACTTAGCCACAACAAGTTACTCATTCAACTTCAATTCGATATTCATTTCAGCACACTCGGTCATCTCAAAATAGCTATCCAACTGTACCATTTTAATCCATCAACGATTTGATCTGTCTTTCTCTTTTTCAATTACTTGTAATTTCTCATTGATTCACCAACATTTTCCTTGCATTTCAATCTTGGTCACAAAATATCACTTCGTTTGGATCCATACACATATTTTAGGCGTCCCCAAAACATATGTATTTCAGCCAAAGTCTGCTAGTGCGATAAATTCTTCCCATAATGTTATCTCAGTCGTAACCTATTACTTCGACCGCATCCATATACATATTTTAGGAATCCCCAAAACATATGAACTTCAGCCAACTTTTATGTTAGTACGATTCGATCAGCCACGATAGAACTCTCTTTTCCAAATCTGACTTAGCATCCCTTCAATTGACTTATTACTTCATCCACTTGCCACAATCACTATCTTACAGGCCACAAAACTTCACATCAGGGACAACTCTCTATCCAAGCATAATATTTCTAACATTCTGGCCAAGGGTCTAACTTAGAGCCAATCATATTAAGCGTTCACAACATGCAACCATATTCCTTCCCAAATCCAATAATATTTCTCACCGAGGTAATTTATCTTTTCTAAGAGATAAAATCCGAAGTCATCTACTATCGATTTCCTGAACCAAGGGTACAATTCTATACAACATTCAAGGTTAACCCAGCTACCCGACTATAGATACCGACCCAACATTTCCGTCATGAGCAGTCAATTCCATCTCATGGAATAATTCACTACTCGATATATACAACTCAAGTCTCATCCAACGGTTCTAGTTCCCTCTATAATCCGACACATAATCCTGAAGGGTCAAACATCTCTAAGGTTCATATTGAAGCAAATACTTACAATATATCATTCTTAGGTCGTACTCATCACCATCTCTCGTTTAATACCAAAAGGTTATCCTACGGTCACCAATGATTACCCTATTATTCGGTCAAGTCTCTATGGTTAGCTATACCGACAACTAAACCTAATCATTCAGGTGACTCCCCTAGAGTAGACGGCTACTAGGGATCATACAAATTTCTTATTCTCAGGCCAACAGGCAACCGACAGTTCGAGGTAGATCTACCCAAACCTATGGGATTCAATTCAGACTGAACAATTAATCACCATTGTCAGCTATTCCAACAACTGGTCATGCAGCCCATGGTCACTAGGGTCAAGTCTATCTATCCAGGGTCTTTCTCAAGGAAATAATTTCCACAGAGGCTCATTCTAGACTTACCTAACGATCGACTAAGATCGATCTTTCAACATTAGGGTCAACTCCCAACCCGACATAAGATTCTCATCATTCTAATAATCTATCAAGTAAATTCCCAATGATTCAGTTTCTATTTCAAATCCTTTATACTCACAAGAACCCATAAGCCAAGGCTAACTATTCAAGGGTTATCGATTACTATAATCTTAATATAACTATAGAATCATACTATTCGGTCTGTATGACAAAGTCACATCTCTAAGTCATAAGTGTAGAGCCTAAAAATCAAGTTGCACCCTGAATATACTGATCAGTGATCAAGTTGCCCCCCAAAAATCAGGTTATGCCACTGACATGAAGCTCAGAAAACGGATTGCACCGCTGAACTGGTTGCGCCACATATCAGATTGCACCTAGTCTTTTTGAGCCAAACCTACGTGGCGTATGATACTTAATGGTCATCATTACCTGACAACACTGACAACTGACACAACAGTAAACGAGGAAAATCTCTTCGAATCCCATGAATTGTGTCGCTCAAGGGAAGTTGGTGGACAGCTGTCATATACGCTTCGTGAGTTGCGCCCAAGCACAATCTAAACAAAATCCTTAGTTGCGTCTAAGCGCAACCTGAATGATTTTTGCTCAGAAGCTGCCACGTGTCTAGGCGCAGCCCAAATAAAACACAGTTTGAAGCTCACGCAACCTGATGAAGTTGAGACAACTTACATTCTAAAACATGATGATGTGGCGCACATGCCACTAATCTCTCAAGACGTGTCTACTATCCTGTACACGACCACACGCATCTCAATCATATGATGTCACGTGTCTAAATACAGTTAGTACACGACTGATAACTGAATGAAAGTTGGCGCAACAGGAGGTTGGCACAATCCAATGCGGCACAATCCAGCCTCGCGCACAATCAGAATAACTGATAAAATAGTTATTTCAAGAACTCTATAAATAGAGTTTCCAATCATTATAAAGGAGGGACACATACGCACAGAGATCAAGAACTCTTGCAAAATTTGCTGCTGCATTCTTCAGAGGCTACAGTCTTCAAGTTTACATCGTCCAAGGGATAAAGTGATCGTCTTCTGATCAGATTCCTACAGTTGTACTTTCCTAGAATTCATTGAACTTTGTACTCTTTTATAAGTTTGGAATAAAATAAATTTTGTTTTTACAAACAAAATAGTGACTCTGCTGGGGACGACTTTCTCCTCCGATCAGAAGGTGACAACTCAATGTGACATTGCGTCGATCGGCAAGACGCTGAAGACTCTGGTTGTTCAAGTCAACCAGACATCCTACGAGAATATGATCAACACCAAGAGCAATAAGCGCACGATGGCTATCGCCAAGAACATGACTGTGTGGACCCCTAAATCTTCTATAGTCGCTGTTGCCCATGCACAACTTTAGTGCTTAATGACCAAGGCGTAATCTGCCTCAGTGGCTCCAGTATAGCCTGTTTCTTTTGCTAAGGCATAATCTGCTCATCCTGCTGCCTGTGCACAGCCTACTACTATTTTTGCTGCCAAGGCACAGTCAGTTCAAGCTGCTGTCGAGGGGCACAAAGTGCCACCAGTAGTCCGTAGGACTATAGTGTAACCCAAGCAATCAGCAACCCAGGCGCAGTCTGCTACTCTAGCATAATTCAAGGGAACTAGTCTTTTGGCTATTCCCTCTTCCAATTTTCAAGTTCTGAACTTGGAGAATCCATGTCCCAGTGCCAACACTAGACAGAACAAAGGGAAAAGTCCTTTGACATTTCCTCAATTGGCATAATTTATGCCTAAAATGGTCACACAACAGAACAAAGGGAAACGATTCTTAGCTAACCCTCTTCAAAATAAAGGAAAGCACCCTTTGGTCTTTCCTCAAACTTCCTTGGTCTATGACGCAGAGTAAGACATCAGATTCTATTCTTGTAAACAGAGGTCCTCGGATCTCTGATACCGAAAAGAATACTGATCAGAGAGGTATCTTACCTACCATATGGGGTCTGGTCAAGACCTTCCTACCTTACAAATTTCAAGATCCAAGCAAGGAAAATTGAAGGTATTACAAACAGAGACACCGGGAGCAAAATTTTCAGATTTACGCGCTTTCTTAATAGGCGTCAACCAATATCAACTTTGGCGAAACGTAAGAACCCTAGGCCAAAGGCCAACTTATACCAAAAGCCAAAGTTTGAAAAGAAAGACCCATCTACCTATGCTAATGAGTTGAGTACATCTTTGTACACTCAGGGAACTAAACACCTGAAGAATATGAGACATGTTCCTAACATCATTAAGGAATATGTTCCTCCGACTTCTTCTCGTCCAGTAGTTGTAACTGATCTCCGGCAACGTTTTACACAAAGACGGGAGACTACGGGAATGTTTCCCTCACCTCCAAATCGTGCTTCAAATTGCTACTGCCTACATGAAGTTCTCATCAACTATTGTTGCCAATCGGCTCGATGATCTATCTTCGACCGTCTGAACTATGCTTCGACTCCTGAACATATAATAGAAGATGAAGATGAACTATTATATGCTTCTGTTAACATGACTTCTCAAGGCACTGGGGTCGAAAATCAAGAGAACCCTGCTCCATCTCAGGATTCTCCTCCTTCATCATCTTCTCCTGCTGAAGATATACAATCTACATCCTTATCGGTAGCCGAACCATTTCCTCCTAAACCAAAATCAGCAGACAAGGAAAAGCAGCCTGTTCGCTTTGACAAAGCATTAAAGAAGTCCTTATCTTTGGACTTGAAAAGCCTTACAATTTTGACATATTGGCTCAATTGGCCAATACTCCAGCAAGATTGTCAATCTTTGAACTTTTACGTCTCTCAAAAGAAACTCGTGAGACGCTAAGTGAAGCCTTGATGCAGGCTGACACTTGTCTGACACTTCTCAAGAAGCCTGAAAAGGAGCCAGTAAGCTGTGCGCATTGTCATAGTGTATTTGAATTAATGCTCAATATCACTTTTACACAAGATGACATGTTATTAGAAGACAATCGTCATGATCGTCCTCTCTATTTTATGGGTATGTCGACACCATGAGAGTCGACCGCATTCTGATTGACCCCAGATCTGCACTTAGCATCATGCCGAAGTCCGTACTGGATGCTTTGAAGATCCCAGTACACAATCTTTCTACAACTATCACTACCATCCTGGGATTCAATCAAGGAAGAAGTGAACCTCTTGGGAAAATACATCTAAAACTTCAAATTGGCAATCTTGGTACAAAGGTAACTTTCTATGTTATTGACAATCACGGCTCATACAATGTTTTATTGGGAAGACCATTCCTTCATGAACACAGTATTGTACCCTCTACGCTCCACCAATGTTTCAAATATGTGGATGGTAATGGAGAAGTCCAAAAAGAGGTTGCAAATATGAATCCTTTCAAAGGAGTTGAAGCATACTGCAACAATTCTCGTATGTATAAAGAGGAATTCATGAAGGTGGTACTAGCAATGGACACAGATAAAGAACAGAAAAGTGTGTCGAATGATACTCTGGTGATCCCAGTCATAGAACGTACCTCATGTCCTCAGTCTTCCAAACCACTGACTATCTATCTTCTCATGAGAAGCGACCTAAGGGTGATAGTCAAGAACAAAGGGAGCTTACATCTTCTGAACTACTTGTAATCGATCTTCGTTGCAAGAAGCTCCCTTTTCCTTCTTGTTCTTCTTCTCCCCCTCTTGTCATCAATCTGACCAAGCCTGCTAAGGCTAAAGTTCCTGTTGTAAATGATGGTGTAAAAATCAATAAAGCATCTCCTTTGCAGTATACTGATGTCTTTTACTATATTCAGTGTTATTTGGATATGCTTGATAGCTTTAAACCACTTATAATAGAAGTCGTATCATCTCTATGAAATGTGGTATCATTGGATTCAATACAAGAGTCGTACTTCTTAGTATCGTCTCGAAAGAAAGATGAAAAGCCTATACTCTTCAACAAAAGAGAAGAACCAAAAATCATGCTCTATAATGATAATAGAGATGATATAGGAAGGCTACAATTACGACATTATAGTCCACAATCTAAAGCCATCATCCGTAAAATGGGCTATAATTTCAGAATAGGTCTCAACAATGGTAAAAGAAGGCGAACCCCTCTTCGTATTGCTATTCCAAAAGGAAAACCACAACAATACCACGGTAAAATGAAACGAGGACTAGGTTATACATCACCACTTCTAACTCCAGAACCTTCTGAATCTGATGAAGAAGAACGTTCAAACTCTTCTGATTTTATCTCATGGGATTCTGATACCAGCATCGGTTATGTTCATAAAGTGGTAGTATCTTCTAACATAGTGTCTGCCGAATTCTCAGAAGATGACGAAAGTGACATTAAAAAAGCTACTGAAATTGACCCTTGGGAACAAAGGATGGACAATCAGTAGGAACTTCGTTTTGAACAACGAGAACTACCTACTGAAGATCAACTGGTCCAAATCGATATTGGAGAGAAAGGTGCATCACGACCGATCTTCATTAGCAAAAATCTCCCAGAGGATGATAAACAAGAATTAATTTACCTTATTCGTGAATATATTGATGTCTTCGCCTGGAGTTACGAAGATATGCCGGGATTAGATCCTCAAATTGTAACTCACAAGCTTAATATCTTGCCGAATGCCAACGGTCAAACAACAACGGCAATTCAAGCCTGAAATGATGGATGCAATTGATGATGAAGTCAAAAAGCTTATAGCTTGCGGTTTTATCAGAGAAGAACAACATCCTGACTGGGTGGCCAATGTCGTCCCAGTCCCAAAGAAGACCGAAAAGGTTCGAGTTTGCATAGACTTCTGGGATCTCAATGATGCTTCCCTAAAGACGAATTCCCTCTCCCAATTACTGATGTTATGATCGATAATACATGTGAATTCAAACGAATTTCTTTCATGGATGGGTTTTTTGGATATAATCAAATCCGGATGAATCCTGAAGATGAAAAATATACTTTGTTCCATGCTCCTAGGGGAATGTATTGTTATACAGTCATGCCGTTTGGTTTAAAGAACGCAGGTGCAACCTACCAGCAGGCTATGAGTACTATCTTTCGTGATCATTTACGAAAGATTGTCGAATGCTATGTTGATGATATTGTTGTCAAAAGTCATCTCAAAGAAGATCACATTCAAGATTTAAGAACTATCTTCAATCTAATGCGCCAGCATCAACTCAAAATGAACTCAACCAAGTCTTTCTTGGGTGTCTCTAGTGGTAAATTTCTCGACTTCGTTATTACCTCTAAAGGTATACACGTTGATCCCGAGAAGATCAAAGTCATTCAAGAGATGCGTCCTCCACGCAACCTAAAAGAGCTATAAGGATTCCAAGGTCGACTTGCGTACATCAGGCAGTTCATTTCGAATTTATCTGAACGTTGTAGACTATTTACTCAATTAATGAAGAAAGGTGTATCTTTCGTTTGGACGGAAGAATGTCAACGAGCATTTGATGACATAAAGCGGTATTTAATGAGTCCACCGGTTCTTGTACCATCGATCTCAGGAATACCTTTCTTAATGTATGTCCGGACAATGGATTATTTATTGGGAGCTTTGCTAGCTCAAAAGAATAAGGAAGGTCGTGAACAGGCTATCTACTATCTTAGCCGGACGATGATTGGAGCTGAACATCGTTATAGCCCAGTGGAGAAGGAATGTCTAGCCTTAATGTTTGTTGTTCAAAAGACAAGACATTACATCATAGGCCAAACTATTCATGTCATATCCCGAGTCAATACTCTTCGAGTCTTAATGAAGAAGCCAAGTACACTTATTTCTAGGCTTGCCACATGGGCCATATTATTAGCACAATATGATATGGTTTATGTTCCTCAAAAGTCTGTGAAAGGCCAAGCACTTGCTGACTTTTTAGCAGCTCATCCTGTTCCTGAAACATCTAAACTCTATGATGAGATTTCGGACGAAACATTGGAATCAAATATGATCTCAGAAGAATTTCCTACTTGGAGATTATTCTTTGATGGAGCTTCTAGGATTAGACCTGGAGGTACTCTTGTTGTGGGAGTGGGAATTGTTTTCGTTTTACCCGAGGGATTAACTATTCAAAGGGCTTATTCTTTAGACGAATCGTGCTCTAATAATGTGGCAGAATACAATACCTTGCTCATTGGACTCCAATTGGCTAAACAGTTGGATATTGAATATCTCGAAGTATATGGCGACTCTAAGCTGATTGTTAATCAGGTTAGAGGTATATATGAAGTCCAACATCAAGATTTGATACCATACCATGAAGCAGCAACCAGGATAGCTTCTTCATTCAAAGGATTCTTCATCGAACATGTACGTCGGACATGCAATACAGAAGCTGATGCTTTAGCTAACCTAGCTTCAGTGTTGGCAGTTCCAGTCAAAAGACAACAGATGGTTGTTATCTCTAATAGAGAACTATTCTGTGTTGAAAACAACCACAACATTGAATTCAGCAACCTAACTGAAGTCAATGTCCTTAGCGAGGACTGGAGAGCACCTTTATTGATTTTGTAGTGCATGACATTTTGCCAGAAGATCCTAAAGAAGCTACAAGTATCCGTCGTCGATCACTTCGATTCTATTATAATCATACTACTAAAATACTCTATCGAAGAACTTCTGATGGATTACTCTTGAGGTGTCTCGCTGGTGATGAAGCCAAACAGATACTACGTGGAGCTCATAATGGTGTTTGTGGAGCACATCAACCTGGTCCTAAACTACAGGATCGTATCTGATGTATGGGCTACTACTGGCCCTCTATGGTATCAGATGCTATTGATTATGCAAGGAAATGTTGTGCATGTCAAATTCATGCAGATTTTATTCACCAACCGTCGGAATTTCTTCACCCAACTGCAGCCTCATGGCCTTTTGAAGCTTGGGGCATGGATATAATTGGCCCTATCAATCCTTCTTCATCTAAAGGACATCGGTTCATCTTAGTTATAACCGATTATTTTTTCAAATGGGCAGAAGCTATACCTTTGGCGGAAGTAAAGTCTAGTAGTGTTATCAATTTTATTAAACATCATGTGATATACAGATTTGGTGTCCCTCGCCGAATCATCCATGATAATGGGCCATAATTTATCAGCCAGAAGTTTAATAGGTTCTGTGATGACAACAGAATCAATAATGTCGCCTCTACGGCCTATAATCCTGCAGCTAACGGGTTGGCTGAAGCATTCAACAAGACCATTATCAAACTCCTTAAAAAGTTTGTCTCTATTCACAAACATAATTGGAGTGATAAACTTGGAGAATGTCTATGGGCATATCGTACTACTATCCGTAATCCCACTGGTTGTACTCCTTTTTCTCTGGTATATGGATATGAAGTTGTTCTACCTTTGGAAATTCAAATTCCATCATTGAGAATCGCTATTGCTAATGATCTTACTATAGAAAATAATGATCGTCTTCGACTTCAGGAATTGGAGGCGCTCGACGAGAAAAGGTTATTAGCTCAACATCATATTGAACTTTATCAGGCCCAGATTTCAAAAGCTTTCAATCGCAAAGTCAGAGTGCGGACATTTCAAGAAGGCAAGTTGGTCCTTACAGTCAGACGTCCTATGACTATGACACATATGAGCAAAGGCAAGTTTGAGGCAAAATTGGAAGGACCGTATGTGGTAAATAAAGTCTTCTCCAATGGAGCCTATCAATTAACAGATATGGATGGCAGAGTTGCTATGATGCCCATCAATGGCAAATTTCTCAAGAAATATTATGTATAAAGACAAAATGTACTTTATTTTCAAAGACAGGATGTAAATAAAATTTTATTTTATTCAAAAGCAGAGTAGAATTACATAATATTACGGACGGGGAGGAGGCCCCGATCCTTCATGATTAAATACAAAGTTCACCAACCGTTCAAACATCTCGTTGTCTGAATGCACCAGGAACTCACAAGCAGCCATTCTCAATGCCTCTTCTTCGGCAGTTTTCCCAGGCTCCACTAACTTGGAGATTAAATCTTATCCTGGTGCAGGAGTTGAACCTTCGCCCTTTTCATTTTTAGAAGGAACTGGAGGCTCAATAAGGGGAATCTTGGTTTCTTCTTCAGTCTTTAGAGCAATCAAATTTTTGGAAGACATTTTGTTTTATCAGGAAGAAAAGAGAATATTTACAAAAGTTTTGTTCTATTTATAAGCAGAACAACTAAACTGATGCAACTTTTGGAAAGAGGCACAACTGCTCGTTTATTTCTGAACGTTTCATTCATAACCGACCGTTCATCTTCCCTTCTTCGAAACCGACATGTTTGATTCGTTCACTTTCTTCTTCGAGAATTTAAACGACCGTTCATTCTTTCAATATTTCTTCCTCGGAAATTGACGTGACTGATCACCCATTCATTCATCATAGTGAGAATTCATCTCTCTTACGAACTTGAATTCCAAATATCCACGTCAAACAACTTGCTACATTCATAATTCTCTCTGGTTTCTGTTATCTATGACAGCATAGCAAAATAAAAAAAAAAGAATAAAGAGACAATTATTTTTTTATTTCTTCTTTAAAAGCATAGATATATCTTGATGAAAATCTATTACATCTCGGATTTTCATTCTAATGAAGGTCTATTACATCTTTGGATCTTCCTATCAATAATGAAGGTCTATTACATCTTTAGATCTTCTTATTTGATACCAATTCCTTGTCGTCTCGGCCTGAAGCAACGAGCCAGACAATAGAATTAACTCTGGTCTTCTCTCTCAGAAAGACGAGAGGAGAACCCCAGAGTGTAGCAGCCCAAAGATGAGCTGCTGTCAATACAACTGGTGGAGAGAAGACAGCCCACTAGGGGAACTAAGAACGAGATCACCCTTGTGATACAATTCCTAGTTCTGTGTCTTCACCATCCAACTCTCATGTGTATAGGCTCTTCCTACCATCCGAGGAAGACCTTTCTTAACATGAAGAGTCATGAGCTGTCTGATTTGAGTGTCAGAACCACATGAGCTGTCTAATGTGAGTGTCAGAAGAATTCTCTCTGCGACATCCAAATCACCAATGCCAGTTCTGAAGAAGCTCGCTAACCAATACTACAAAAAAAGTGTCTCTCTGGGACCCCAAAAATCTGTCTTAAAAAGACCCAAATCATTCCTAAATTGTGATTTGGGACGAATTTTAGGACGATAAGTGACAGTGCTATTAGTGTGGCATGGCAAAAAGTTTTAGGACGAAAAATACCGTCCTAATTTGGTTTTAGGGTCGAAAAATGTAACCGTACCAAAAGAGTTTGAATTATTACATGTTTACGACGGTTTACAAAACTGTCCCAAAATAAAAGAGTTTGTGACGAATAACATCCGTCCTAAACAAATTTGCCAGCATTACAAAAGAATGTCGTTTATATCTAGGACAATTACATAACTGTCCCAAAAGTAACACTTATGAAATTACTGTCTGTATTTTTCAGCTATAAAACATACAATTTAAATACACATAATTCATATAATCATGGACGTTGTCAAGCTTGTCCTCAGATGTATCTCCAGGTATCAGAGCTCCAATACAAAAAAAGCTTAACAACATCAAGCATTCTTTACCATTAAGTAGAAGACAATAAAATTCATATATAACTATATATGTTCAATTGATAAACAACAAAAAGCTTAACATTAAGCATCCTTAACCACCATTTCCAAAATAAATCCAAAACACTACATCACCCACAGCATCAGTTACAAAATGAACCCATTGTCTCCACCATTACATACAAAATGCTGTTAGTAGGTTTGTATAATTTGTTTAAACCTTCACAAACTAATGTGGTGTACTAACAGTTCATGAACCCAAAACACTACATCACCCACCCATTGTCTCCACCATTACATACAAAATAAATCCAAAACACTATACATCACCCACAACATGAACCCAAAAATTAATCCAAACTTTTTATCATCACAAGATCGTCGCCCATCATTTTAGCATATCCAGAATGCTTTTGAAGGACCTGCAAATGAAGATATGCCAATATATTAGCAACCCGCTAACTATACACGAACAACCAGAAAAGAAAGACAAGTTCTTCCAAATTGTACAGACTATTCCACATTAGTTTGTGAAGGTTTAAACAAATTGTACAAACCTACTAACAATTCTTCCAAAATGTACAGACCTGCATACAAAAAAGTTGGAAAAAAGCAATGTACAGAAAAAGCTTCAAGTGACAAAGGAAGCTTCAAGTGAAAAAGGAAGTTTAAGTGAAGACGGGAAAAATTGGGAAACATTTTAAATAGGAAGTACAATTATTCTAGCAAGAATTATAGTAACAAGCTGGAAAAAACTAATGTAAAAGTTAAAATCTGTTACACTCTATATCCAGTAAAAGTTAAGTAAAACAAGGCAATTTTAATTAACTAAAATAGGGCATGGCTAAACAGTGCTATAAATAGACTGTCATATATATGACTCCCCTTGTGTGCTGTTGTCTTGCTCATTTCCTGCACCATACAACCTTACATTGGGTTGATACACTCCCTCAATACAGAGTTACCTAGACCATACCACTCGATTACACTCTATATCCAGTACATTGGATTCACTGAGGACACCTTCATGTACCCAGTCTCTACTTCATTTATTCCTTCTTCCTGATAGCTCATGCCTCTGTCTACTAAACCTGTCCTAACTAGGATGATGCCCCTCGAGTGATTTTCTATCTAAGATGGAAACAATAGACTGACACCACAAGGTTGTACTACTTCCTGTGTACTTGTACCTATATAGGGATTGGTACTAGGGGCTGGCACCATTCCTGTGTATATAAGAGTGTCGAAAACGCGGTAGTCACTCGGTCACTGGGCATAACTCACAAGATTTTGTTCACTCATTTCCCTGTTCTGTCACTATTCTCCCTAAAAGTATAGGCTGACTTCCTCCTCCCTATACAACCTTGTGTGGATACAAAGTGCAAACAATTGCAACTTCAACTGGTACCCCTTAAATAAAGTTACAACAACACCTAAATTATTGTATCATAGTGTGATTGAACCCAGGAAATGCAGTGAACCTACATGAATTTGCAGTGGACGGGATCAAGGTGGACAGATGCAAGCTAACCTGGGGTTAGGATACCAAGATATCCCACACACAGGTTCAATGTTCTGAACTTGAAGTTCATTCTCCAAAATAAAGTTCATTGATTGAACTTGAAGTTTCAATTGTCTGAAATGTAGGTACAGATCGGAATATCAAAACAGGGGACTGAACTCCTTAGTTCAGAAGGACTATTTATAATAAGCTAATGACCTGAATAAAATAATGGACTGATATATGTAGGTGATATGGACATTTAGAGACTGAATATAACTGTATAGTGTAAATCTGAGACTGGACATTTAGTCCAATAATTTGAACTTAAAACAAAACAATGGATACCCATCTAACATACTCTAAAATTCAGTGTAAAAAATAACTTGGCAATATGTAAAAAATATCACTGGTTTCGGAGTTTCCAGGGAAAAGGACACAGTGAAAATAGAAGCTAAAATTCAGTTTCGATACTGATACCGAGATTATGCAAAATTCAGACTATGCAAAATTTAGTCCAAAAAATAGTCCAAAAAAGAAACCAATATAATAAATACAAATTTTAACTTGAAGAAAGGAAATGGAGAACCAAACATAAATTGCAGCCACGAAAGAAAACCAAACATAAGAATCGCAGAGAAAAACCAATGTAATAAGCTGATAGTTGGCAAATTACCTGGACGATGTACTGGATTGTTGAGAAAGTAGTGGAGCATTCAGGAACATGGCCACAACTTCATCTTTGAGCTCAGTCCTAAGTCACTCTTGACCGCCTCAAGCTCTTTCTTGTGCCGGGCCTCTTGCTCCTCACGCTCTTTCCTTAATGCGTCAGTCTCTTCTCTCAACTTCTCCGCATATTCTTGTAACTTTTCACCATCTTCTCGTAGTTGTACAATCTTAGCATTTGTTGCTTGTTGAATCTCAGCCTGATGAGCTGCTAAGGATGTTGATCCTTTACCGCTTACACCTACTCCTCGGCCTAAAACTCGGCCATGCCCATCTTGTTCAATCACTTCCCTGTAAACAAACTAAAATCTCAAGCATGATTCACAAATGTTGATTTTCAACTGAAAAGCTCAAGCATGATTCACAAATATCGATTTTTAACAAACTAAAACCTACAAAGAACATAGCCAGGTTCAAATTCATCTCCATTTATAATATGTTTGACATCAATCCAGAATGGGCATGCAAATGTGTCCTAATTTAAAAAAAACTTATTTTTTACAAATAATCACAGTAATTCCTACATAAATGCATCATCACAATAATTTGACAAATTAAAATCTACAAACAACATAGCCAGGTTCAAACTCATGTTCCTATCCATGCAAATGAGTCCCAATTTTCACAAGAAAAACTAGTTTTTCACAAATAATCACAATAATTCCTACATGAACGCATAATCACAATAATTTGACAAATTAAAATCTACAAAGAACATAGCCAGGTTCAAACTCATGTTCCTGTCCATGCAAATGTGTCTAGACCTGTCAAGTCAGTCGGGCCGGCCCGACACTGAATTTGGGTGGGCCGGGCTCGGGCCTCTCCGACCCATGAACTATAGCGGGTCAGGCCGGGCCGGGCCAGGACAAGGGTAAAAAATCTCAGCCCAGTCCGGCACGTGACCCACGACACGGTGGGCTTCGGGTCGGGCCGGGCAGTGCCGTGCCGTGCCGAGATTTCATTGGCACATGATACATTTGGGTATTTATTTCGTTCTTCTCCTCCAAATTTTTGCTCCTATGGCTTATCCTCAACAACACAGTCACCGTTCACCGCACGTCATGAAGACTGGCTGGCATGTACCCACAAAAAAATCCAAACTAAGCACAGCACAGCAAAAAGCAAAGCCAAGCAAACCCAAGCCAAGCAACAAAGCACAAATTGCTTGGCCAAAGCCAAGCATAGCACAAATTGCTTGTGCTAAAGCCATGCGTAACACACATTGACAAACAAATGATAAGCAATGCCGGGCTGGGATGGGCTGGCCCGGCACAATTGACAGGTCTAAATGTGGCCCAATTTTTCACAAAAAATTCTATTTTTTCATAAATAATCACAAATAAATGACAATGTGCACATATTTTGGTGTTCTAACATATTTTTGCCACCAAATAATTTTCTTAATAAACTGATATACTTCATAAACCGAAATCTTTCCAAAAGAAAAACAATCACCTAAATAACTCATGCTAAAAACTAAGACAAAAACATGCAGCCGGGAACAGTTTCACATGTAAATAATTATGAAAAATTGGTAAATAATCCTAAAAAAATCTTGGTAAATAATCATGTATAAATAGTGTGACATGTAATTAAATTAGAGCAAAAAATTAGTAAATAAATCTTATTATGGACAAGTAATCAATTTCAAGCAAATGTTGATAAAAAAATTGGTAAATAATCTAGGACAAAATAACATGCAGCCATGTAAACAGTGTAGAACACTCATATTTCTAGCAAAAATTTGAGTAAAGTGTAAAATACTCAAATCTCAAGCAAATAATCTAGGACAAAATTACATGCAGCCGTGTAAACAGTGTGAAACACTCAAATTTTAAGCAAAATTTTAGTAAACAGTGTAAAACCCTCAAATTTTAAGCAAATAATCTACGATAAAATTACATGCAACCGTGTAAACAGTGTAAAACACTCAAATTTCAAGGAAAATTGAGTAAATGGTGTAAATAGTGTAAACCACTATTCAAAAATTAGGGCAAAGACTAAAACATTTTGGTAAAAAAATTCTAAAGATTGGGGGAAGTATACCAAGCAGCAGCAATGGAACACCTAGGGTTGAAAGATCGGACAGAGAGAGAGCAATGGTCGGAGAGAGAGAGAGCAACAACACTGGAGCACCAGGTCGGAACAATGGTCGGAGAGAAAAAAGAGCAGCAATACTGGATCACCTAGGTCGGAGAGAGAGAGAGAGAGAGAGCAGTTCTACCGACATTTTTTGATCGAAAAGAGAGAGGAAGAGAAATTTTTTTGATCGGAAAGAGAGAGAGAAGTTCTATCTCTTCCTCCCATATAATTTGGGATGGACGATCTGGATTAATCCATCCGATCGAATGGTTACGATGGAAACAAGTGGAGGTAAACTTTACTCCCATATAATTTGGCAATTAGCCGCCAAATGTGTGGTATTGACGGAAATATGTATTATTTGGAACAGAAATTTCTATCAATCCCAAATAGTGATCCATTTTCACAATCTGTCCCCAAAAAAGCAACTTTTTGTTACTAAAAATATAGTCGTCCCTAGAATTATACTTTTAGGACATTTTAGACTAGTGTTCCTTATAGTGTCGTCCCAAAAAGACTCTTTTTTGTAGTACAAGTCCCTGTAAATATCAATGAAACGTGAGAAGTTAGCAGAATCTATCAGCAGTATGCGCCTACAAACATGTGCACATCAGAATGCGCCTACAAACAGGCGTACATCAGTATGTGCCTACAAACAGGCGCACATCAGTATGCGCCTATAAACAGCCGCACATCAGCAGTATGCGCCTACGACCAGGCGCACATCAGTAGTATGCGCCTACAAACAGGCGCACATCAGTAGTATGCGCCTACAAACAGGCGCACTTCAGCATTACGCCTACGAACAGGCGCACATCAGCACTGCCCATACAAACATGCATACATCAGCACTAAGCACTGATCAAACAAGTGTATGTCAGCAATACAAGCCTCTGATCGGAGCTAAACACTGGACCACAGTGTGCGCCTATTCTCAAAAATAGTTAGCGCATATCAACAACGTCTACAACGTGCAGATCGATACTTATTTTCAAAAGTGGCACAAAAGTAGAATATTCATATTATTGATTATTTGTCGAGACTTACCAATTTTTGAAGGCACAACATGCAGACAAATAATATCAGAACGAAGTGGCGCAAGTGAAACCTTATGGGAAGACATTTGTTTTGTGAATGATTCTTTCGTTTCTGAAGGTCCTTTTTAAAGAGGTTAAAGATGAAGTGGGTGCGTTATTCTAGGATCCTATTTTAGAAAAGAACAAAAAATGGGCAGCTAAAATCGTGTAACGACTGCCACGTGTTCCTCAGAGGAAACGGTAAACGAAGAATTAGCTAAAAGATTGTGTCCATGAGCACCATTCAAAATCACAGCCACACAAAATCAGAAATTTTAAGTTTCATTGCATAAAGATGGGTGGACCCCTACAATCAAGGATATAAAAATAAAAAAGTTGTTCTGCCCAGAACATTATTTCTTGTCCTTGCCTTCATCAGTCTGACGAAGGCAGCGTCCAATTCTTGCATGTTGCGGATCTCCGAGCGACGCATCAGGTTAAGAAATCCCTCCGAATTGTCGTGCTCCTCAGAAGATGACCCGCCATTAGAGCGATTGAAGACTGACGGGATTAAACTGAAACAGTCCAAAAAGTTCACTGCCCTCAATGCAGGGTCAGCCTCCAGCAAATAAGTTGACGGTGCAACATCGTGTCCTTCTGCAGGAGACTTGATTGTGGTGTCAGTATTAGTCTCCATATCTTTCTTCTTAGGGGCCATTGAAGAACAAAAGTGAAGAACAAAGTACAAAGATCAACTACTACATATATATCAACAAATTGACTCTTCATATTCCTCATGGGAAACTGAAAATAATCAATGAAACTCTGAAAGACGAAGAGAGGATTGAGTATTGTAGGTCCTAAAAAATCAAGTTGCACCAATCAATCAAGTCAAATGATCAAGATATGCACCATTCAATCAAACTGCGCAGACATCAGATTGCGCAGACATCAGATTACGCAAGTCCCATTGCGCACATCCCGATTGCGCATAGCTTACGTGGCCAGTGTCATCATTACCTGACACCAAATCAAATCTCTGACAACTGACAGGCGCAAAAGACGAGGAAACCGTTCATTTCTCTGTGCAGCACAGTACTCGAGGACAGCTGTCCAGCCAGTGCGCAATCTACTTCCTGCGCAGTCTATGTTTGCGCAATCCAGATCATGCGCAGTCCATATTATGCACAATCCAGATCCTGCGTAGTCCAATTCTTGCGCAGTCTATCAAAATAACTGTCAAATGCATATGTGGCCTTCATGCCATCAATTTCTCAGAACGTGGTAACTGCCTGTGCACGACCATGCGCATTTCAATCAAGCTCTGCCAAGTGTCCAAGACAGGTGGCCCACGATCAAATAACTGCCTGCGCAGTCTCCACCTGCGCAATCCAGAAGCTGCGCAATCCACCCTGCGCAATTCAGAATAACTGTAAAACAGTTATTTCCAGAACTCTATAAATAGAGTTTCAAGATTCATTTCAAGGGACGACTACATACATATCAGATCACACACAGAGAGATTATTCTCTTCAGAGAATCCAAGAGTTCTTGCTAAAGTGCTGCTGCGTTCTTCCGAGGCTCTTCGCCTTCAGTTCATCAGAGGCTTCCTGCCTTCGTTCCATCAGAGACTCCGTCTTCAGTCATCTTCAAAAGCTTTCGTCTTCAACAGTTCACATCGTCCAATGGATAAAGCAATCATCTTCTAGATTGGATTCCTACAGTTGTACTTTCCCAGAATTCAAATTGTAATCTTTCCTTTACAATAAAAAGTTTGTATCAAAACATCCTTTTGTTTTTGCAAACAAAATGGCGACTCTGCTGGGGACGACTTTCTCCTCCAACGAGAAGGTGACAACTCAATGTGACATTGCGTCTATCGAAAAGACGCAGAAGACTCTGGTTGTTAAGGTCAACCAGACTGCTTACGAAGACTTGATCAGATCCAAATCCACTCCGGCCACAAGCAAAGTGTGCAAGGTGTGGGTCACTAAAACTGCTGCGCAGTCTGCTGCGCAGTCCATTTCTCCTGCTGTTGAGAATGTTGCACAGTCTGCAGTCTTTACTGCAGTGCACAGTCTTCTGTTGCGCAAGCCACTCCTCTGCCTCCTGCGCAATCTGCTGCTATCAACAAACAGAATACTTCACATTCTGTTCTGTCTAAGAGCAAGGTTCCTCTGCCCCTTGCACAATTGGCTGTGCAGTCCAAAGAACCAGCAGTTAAAGTTCAGCATAAGGGCTCCATAGCAAGAACTCCACATGCGCAATCTGTGTGTGCACAATCCAAGAGAGATGGCTCTTTAGCTGGTCTCTCTTCTTCTCACAAACTCCCCGTTGCCTCTGCGCAATCCACTGGGGGTAGTCTTTTGGCTATTCCTCTTGCCCCACTAAACAAAGGAAAAGGCTCTTTAGTCTTTTCCCAAACTTTTTTGTCTCATGACTCAGAAGTCAACAGAGGGAAACGCTCTTTAGCTAACCCTTCATCTCAAAAAGGAAAAGGCCCTTTGGCCTTTTCTCAGTCTTCTTCGGTCTTTACCGTTGAAGATCAATCTGAATGTGCTCCGGCACCTATCAGTGCAATTCTTTTAGACAAAGGTTCTTCTTCCCTTCGTGCTAAAAAGAATAATACTGATCAAAGAGGTATTCTGCCTACTCCAGTAGCAGAGTTCTAAAATCTTCCTACTCTTAAGATCTTCCGATCAAGACGAGGGAAGCTACAAGTGTCACAAATAGAGACCCCTGCGGGTAAATTTGCTGATCTAAGAGTCTACCTCAACAGACCAACTTCGGCAAAACGCAAACAGCCAATGCCGAAGGTCAAACAACACCAGAAGCAAATTTCCAGAGTCAGAAATCCTGACACTTATGCTAATGAAGTGAGCACTTCCTTGTACACTCAAGGAACAAAATATTTGAAAAACAAAAATCATGTTCCAAATGTTGTCAAGGAATACATTCCTCAGACTTCTTCTCGTCTTACAATGGTTCCTGATCTTCGAGAACATCTCAGACAAAGACGGGACAAAATCCCGGCATCTACAGTTCAGACATCTGATCATCATCACTGCAACCACAAAGTCATCATCCAGTGTTGTTGTCAAACAACAAAGCGGTCTGTCTTCGACCGTCTGAACTTTGTCAAATCAGAACCAATGTCAGAGGATGAGCTATTGTACGCTTCTGTTAACATGGCATCCCGAGACACCGAAAGCAAGAAACGTTGCAAACACGGCAAGTCTCGTCGTCCAAGTCAACGGTATCTTGATCTACTCCAAGGATCCCATAAAGGAGTATTTCGACATACTCGATCCCGAAGCCGAGAAACAATCGGTCAAAGGAATCTTCTTCCTTCTAGTCCCCTTTCGGCTTCTCGCCCGGAAGGCGGATTTCTATCAGACTATGATGCATACAGCGAGAGTTCTGATCAAACCATGTCCTCTACCATACCTAGAGAGGTGACAGCTTATGCTGTTACTGACGATCCGGACGCTTCCAGTTCATCCAATCAAGATCAACGGATAGCGGCTCTAGAAGACAAATTGAAGACCATGGCTGAAATGGTCGCCAGTATGTATTCTATCATGGCAACTCAGCATGCAGTACCACCAACTGTACCAGTTGCAAATCCTGAAATCATAGCATCATCAATACCAGTCAATATAGGATTGGGGGTAGTCTCTCCTCAAATACCTCCTATGCAAGCTCAACCTACACCAAGCCAATCGGGTGCTGGGGGTAGTGCATATAATGCTGTTCCTCCTCCTCTTACTCTATCTCAACCTGTTCCTTCATCATCCGAAGATGCCAATGAAGCAGTCAAGATTCTGCGGTCTCAGTTTGAGGCGTTCAAAAAGAAAGACAATCTGCAAAGGCTAGGGATCAAGCAACCCCACCCAATTGAATGGAAAGAAGTTCCATTTCCTCCAAAATACAAGATCCCTACAATCACACAATTCGACGGTAGTACCTCGCCAAGTTAATTCATCAATCACTTCGAGGTTATGACCGTTCAGCTTCAACCCAATGACGCTCTTCTTACCAGGATGTTCGTCGGCTGTTTAGCAGGCATAGCATACGACTGGTATAGAAGTTTGCCAGATGGCAGTATCACTTCTTTCTCTGGCCTCAAACAAATCTTTCTGGAAAGATTCTATGAGGGTATCAATGACATGACTATGTCAGCCCTTAATAAGATCAAGCAGAAGCCTAATGAAACTGCTGAGAGTTTCATTGAGAGATTCCGTCGAGAAGCTCTAAAGATGCCTCCGGGAACTCCTGCCTCCATAACTATTGATACTTGCAAGGCAAATCTCTTGCCTATCATTAGCATGTGGACTGGTTCAACACAATTCCAGGACTGGCCATCTTTCATTGTCAACGCTAAAGCTGCAGAAGTTAGCGCCGACAAGTTCAAACAGTTGGGGGTACATATGTCTAACCCTAATCAGGATGATCATCAGACATCAAACAGTGGCAATCGCCAAAACAATCGTAAGAGCAAAGACGCTTTGAATATCAACCTTCAAAAGGAATCATTGGCAGTCAATGTGGCTCCATCTGCTCCTGCTTCTACTCCTACTACAACTGCATCAAGGGAACCTCGACCCAAAGTAGAGTACTCCTTCGATGAGAATGATACTGCAAGCATCTTTGAGTGTTTACTCAAAAGCAACAAGATCCAGCTTCCCGATCCAAAGAAGCCTGATGAAGTCGGTATGACTGACCATCCAAAATATTGTGTCTATCACAGGTTTGTTGGACATCCTACTCGAGCATGCTACGTGCTCAAAGGCAAGATCCAAGAGCTAGTCAACGCTGGTGTTGTCACTCTTCAACAAGACGAAAAGACTGTGACCTGCAAACATGGTCTCAGTTCAATTTGGAGACTTTCCTCCTCTGATGGTGCAAGACGGCGTCATTCCAATCCCCAAAGCTACTCTTGAGATTGAGAATCTCCCTCCTTCTCAGAATGAAGGCCTTGTTCCATTATCTCTTGATAATGGTGAAATTATGTGGATCCATCCTGATCTCGCTTCCGAGTTTGAAGTCTCATCTTCCAAGAAGAAAGATCGTTCCAAAGGCAAGATGAAGACTTGCAACATGGTGTCCTTCGACCCTACAAACGAAGAAGAGATCTTGATCGGCACCAGATCAGGAAAAACATATCAACAGGAAGTCCCAGAAGCTCCAGAGTCTTCTTCGGAGTCTGCTCCAGCACAACCTGCTTCTATTGAGGAGAATCCTTCTGCATCTGCACCAGTGGTGGTGTCTATTCCTCCCAAACCTACTGCAGTAGACAAGGGCAAGCAACAAGTCCGCTTCGATAAACCTCTGAAGAAGTCATCACCCACAGGACTTGAAAAGCCTTACAATTTCGACATTTTGGCTCAACTAGCTAACACACCAGCCAGATTGTCAATCTTCGAGCTCTTGCGTCTTTCCAGAGAGACTCGGGAAACTCTAAGCGAAGCCCTGATGGAAGCAGAAACCTGCTTGACTCTCCTCAAGAAGCCGGAAGCAGAGCCAGTTTCTTGCCTACACTGCCACAGTGTTCTGGACTTGATGCCGAACATCACTTTTACGCAGGACGATATGCTGCTAGAAGATAATCGACATGACCGTCCTCTATATTTTACGGGCTATATCGATTCCATGAAGGTTGATCGTCTACTGATTGATCCTGGGTCCGCTCTCAGCATTATGACGAAGACTATGCTAGATGCACTGAAAATACCTGTGCATAGTCTTTCTGTTACCATCACCACCATTCTGGGATTCAACCAAGGCAAAAGTGAACCTTTGGGCAAGATTCGCCTAAAACTCCAAATAGGCAATCTGCGCACTAAGGTTACCTTCTATATCATCGACAACCATGGCTGCTCATACAATGCTATTCTGGGGAGGCCATTCCTGCATGAACATAACATCGTTCCTTCCACTCTTCATCAATGTTTTAAATACGTTGATGACAATGGAGAAGTCCACAAGGAGGTGGCTGATCTCCATCCCTTCAAAGGAGTTGAGGCATATTGCAATGACTCTCGCATGTATAAAGAGGAGTTCATGAAGATTGTTCTGTCTCTTGACACAGAAGAAGATCAAGAAGCAACGCCCAGTGAAACCCTCATCATACCTGTTAAAGGGCCAACTGATGATGATCAAAGGGAGCTCACCTCCTCTGAGCCTCTTGTTATCGATTTACGTCGTAACAAGATCAAAAAGCAGCTCACTTCATCCAAGCCACTTGTTATCAAAGACAAGGAAAATAGGGAGCTCACCTCCTCTGAGCCGCTTGTTATCGACCTCCGTCGTAACAAGTCTAAACTTCCTCCACGTTCTTCCTCTCCCCCTCTTGTAATCGATCTGACCAAGTCTGCTAAGGCTAAAGGTCCTGTTGTAAATACCACTGTGTATATCAATGAAGACTGTATCTCCTTTCCAGTATACTGATGTCATCTACTATACTAAGTATTATTTGGAAATGTTAGATAGCTTCCAATCATTCACAATGGGAGTTATACAAACTCTTCAGACGGAAGTCTCAAATGATCGGCCAGAGAAGTCCTGCTTTATTGTTCCCTCTCGAAAGAAAGGCGAGAGTCCAATACTTTTTAGTAAAGGACCAGAACAAAAGTTCAGCTATACGGATGACAGCAAAGTTAACGATACCGGAGATATTCAGCACCGTCGTTACTAGTCGGCAATGCAAAGACATCCTCCGAAAGATGGGCTACGACTTCAAAAGTGGTCTCAACTACGGCAAAGGAAGGCGAACTCCTGTTCGTACAGCTGTTCTATATGGAAAATCTGAAATGTACCATAGCAGGACCAATAGAGGACTCGGATATGCTTCTCCGCCAGTGTTATCTCCAGCGGTCTCTGAATCTGATAGTGACGAGCGCTCCAATTCTTCTGATTCCAGATCATGGGATTCTGACACCAGTGTTGGTCAAATTCATCGGTTGACTGTATCTTCTAACATGGTCACTGTTGAATTTCCAGAAGGATCTGACGAAGACATCGAAGATTATCTTGAAATTGATCCTTGGGCTCAAAAGATGGATAATAAATGGGAGCTTCGTTTTGAGCAAAAAGAACCTCCTACTGAAGATCAATTAGTTCAAGTTGATGTTGGACAAGATGGAGCACCTCGTCCAATATTCATTAGCAAAAGCCTTCCAGAAGCTGATAAGCAGGAGTTGATCCTTCTTATTCAAGAATATATTGACGTCTTTGCCTGGAGCTATGAAGACATGCCAGGTCTAGATCCCAAAGTCGCTACTCATAAATTGAACATTTTACCCAATGCTAAGCCAGTCAAACAACAACAACGGCGATTCAAGCCCGAGATGATGGACGCAATCGATGAGGAAGTCAAAAAGCTCATTGCTTGTGGATTCATTCGAGAAGAACAACATCCCGATTGGGTAGCTAATGTTGTTCCAGTCCTGAAGAAAACTGGCAAAGTTCGAGTATGTATCGACTTTCGGGATCTTAATGAAGCTTGTCCAAAAGACGAATTCCCTCTTCCTATCACGGACGTCATGATCGACAACACTTATGGGTTCGAGCGAATATCTTTCATGGATGGATTCTCTGGATATAATCAAATTCGGATGCATCCTGAAGATGAAAAGAATACATCTTTCCGCACTCCTCGAGGTGTCTATTGCTATACTGTGATGCCATTCGGTCTCAAGAATGCTGGTGCAACTTACCAACGAGCTATGAGCACTATCTTTCGAGATCATTTGCGCAAAACCGTTGAATGCTACTGTTGACGATATTGCCGTCAAAAGTCGTAAAAAGGAAGATCACATTCAAGACTTGAGAACAATCTTTAATCTCATGCGCCAACATCAACTCAAGATGAATCCCACCAAGTCATTCCTAGGTGTCTCTAGTGGCAAATTTCTCGGCTTCGTCATTACCTCTAAAGGTATACACGTGGATCCCGAGAAGATCAAAGCCATCCAAGAGATGCGTCCTCCACGCAATCTAAAAGAGCTACGAGGATTTCAAGGACGACTTGCGTACATCAGGAGATTCATCTCGAATTTGTCTGGACGCTGTAGACCATTCACTCAACTAATGAAGAAAGGTGTATCTTTCGTTTGGACTGAAGAGTGTCAACGAGCATTTGAAGACATCAAAAGATATCTCATGAGCCCACCAGTTTTGGTGCCACCTATCTCTGGCATTCCATTCTTGATGTATGTCCGTGCAATGGATCATTCATTGGGTGCTTTACTCGCCCAAAAGAACAAAGAAGGTCATGAACAGGCTATCTACTACCTTAGCCGTACTATGATTGGTGCTGAACATCGTTATAGTCCGGTCGAAAAAGAATGCCTAGCTCTCATGTTTGATGTGCAAAAGACAAGGCATTACATCATTGGACAAGCTATTCATGTCATATCCAGAGTCAATCCTCTACGGGTACTCATGAAGAAGCCAAGCACTCTCAACTCTCGACTGGCTACATGGGCCATTCTGCTAGCCCAATATGACATGACATATGTTCCACAAAAGTCGGTTAAAGGACAAGCACTGGCAGATTTCCTAGCTACTCATCCTGTTCCTGAAACTATCTAAGCTCTATGACGAAATCCCAGATGAGACATTAGAAATCGACATGATATCAGAAGAATTTCCTACGTGGCGTCTATTCTTCGATGGTGCATCCAGGATAGGATCAACAGGTATCACCGTTGCAGGAGTTGGAGTGGTTCTTGTTTCTCCAGACGGATCAACCATCCAAAGAGCATATTCTCTAGACGAACCCTGTTCTAACAACGTAGCAGAATATAACGCTCTACTTATTGGCCTTCAGCTAGCCAAACAATTGGATGTTCAATATCTCGAAGTTTATGGCGACTCTAAACTGGTTGTTAATCAGGTTAGAGGAACATACGAAGTACGTCATCAAGATTTGGTACCCTATCATGAAGCGGCAATCAATCTGGCTTTATCATTCCAAGCCTTCTACTATTGATTATGTTCGTCGTGCATGCAATACTGAAGCAGATGCATTAGCCAATCTTGCAGCAGTCCTTGGCCATTCCTATCAAAAGACAGCAAGTGGTGGTTGTCTCAAATCGAGAACTATTTTGCGTTGAAAACAATCATAATATTGAATTAGCAATCTCGCTGAAATCAATGTTATCAATGAAGACTGGAGAGTTTCCCTTCATCGATTTTGTAGTTCATGATATACTACCTGAAGATCCTAAGGAGGCTACGAGTATTCGACGACGATCTCTTCGGTTTTATTATAATCAAACTACCAAGACTCTTTATCGATGGACTTATGATGGTCTTCTTCTGCGCTGTCTCGCTGGTGATGAAGCCAAGCAAGTATTGCGTGAAGCTCATGACGGTGTCTGTGGAGCACATCAGCCTGGTCCTAAGTTACAGGATCGTATTCGACGAATGGGCTACTACTGGCCCTCTATGATATCAGATGCCATTGAATATGCACGAAAGTGTCGAGCTTGTCAAATCCATGCAGATTTCATTCATCAACCCTCAGAGTTTCTGCATCCGACTGCTGCTTCGTGGCCTTTCGAAGCTTGGGGTATGGATGTCATAGGTCCTATTAACCCTCCTTCCTCCAAAGGACATCGCTTTATCTTAGCCATCACTGACTACTTCTCTAAGTGGGCTGAAGCTATACCCTTGACTGAAGTCAAAACCAGTAATGTCATTAACTTCGTCAAGCACCATGTCATTTACAGATTCGGTGTACCCAGGAGGATCATACATGATAATGGACCTCAGTTTATCAGTCAAAAATTCACAAGATTCTGTGATGATCATCGGATTGACAATATTGCTTCAACAGCTTACAATCCAGCTGCTAATGGTCTAGCAGAAGCCTTCAATAAAACCATTATCAAGCTCCTGAAGAAGTTTGTATCTACTAACAAACGAAACTGGAGTGAAAAGTTGGGCGAGTGTCTCTGGGCTTATCGAACTACAGTCCGCAATCCTACAGGGTGTACACCTTTCTCCTTGGTGTATGGCTGTGAAGCAGTTCTTCCTTTAGAACTTCAGATTCCATCCTTAAGGATTGCCTATTGCTAATGAGCTTACTACGGAAAACAATGATCTTCTCCGGCTTCAGGAATTGGAAGCTCTTGACGAAAAACGGCTAATGGCTCAACAGCATATTGAATTATATCAGGCTCGTATCTCGAAGACTTTCAATCGAAAAGTTAAAATCAGAACTTTTCAAAAAGGAGACCTTGTTCTAGCAGTCAGACGTCCTATGACTATGACTCATATGAGTAAGGGAAAATTTGATGCAAAGTGGGAGGGACCCTACATTGTAAACAAAGTGTTCTCCAATGGAGCCTATCAGTTAACGGAGTTAGACGGCCGAGTTGCTATGATGCCTATTAATGGCAAGTTTCTCAAGAAGTACTACACGTGAATGTAAATATTTGTAAACAGAGCTGAGAAGTTTATAAATAAAAGTTGATTTCATTTCATGAGTAGCAGCACATCATTATGGGAGGACACTATAAATCCTTCTCAAATACATAATCAGTAAACAGTGCGAAGACATTCTATTATTGAAATCAATTACATTCGCAATAGAAAATCATCATCTTTTCATCTTTTGGCCTAATCATGAAGACGCATGAACCATTCCCTCAGCCATTTTGCGTACAAGGGATGTATATTCTTGTCCAAAGCCAGAGGAGCATTCCCAGTGTTGCTTTCTTCAGATATGGGCTCTTCCTTTACAGATGCTCTTGCATCAGAAATGTGTTCCTCCTTGAGGGATGCCAATTCTTCTTTTACAGCCGCTCTTACATCAGAAATGTGTTGCTTCTTGATGAATGTCGGTTCTTCTTTGAGTATCACTTCGTCTTTGACAAAGGATAGCGCCTCTTTCTTCGCAACAATCTCAGTTTTTAGCACTGCCAAAAGTTAAAAACAAAAGAAATAGATCATCAGACTGCGCTGACATGCCTTGCGCAGTTCAACAGTTTGCGCAAGTGTTCCTGCGCAAACTAATCAATTGCACTGCACAATTCAACCGACTGCGCAGGAGAGCCATCCTCATAAAAATGAAGATCGACATGTTCATGCAACCGAAACCCTAAAAAGGGTGGCACAGTGTGAACTCATCTCTAAAAAGAGATGAGTTTCGAAAGTCAAACCCTAAAAAGGGTATTCGATCGAAGTTTCACCCACCTCTCAGCGCAGGGTGCGCGGCCTTATGGCGAGAAGCGCGCGGTGCAGTTCGCAAAGATTCAGCGGGGGCCTAGCCCTTGTCGGCGGTAGAAGATCGTCGGAGAGCCATTACTCGTCGGAGGAGGAGATCGGTTGCAAAGGATTCTCTCTTTCTTAGAACTCAAACGAATGCAAGTGAAGGGTTCTCAAATATAAGAAGACTATTTATAGTTTTCGAAAAGTGAAACGGCCACCACAGTTTTCGCCTCAGATTGCGCACTATTCAGATTGCGCAGACAGATCACTCCTTTGCGCAACTTGATTTCAATCATCATAATTCAAAGTATTTCGAAACTTTAAATTAAATCAACTTTCGAAAACTTTGAAGGGGGTCTTGTAGGTCCTAAAAAATCAAGTTGCACCAATCAATCAAGTCAAATGATCAAGATATGCACCATTCAATCAAACTGCGCAGACATCAGATTGCGCAGACATCAGATTGCGCAAGTCCTATTGCGCACATCCCGATTGCGCATAGCTTACGTGGCCAGTGTCATCATTACCTGACACCAAATCAAATCTCTGACAACTGACAGGCGCAAAAGACGAAGAAACCGTTCGTTTCTCTGTGCAGCACAGTGCTCGAGGACAGCTGTCCAGCCAGTGCGCAATCTACTTCCTGCGCAGTCTATATTTGCGCAATCCAGATCATGCGCAGTCCAGATTATGCGCAATCCAGATCCTGCGCAGTCCAATTCTTGCGCAGTCTATCAAAATAACTGTCAAATGCATATGTGGCCTTCATGCCATCAATTTCTCAGAACGTGGTACCTGCCTGTGCACGACCATGCGCATTTCAATCAAGCTCTGCCAAGTGTCCAAGACAGGTGGTCCACGATCAAATAACTGCCTGCGCAGTCTCCACCTGCGCAATCCAGAAGCTGCGCAATCCACCCTGCGCAATTCAGAATAACTGTAAAACAGTTATTTCCAGAACTCTATAAATAGAGTTTCAAGATTCATTTCAAGGGACGACTACATACATATCAGATCACATACAGAGAGATTATTCTCTTCAGAGAATCCAGGAGTTCTTGCTAAAGTGCTGCTGCGTTCTTCCGAGGCTCTTCGCCTTCAGTTCATCAGAGGCTTCCTGCCTTCGTTCCATCAGAGACTTCGTCTTCAGTCATCTTCAAAAGCTTTCGTCTTCAACAGTTCACATCGTCCAAGGGATAAAGCAATCGTCTTCTAGATTGGATTCCTACAGTTGTACTTTCCTAGAATTCAAATTGTAATCTTTCCTTTACAATAAAAGTTTGTATCAAAACATCCTTTTGTTTTTGCAAACAAGTATTTTCGAGAAAGGTATTTAATCGTGATGACCGAGCATTGACCGGCGCAACCTGACTTAGTTAAAACTTTTCTAAATTCAAAGTATTCCAAAACTTTACAATGTTTTAAGTTTTAAAAACTTTGAAGGGGGTCTTGTAGAGCCTAAAAATCAAGGTATGCCCTGAATATACTGATCAGTGATCAAGTTGTGCCCAAAAAATCAGGTTGCGCCACTGACATAAAGCTCAGAGAACAGACTGCACCGCTGAACAGGTTGTACCACATATCAGACTGTGCCCAGTCTTTTTACGCCAAAACCTACATGGCATCTGACACTTAATGGTCATCATTACCTGACAATACTAACAACTGACACAACAATGAACGAGGAAAATCTCTTCGAATCCTGTGAATTGTGCCGCTCAAGGGAAGTTGGTGGACAGCTTTCATGTATGCTTCGTGAGTTGTGCACAGGCGCAATCTAAACAAAATCCTTAGTTGCGCCTAAGCGCAACCTGGATGATTTTTGCTCAAAAGCTGTCACGTGTCTAGGCGCAGCCCAAATCAAGCACAGTTTGAAGCTCGCTCAACCTGATGAAGTTGAGATAACTTACATTCTAAAGCAGGATGACGTGGCACACATGCCACTAATCTCTCAAGACGTGTTTACTATCCTATACACGACCATGCGCATCTCAATCATATGATGCCACGTGTCTAAATACAGTTAGTACACGACTGACAATTGAATGAAAGTTGGCACAACATGAGGTTGGCGCAATCCAATGCGGCACAATCCAGCCTCGCGTACAATAAGATTAACTGCCAAAACAGTTATTTCAAGAACTCTATAAATAGAGTTTCCAATCATTATGAAGGAGGGACACATACGCACAGAGATCAAGAACTCTTACAAAATTTGTTGCTGCATTCTCCAGTGGCTACAGTCTTCAAGTTTACATCATCCAAGGGATAAAATGGTCATCTTCTTATCAGATTCCTACAGTTGTACTTCTCCAGAATTTATTGTACTTTGTACTCTTTTATAAGTTTGGAATAAAACAAATTTTGTTTTTGCAAACAATAAGCCAGCAATATATATCCCAACCGACAGCCATCTATACATCACACCATCTACCAACACTATCCAACACATTTGCAATTTCTCAATCCCATTCATTTCTTAATCATCAAACTATCTCACGGGTATTCTTAAATCTTATGCAGCAAGGGTCGAGTAGTTCATTCCATTCAATTCGACAATTCATGTATCAATTAACCATTCTCGATGCAACACAAATATTCATGGTTGCTACTTGTATTTTTCTAGTACAATTCAATTCCTCAGTATACGTGCACATATGCAACGACTATCCTTTGGTGATCAAGATGGATTAACATCTATTACACCTTAGGGTCGAGGCACAGATCTCTAATATTCCTTTAGTTCATCGATAATATTTCTAAAACTTTCAGCTTAGAAATCAACTTTGTCTTAGCCATATATAATTTGCATCTAACCAATTGAAGTCAACATTCAGATGTTCTAAGCCACAACATTCTCTAGCCAAATCCATTTACCCATAGCATACTAATTGTCTTTACTAGTTTGATTCTTCTAACCAAGACACTCATTACAATTTCTAGAATCTCGCTACCCAGCATAACATCACCGTTAAGGGATACTCGAGTCATCTAGTAACAATACATGACTCACAGCGAAGTTTCGGCACTACCCAGTACCCACAGATAGTCTCATTGCTATTCTATGGAAGGGTCAACATACATCTCGTTCTGAGATGGTAGAGGCAATATACCAGTGAGAAACGAAAGCCATCCTTAAATAATCCCACTTAAATCTATTTCAGACATTCATGATCTATAATGATCACAACACTTAGCCAACATCTCAGATCTCAATATCACAAGCCAACATTCTTAGGGTCTCAATATCACAAGCCAACATTATTAGCGTCTCAAAAGCACTAGCCATCACCCATGAGTCAACTCATCCGTTCTGTTGAACTCATCCATCAAATGTTTCATTCACAATTCTTTTCCAACATCACATACAATCATCAACTTGTTACAGCATACTACATCCAAGCTAGCACGTCCATTGGGGTCCTTAGAATACACAATAAACAATCATTAGAATTAAATAATAAAATAATGACATAAATCATAGAGATGGCAAAAGGCTATACTGTGTAGGTCCCGTAAGCAATATATGGATCTGGCACAAAAATCAAGGCATGCGGATCGATACGAACATGCAAATCGAGACGTGGACATAAATCGAGATGCTTACGAGATTCAAGATGACACGAATATCGAGATGAACTGGAACGAAAGATGCACATAAATAAAGATGTGCATGAATTCCAAGAAATCGTGAATATCAGGATAGCACACGGATCAATATGACACGCAAATCGAGATGGCATGCAAATTAATACGACACAAATCGGTGCGTGCACGTAAATCAATACAACACGGATTTCAAGGTGACACAAATCAATGATGTAGGTGAATCGGTAGGTGCACGTAAATTAATGCGATACAAATCATGAGATAGGCATAAAGGCCGAGACAAAATTTGAGATGATACGCAAACTGAGATAGCACGGTGCCCGAAGCAGCATGGGGCTCGAGATAAACTGGTACCCAAGGCAGCAAGCACATCAAGGCTGGCACGCACGCCGAGGTGTATGAAGAATGGGGTTGCGTAAATCGAGGCAACACACAGACAGAACAGTGTACGGCTCAATGCTGCACGCGTACTGAGGCTCGCGACTCGAGCAGCACGGGGCTCGACACGTCTTGCTGCTCGAGGCGGTGCTACCCCCAAGGTGCGGTAGCTGCTCGCAGAGGAAGAAGAGAAGAGGGAGGCAGAGGAGCTATCGGGCACAGCTAGGTCGGGTTGGCCCGCCAACAGCGCTCGACCTCTGTAAGGGGAGGAAGGAGGGGCGGGACTCATCGCTAGGAAGGAGTACGGTGGAGGTGACGACGACGATGATGATGATGGCGGTGGCATTAGAAGTGGTGGTGGAGATGATGGCAATGGTTGGAGTGGTGGTGGCTGGAGGGGGTGGCCGCGACGGAGCTGGCCAGGCCGGACATCGGGGTGAAAGGGAGAGGATGAGGGAGCTCGGGGGTGAAAGACAGAGAGATGATGAGAGTGACGGGAGAGGAAGCTCGGGGGAGTGAGGGGGAGAGAGGATAGTGAGAGAGATGAGTGGGAGAGAGAGAGAGTATTGAGTGAGGGAGAGAGAGATAGAGAGACAGTGAGCGGGAGAGAGATGTGAGGGGGATTGCTGCTCTAGTAGAGGGAGAGTGGATAGTGAGGGATCGGGGGAGAGATAGAGAGTAAATAGAGTGGGAGGGGTGAGCGGCTGTGAGGGGAGTGAGAGAGGGAGAGAGTTAGAGTTTAGAGTTAGGGAAAAAAGTGGGGTAGGTAGGTAAATAAATAGATAATAATAATAATAATACAATTGTAACAACAATAATAATATGAACAAAATGGAAAATCAAGGCCAAATATCCAAAGAATGTCAAGATGCAAAATAATAACTTTTAAAGAAATGCAAAATTTAAATCATCCAAATATAAAAATATAGTCATATACCTATTTTTCAAAATAGGGATGTGACATCCTACCCACCTTACAAAATTTTCGTCCTCAAAATTTCGAAATAACTTAAAATAGGGTTTTCGAAACTAGTATATTTATATATCATGAAAACTCTACCCACCTTACAGAAATCAAGTAATACAACTATAAATGAACAATATCTCAAATTGAAAACATCAAAGAGGAAACTACCTACCTACACAAATCAACTCTTAAAGTAAATCCAAAATACTGAAAGAATCTAAAAAAATCAAAATCTCGCATGCATGAAATAACTCCGTAAATCAAAACAAGTACAAAATGTCAAAAATAATATCAAAAAACCTAAAATTCCAACAGCATGAAAACCCACAAAAAATCATAAAATTCAGGATATTTGTCTCAAACCGACAACTGTAGTTTCTTTATATCTGATCACAATATGTGTCACGGTCATTTTCTTCCTTGCCAATGCAAAAGATTTACCATGGCAATATAATCGAGCGGCTACAACTTTTGCTACCACGCCGTCAAGGTATACTAGGGTCACCCGGTGACTCTTGACAAATACCCAAAACGAATCAAATCCAGAATCCAGATGTCCAAGCAGTAAAATCACAAAAATATCTAATAAAATAATAAGACATTCTAGGAAAATACTCAAAATCCATAATCCAGGTCAAATCATAATATACATCCAAAACACCTTCAATAATAACACAAGATAGTTTTTATAGGAAAATATTCCAAATCAAAAATCCATTTCAAAACATAATATATAGAAAGTATATCTATAATCAAAATAATATCTGAAACATATACTCATGATTGCGAAGCTACCCAGAATCAAAGGAGCTGAATTGATACGAGAATATCCATTGAACACTCAATAATTGTTGAAATATCTAATTCTTGAGTCCTGATAGAATCTTCCTTCCATAACAATCAAGTCAACGCTCGAAAAGGGCAATAATGATACTAAGTCAACATGAAGTCAACACACGAAGAGGATAATAGGAAATCAAACAAGGCGATGTATCGGTAAAGAGAGCACACAACCCAAAATAATCAAGTAACCCAAGGATGGAGACAAGACAACGTCTTATCTGATAAAGTGATCGACATGACCAACTATGAGATCATATTTATCAAAACAAGGCATAAAGGTAGATAACAACAAACAAGTCAGGTTCAAGCAAGATAGGTCCAAGTAGAGCTATAGACCAATTGTAGAAATCAAGGGAGCGAAGGGCAAGTGTAACAAGTTGGAATTCTAAGAAACAGTGGACTGAGATCAATAATCATGTGATATCCAACAATATCTCAAAACGAGACTTGCATGGACCACAACTAAAATCTTGTCACGGCCCAGTACCGAAATATGGGGACGGACGTAGGCCAGCTATACCGTATAAGGTACGAAGACGTCATACGGTGATCACAACTGCTAGTCTTGTTGGGTATCTTAGCATGCAATCAAACTATGGCCTAAATTTGATCTCATATCCATAGACAATCACAATAAAAATAACAGCAAGAGGATCATATGAAAAGCAGAAAATTATCATATGATAATCAGGAAGTCTATAATGTAGGATAATAATGTACATGAGTATACCTTCCCACAATTTCTAGCATGGTCTGGAACTGAAGCGCATCCTCCAAGTCAAGTCTGGAAGATCAATAGGGTTGGTCACTGGCAATCTCGAAATACTTCATGGTTGGTCAGGCCAACCGTAGGAAGTACCAATTAGAAAGGCTCAAGGACGGACGAAGAAAACCAGCATAATAAAATATATATGATAGGACTAACGTATATGAATAGCAGTAATAAAGGTAAAGGATCGTATGGTACCAACGCACGATTACAGAATATAAGACAACAATCCAACAACCAGCACAGGTAAGGAACCAACAATCATCACAATCCTTCTAACATCCACTAATACTTGCATCGCCAACTGGACCTCGTAGTCTGTCATCTGAACAGTAATATACCCCTACATCAATAAAGAATAAGGGAATGAATTATTGCACTGGGACAGTGTTACGTTCCAGCCAACTTAGCAAGCAACAAGCCAGACAATTTAGGTGAATAAGCGGCCACTCAAATGTCTACAACTTTCTATGTGGAGGTTGGGTTATCCCAAAATGCAATATATAAGGATCCTCAGATCGTGCCGATCCAACAGGGCTAGCGGGGCCAAATATAACACGCAGTTGGGAATGTATCAATCTCTTGTAAGGCCACAACGCTAAACAGGTCGATCATATAACGTATAGTACATATAGTAGCTGGATACTGCCATCCTCTAATGCTGATGGTAACAATATCTGTGGCGACCAGCATGCCCGTCATTACTAATGTCTGGGTTGTGGCTAGTGGTGCACGATCTCGGGATTCCGTTCCCTTTCATTGCTTCTACCATTTAAGTTACCTAGATTAACCCTATATTTATCTAGAATCACATGTCGTGTCACATGATCATCATCCTAGATGACATACCTCGTTACGTATACACTAAGTATGAATCCACATCGACTCACAGAGTCCTAGATGGTAATTCATTCTTAGTGCAATGCAACAAACAACCAATCAATCCTAAGCACACTAAGACTAGGGGTCAACTACCATGTCCGTGCTGGAAGATGAATGCACTGCCGTATAATCGCGTAGAATCATATAGCACCTCGGTGCACACATAGAATAGCACCTCAATGCATACATAGAATTGCACATCAGTGCATACGTAGAGTAGCACCTCAGTGCACATATATAATAGTACGAGTATGGGTACAAGTAGTCAAGTCAGGAACATAGTCAATCACCTATTACATGAATTCCTCTGTCCACCTCTTGGCATGGGTATCAGGTCAAGTAAACGATCATGATCTCTACTATAATAGCATCTAAAATACATAAGAGAGCCTACAGCTCGATATATCAAGTGGGTCTATCCACCGGATCAATCTATCAATAGTACTCCCATCTACGATGGAATTATCATGTCAGGAAATAAGATCACTAGGTACTAAGCTAATCACTATAAACAATGCTAGGTCCTCTAGCTCACAAAAATCCACCGAATCAACGATTACAGGCTATCAGTAAAGAAGTCTCTTAACTACCAGGATATAACAATCATACTACCTGAACAGGGTTAGGCATCTATATCACAAAAGGGACACGACCACTACATGCTATGCTATCCAACTATGCAAGACCACTAAGGTCTACAAAATAAAAAGAGATACCAGGTTTTGGGTATTCGGAAAGTCGGGTAAAAACCATATATTAATATCTTTGATATTTTTCTCGTTCCGCAAAACATTCGCATAATCATCAAAACCCAGGAATTTGCATGAGTTCTAGCAAATCATTATTCCAGATCAACCCTCCAAATTACACTCAATCCTTAATTATTTCCAAAGATCACCATCCCGACAAATAGCATAATGGCTAATAGTATCTGGCTAAACAAGGATATCATCTAGAGGAATGGTCAGGGGACAAGATTATTAATTAATGCCGCCGAAAAATAGCAAGGATTGCATGAACCACTTTAGAGCATATCCACGACCCTTAAACCAAATAAGGACCGGGGTAGTAGACCGTCTCTCGAGTAGAACCGTGCTCCTTACGCTATCCGACGGACGAGACAGGTCAAGTAGTTAGGCAACTAATCTAGTCATGAGTCTACCTAACAGGCACTGGAATCAAGTATACTATATCAAACTAAATATGTACGAGTTTAGTTCAGCAAACCAAAAGAACAGTTCTATCTGAATCTTCGAACCAAATTCTCGACAAGAATTCTCAAAAATTTGGCAGAGTCTCCTATATATTTTTTAAACCAGAGCTCCCTACGAAGTGGGGCTATAACCATTCGGCACAACCCGCCTCAGAATCGCAAATTGAGAACACTAAGTCTCAGCCTTCAGCTATCACGCCCCAGAACTAGAATACTAGAAAGAGGAGGCAAAACAAAGCTAGCTCCGTATATCAGAGTATGCCAGTACCCCAAAATACAATCACGACTGTCTAGAAGACAAGCGGGTGGACTCTAGCGTGCCACTGATGACTCCTATGGTCGAACAAATCTTATCTCAATCCAATCAACACAAGAAGAAATAAAGAGTTGTCACGACCAGCACCCTAGAGTAAGGACACGAGAAGTGGGTACTTCCAACCTACGTCACAGTGTCGGTGGTAGAACGTTGTCCTAGGTCAATCATCTAACAATATAAGGTACCTGTACAGTATATACACTCCGAATGGAGGTGACATAAGATATGAGATGAAATCCATAGATATACAAATAGATAGAAGTCTAAGTGTCTAAGATAACACAAATCCAGAACATCCCAAATCTCAAATACAGTAATCCAGAGAATAAATAAAACTGAAAATCACTAATCTAAACTAATGGTGTGTCATCCACTGCTAAGGGATCCTACTGGAGATCCAGGTCACAAAAATCCTAGGGTAGTCCGATGGTAAGTGGTACAGGGTTCCTCATCATCCTCCGTAAAATTTTCAACAGGTCCAGTCAGGACAGGAGCAAGCACAATACATCTCATGCAAATCATAATAGGTTAGGAAATATAAACATACAAGAGAGTACAATACATGAAACTGAAAGAATGTACATGATGTAAAAGAGAGAACTGTAATACAAATATCTACTATAAGTAGAGAACTATCAGTGACTAGTGCTGTAGAGTATAAAGTTGACATGTGAACAGCTGTAATTGCAGATGAATATACTAAAGAGGCGCACATGGTTATACTAATTTGGAATTGTTCACATGACTATTTATACTCCCTCATACCCCAATCAATACACAAGGATCCAGACAAGTTACGTTTGTTTGCAAAAACAAAAGTGATTTTATTTCACAAACTTTGTAAGAAGATTACAATTGAATTCTGGAAAAGTACAACTATAGGAATCCGATCTGAAGACGATCGTTTTATCCTTTGGACGATGTAAACTTTGAAGAAGATAGCCTCTGAAGAATACAGCAGCACTTGGGCAAGAACTCCTGATCTCCGGTGATAATGATCTCCTCTGATAATAAAGGACTTGAAACTCTATTTATAGAGTTCTGGAAAATAACTAATTAGTAGTTATTTTTGGATTGCGCAGGCTGGATTGCGCAGGCATTGGACTGCGCATGCAGCAAACTGTGCTGGTAGTTACTCGATCGTGGCTCAACTGTATTATACGCATGGCATTATTTGATTGAAATACGCATGGTCGTGTACAGACGGTTGCCACGTAGTGAGCAATTGATGGCATGTAGGCCACGTATAAAAAGTCAGTTAGCTTGATGGATTGCGTAACTTGAACAGCGCTAGCTTCAGACTGCGCTGGGATCAAACTGCGTTGAAGAGGATCTGGCAGACTGCGCTTCGGTTGGGCTGGTAGCTTGTGCTAGGTGTTGGCAACTGGACCGCGCTAGACAGTTGTCATGGCGGCGTGGAACAAGAAACGAACAGTTTCCTCGTTCCTTGGGCTGTCAGTTGTCAAAAGATTTGATTTTGTGTCAGGTAATGATGACGCTACCATGTCAGCATAGCGCGCTTGGATGTTAGCGCGGTTCGGCCTCGCGCAGTTGACTTGTTGCACAGTCTATTTCCTGCGCAGTTCATTTAAAGGGTGTGCAATTTGATTTTTATTACTTTTTTTGATGGGTGCAACTTGATTTTTAGGACCTACAAGACCCCCTTCAAAGTTTTCAAAATTTAAAAATATTTAAAGTTTTGAAATACTTTGAATTTTGAATTTAAAATCAAGTTGCGCAAGTGGCGTTTTGACTGCACGTTTGGAGGAATCAGCTCCAACTTTTGTGGTGCAATCTGAGGTGACTGTTACACTTCTGAAAACTATAAATAGTTCTATTATTTCTTCTTTCCACCTTTACTGTTTTCCACTGTTCAAAGAGAGAAAAACTTCACTCCTACTCCGACTACTTCTTCTTCCTTTCGCCATCGACGTTAATGGCTCCTAAGCGAACTGCACCGAGAAGGGCAAGGCCCCCGCCGAGCCTTCGACTCAGGTTGTGCCCCGAATCTCTCACCATGAGATTGGCCATCCAGTGCTGCAAGGTAGATGACAAACCCGATCGAAACCCTTTTTAGGGTTCTTGACATTTTCGAGCCTTCATACCTCTCTCTTTTTAGAGATAGATGGTATTGTACTACCTTGTTTAGGGTTTTGATTGCACACACAATAGTTTTCATTTTTATGAAAACTATATTCTTGTGCAATCGGTTGGAAAGCGCTGGTAGATGTTCGGCGCAATCCATCGATTTGCGCAAGTCAGTTGAGCCAGCGCAAACTGATGCCTTGCGCAAGTAGGTTAGCGCAACCTGATGTCTTGCGCAAGTGGATATGTTGGCACAATTGGATACTTTGTGCATGTGGCCTATATTGGCACAATCTGATGCTTTGCACATAGCGCAATTTGATGACCTCCTTTTAAAGAAACTTTGTGATTTTACATGTACTGATCTTGATCTCTTTATTTGATGCAGTTAACCTCAGGGAAGATCCTAATTATAAGGTCTTTGCAGGATCTTTAGCTGAACCTGAGTTCAAGGAGGACCTTTTCCATGTGACATATCCTCAATATGCCTTGCCGTCATCTCGGCAAGCCATCCTGATGGCACAAGATAATGAAACTCTGTTGTATTTAATGAACGGGCAACCACTCCAAACTGCAGACACAGTTACTCACAAGAAGTCGTTGTTCTTGTTCGATGAGGCTTTTGACAAAACTCTCAGCCTAGACCTTGCATAGAATAAAGACTTTTTCGAAGAGGCGAGAAGATGATACGTCTACTAGAGATTTTCATATGCCTTCCCCTGTCTCGCTATGCTTTTGCGAGCTATCCCAGAAGGATGGAATGGGATATAACTCCACTTCAGCAAGCCCGAACAGGGAATATCTGTGTAAAGAAGGGGCCAAACAGCAAAGACATGTTCTACAGTTCCTCTGAGTGTCACAGCTCCCTACTTAGAGGACTAAAACCCGGTTGCATCCCACCGGAAAACTCTTCCCTGCTGCTACCAGTCAGAACTCCGATATTTGCAAATGAGTTTGTGAAGGTTGAGGGAAGGTATCCAGACCAAGATATCCGACTGACCGGTCTGGTAAATCCGGATAACAAGAGATAGATCTGTATAGCCAATTGGATATTAGCTCAATTTGAAGACCGACTTAAGGAGGTTGATTTGTACCAAGCGGTGTGCGCCACCGTTTATGGTTTTCCGCCTAATCTACATCTATTCCTTGCATTGGCGGAGAGATACAACTACAGAACAGGGACTTTTATGACACCATACGGAGAGATCAGATTGGCTTTACACAAGATGAAGTACATCTCCAGCCTGCCAATGGGGGATATCCCCTATGAATAGTTTGTCCCGACCAATGATGAGTTGGACAAATTATGTCAAGAGAATGCTGATATGGTGGCTGTCTTTGAAGAGCTGTTATGCCACTACAAGATCTATTCCTTGTACTATAAGAGTGGTACATCCGGCACCTGCTACTCGACCAAATGGTTGCCATATCTCTTTCTCAACCATATCATTGAGAAGAAGACCAAGGAGCATGATAATTGCAAACCCGTCTTCTTCAGACCCCTTAGCAACAGCAAAATGATAGGGTTGATGGAAGAGAACGATGATATGGATATCAGGATCAAGGACGATCTCCAGTGTCCTTCTTTCAAGGAAGGAGATATTATTGAAAGCTACATGAGGCTGGGCTACAGGCCCATGTCGATGGAAGCTCAGCTGGCGGGTTTCCTCACTTATTGGCTTCGACGATACATCGTTCCTGGAGCCAGCGTCGTCGATCGCTTTCATCGAGGCATACTATTTGCTGTTGTCCGCTTAGTCTTCGGCTACCGGATGGACCTATTGTCAGCGATGACTTGCAGAGTGAATGCTGGCCTCCGCTTTTTTGTCGATCAAATGCTTCGAGGAAAGGGCGAGAAAGGAAGCTTTCCTCGGCTGGAGCTACCATACATATATCTTTTTGGATGGCTGCTTCTGCACTATCCTTCACTGATGAACCCCAATATGGGGGCGGTGAGCGGCAGCTTCTTGAGGAGATTCTCCAAAAGTAAGTGGATATATACCACTTTAAGAGATTGCAAGCGCGCTCTGAATCTCGGAAAGGGATGGAACTTCTATTGTGTTCCTCCTCCAGCAGGCTACGAGCATATGTCTACCAACCTTGTCAACTCTGGGAGGGCACAGCCTCTGGGCCACACAACTTCCGACTGGTTGAAGATGATCCAGCCATCTCACTTGGTGTACCAGTTTGAAGATGAATGTTATCTGGATCCTTATCTTCCTAGCCGTTTTGTACGCCAATTCGGCTATGACCAATTCCATATAGGCAATGCCATAACGTGCCTACAAAAAAAAGGTTATCTGATCGATGGAGCCCAGGCTTGGGCTTACTATAATGCTCGGGACACGAGGACGACTTTCTCGATGCCGCTAAAGAGCGATCATGGTCCTCGCATGCTATATACGTATTCGCTCTTCTACACATCAGCGAATACTTTTGCTAAGAATTTCAACTTACCAGATAGCTTTGCGATAGCGACGCGATTAAAGAAGGGAGCATCTGTTGTGTTGGCTCCTGGTAATGATGAAGAGGATGAGCCAGTTGATGCACCGCTGGAAGCTTCGAGGAAAGCCAACTTCCCTGAAGAAGTCAACGAGCCACTGTGCGTCTCCTTGAAGGTCGTCAGATCTCCAATCAATGAGAGGAAGAAGAGGAAGGTGGAAGAACCTTCTTCTCCAGTATCTAAGAAGAAGATTGTTTTAGAATCATCAGAAAGGGCCACTACCATGTCGCAATCTTGGCAGCAGGCTGAGTCGACTCAACGAGAAGAGGCGACGACTCCGACCTCCATTCAAAGACAAGAACATGTTATTGGCGTAGAGAGCCCGGAGAGACCTCTACATAGAAAGAAAATAGTCTTCAGAAGAAAGAAAGTAGTCACTCCTCCAAGACCTATCCTGTCATTGGTCGTGACCAGTGCTGTCACCGGAGTCATAATGTCGTCTCCTACACCTGTCCTTGAACCCAGACAGGAAGCTTTCAGTCCAGAGAGGAGGGATGAGGTTGTAGAGACCAGGAAGGAAATTGCGGAGACAGCAGATGAGGCTGCAAAGCCAAATAAGCCAGAAAAATCTTCTGAAGCACTGCAACCTCCAATACTTGCAATAGAAACCACCCACCTTCCAGCTTCTCCTCGATCACTACGTGCTGAAGAAGATCGATTAATGATCGATGCTCTGAATGACTGTGACTTCGGCCTCCATGATGATATAGACTCAGTTACCGCAAGTGATAGCGAAGAAGCACGAGAAGAGAGTGCAAGTGATGAAGATACATCAGCAGAGGCTGTTGATGACACTCTGAATCCAGAAGAGGATGTTGATATACATGCATCCCCAGAGAAAAATATGGTTAAAGAAGTAGAACCTAAGGGAGCTACTGTCCCCCATCAAGGAGGTATTGGTATTGACTGATATTAATACCCTTCTTTTATGGATTAAATGGCTGACATCTTAATTTTTATCCATGCAGAAATTCAACTTTCTCCGATTCCTCCAATATGCACTGATATAGTAGAAATAAAGGCGATCGCCAGCAGTAGCCATCACTTATCAGGCAGCTCTGAAGCGGGTAGTAGCCAGGCAGTAATGTCTGAAGCTACTTCTGCGAGGCTACAACCCATGTCAGCAGATGACAAACTTGTCACTGGACCCAGCAATGGTAAGATTGCCCTTACTTTTGATCTTTTTCGATAGTTGCTAATGACAGCAAACTGATGGGATTTATTTGATTTTGTAGAAGAACATTTGGGAGGAACAACTAGCTCCACCATGGCTCCCTTGTCTAGAGAAACCTCAGTTCATGTTCAAGAAGCTGAACATCCACCTGTACAAGCATCTGCTGCTTCAACTTCCACAGGAGTAGCTGCTACACCTGGCACAGCGGCTACCAATAGATTTATTGTTGGTTCTTTCACCAACCTTTTCTTCACTTCCTTAGGACCCTTAGTAGAAAGGGAGAATGTTGATTTCACCATCGTTAGAACCCCAACTACTTATCTGATAGGTGCTATCCGAAGTCAAGGTGATGAAGCTCAAGCTGCTTATCTTGAACACATACTAGATGAGCTGGAGGAATCAGTTAAGATCTACAAAGATCTTAATCGGGGGGAGGTAGAGCCCTTGGTACATGCTGAGTTTGAGAGGATGTCTCGAGAGGCAGCAGTTACGAAAGCTGATTTCCAGGTTTTCTTGGACACTTTCGCTACCAAATCTTCAGAGTATAACTCCCAGATGAAAATAATAGCATCTGCTGCTAGGGAGATGGAAAAGAAAGTTGCTGAGCTGAAAGCAGAGTTCGATCGACTTCAAGAAGAGTTGAGAATTGTTCAACTTGCTCTGGAAGAAGAGACCATTCAACAACAAGCTGCAGTCTAGCAACTGGACATTCTGACCCACGAAAGAAATGAGTGTGTCAGGACTCATCAAGCTGAAATCTCCTGCCGACTAGTAACCTTGCCGACTTTTGATGATAAATCTGGAATGGAGGAAGCTAGAAGGCGGGTGATGGATTCTCGTGAGGAGCGACTTCAAACTTTAAAGCAGCAGATGGCTAGTTTGATGACACCTCCAGTTGAATGAAAGATATTTTTGTATTTTCTCTTTTGCTATATGTCTTTTTTGTAATACCTTCAATTTTGATCAATAAAAAGATATTACTTTTGTGGCTCTATTATTTATTGTATACCCCATAAGGATATAAATAATAGCGATAGAAATATATTCAAAGGTGCAGGATATGATATATTTTTTGATTTTAGAAAGTAATTATATTCATTATATCTGCTCAGAGGTAATATGGACATGGCAAAATATAATTTGTTGAATATCATTATTTCAGTAGACAACTTAATCAGAAATAAGTATATGACAAGTTGTTGATATGGATAAATGGCTGAATCGTCAAAATGTATGAACGAAATAAATCGTCGGGATGAACGGATGGACCGTCAAATGAATGGAATGAATGGGTGAACCGTCAGATGAATGGCATGAACGGGTGAACCATCGGATGGATGGAATGAACGGGCAAACCGTTTGATGGATGGAATGAACGGGTGAACCGTCAAATGAATTGAATGAACAGATGAATCGTCGGATGAATGAAATGAATGGGTGTACCGTCGGATGAATGGAATGAACGGGTGAACCGTCGGATGAATGGAATGAATGTTGCGAAGAATATGTCATTTCGTTGTTTCAAGAATCTCTGCCTATAAATAGAACAGAAATCTAGATGGAATGATCACTTTCACTTTTCAACACAAAGATGTCGTCTGGAGATGCATCCAAGAAGACTGAGGTTGTCCCGAAGGTTGGCAAACTCCCGAAGGAACGTCCAGCCGAACCCAACCAGCCAAAGCAGATAGAAGCGGGAGCAGGTTCGTCTGTACCCAAGCCACCAAGGGACTTGGACTTCCTACTTGAACCAGGGACGACTGAGGAAGAGGAGGCTAAACGACTGGCGGCTTGCAAATTTCTGGTGGGTTCGAGCAAAAATGTCCTCGGCTCTTTTGCCGATTATGTCTTCGATAAGGACGACAGTGGCCCGCGTCCCGATTTTGAGAAGGATGATAGTGACCTTCCTTGATATTGTGTAATAACGTTTATGATGAAATAAAAATCAAACTTTATTTATGAACTGTCTGATCATATTTACAAGAAATCTTTTTTTTACATTCATACATAATACTTTTTGAGGAACTTGCCATTGATGGACATCATTGCAACGCGACCGTCGAGCTCTGTGAGTTAATAGGCTCCATTTGAAAAGACTTTGCTCACGATATATGGACCTTCCTACTTCGCGTCGAACTTGCCTTTGCTCAAGTGAGTCATAGTCATTGGACGTATGACTGTTAGAACGAGCTCTCCTTTCTGAAAGGCTCTGACTTTAACTTTGCGGTTGAAAGTCTTCGAGATACGGGCTTGATACAATTCGATATGTTGTTGAGCCAATAGCCGTTTCTCGTCAAGCGCCTCTAATTCTTGAAGTCGAAGACGATCATTGTTCTCTGTGGTAAGTTTATTGACAATGGCGATCCGTAGGGATGGGATCTGAAGTTCTAAAGGAAGAACAGCTTCACAACCGTACATAAGAGAAAAAGGTATACAGCATGTAGGATTGCACACCGTAGTACGGTAGGCCCATAGACATTCTCCGAGTTTCTCACTCCAATTTCGTTTATTAGCAGATACAAACTTCTTAAAGAGTTTGATAATAGTTTTGTTGAATGCTTCAGCCAGACCATTAGCAGCAGGATTGTAGGCCGTAGAGGCGACATTATCAATCCGATGATCGTCACAGAACCTTGTGAACTTTTGGCTGATAAACTGAGGTCCGTTGTCATGAATGATTCGTCGAGGTACACCAAACCTGTAAATGATATGATGTTTGATAAAATTGATAATGCTGCTGGTTTTGACTTCAGCCAAAGGTATAGCTTCGACCCATTTGGAAAAGTAGTCGGTTATTGCTAGTATGAACCGATGTCCCTTAGAGGAAGGAGGATTGATGGAACCTATGATATCCATGCCCCAAGCTTCAAAAGGCCAGGAAGCGGCAGTTGGATGAAGGAATTCCGAAGGTTGATGGATAAAATTTGTATGGATTTGACAAGCTTGACATTTTTTTGCATATTCGATGGCATCTGATACCATAGAGGGCCAGTAGTAACCCATGCGTCGGATGCGATCCTGTAGTTTAGGACCAGGTTGATGCGCTCCACAAACACCGTCATGAGCTTCACGTAATACTTGTTTTGCTTCATCACCAGCAAGACATCGCAAGAGTAGGCCATCATAAGTCCGCTGGTAGAGAGTTTTGGTAATTTGACTGTAATAGAATCGAAGGGACCGCCGACGAATACTTGTAGCTTCCTTGGGATCTTCAGAAAGTTTATCATGAACTACAAAGTCGATGAAGGGAGCTCTCCAATCTTCACTGATAATATTGATTTCGGCGAGGTTTTTGTACTCAATGTTGCATTTATTTTTGATACAGAACAACTCTCAATTGGAAACAATAACCACTTCTTGCCTTTTGACGGGAATTGTCAAGACTGCTGCGAGATTAGCTAAAGCATCTGCCTCAGTGTTACAAGCTCGTCGAACATATTCAATGAAGAAAGCTTTAAATGATGTAGCCATGTAAATTACAGATTCATGATAGGGCACAAAATCTTGATGGCGCACTTTGTATGTTTCTCTAACCTGATTAACAACCAGTTTAGAATCGTCGTAGACTTCAAGATATTCGACCACTATAAAACCCCTAAATTTTTACTATTTTTTATTATTATTTATTATTAAATTTGATACTGATTTAAAATTTTGTATTGTACGTCACGTAGTCGTATTGTACGTCGTGTGCAAAATTTTGTTTTTCGTATTTTCTTGACGAGTGCGAATATGTGCAAGCGTACATATTCTTGAAAAAATATTTTTTATTTTTATAGTTTCTAAGTAATATAGATAATAATTATTTCTAGCTATCATTTTCAAGTTTATGATTTTAATTATGAAAAGTCTTTCATTTATACAGTTATAATAATAAATAATTTTTTTCTATAAAATGGTATATTAGAAAAGTATATTTATGTAAATAATACTTGTACATACATATATATTTAGTAATTATTTATTAGTTTATTTTAAATAATAATGTAATTTTCAAAATTATTATTATTAGAATTTTGGAAGATATATTTTGAAATTATTGTGGCGTTTTAAATCTTAATTTGAATTTATGGATTTATTTAAATAGTTAAATATTTAAAATTTGATTTCTCCCATTTGATTTTAAACTAAAAATTTAATTAGATTTAAATTGGATTGGATTTGAATTTGGATTGAATCGGTTTTAAATATTGATTAAAATTTAAAAGTGAGATATCAAAAAGGGGTTTGCAACTATCATAATCCTTATCTAAATAGTAGCTTGCACCTCCTATATACGGAGAGGCTCATTATTCTTTGTTCGATTAATTTTCTCCAACTACAAATGTGTTTGTGCATCGTGTCCGTGCACATCAAGCCATATCCATTCACTTCTTCTATTTTTTTGTCCAAATTGATTAATGTTCTCATTAAAGAAATTCTCTTTTTCCTTTCCATATATTTTCTCTTATCACAAACTCTTACTATCCTTTTACCGATCAACCAAGTTCGTCTATCCTAATAGTCCTTAAATTTTGAGTACGAAATTTTTTAAAAGTGGGTAGATTTGTAACTCATCTTTCCGAAATTATTATTTTCTAAAATTATATCTATATATTTTAATTTCGTGTTTAAAAGTAATTTTCGTATAAAATTTGTAAAAGATATTTTGTGATTACTTTTGTTACCAAAAAACTAGTTTTAAATTAATGGTTCGAAATAATGTTTCTAAAAAAATGTTCTCAAATTTTTTATTTGAAATATAAAATATGTTTTTATTATTTTTGGTCTTCTAAAAATTGATTTTTAAAAAAAATTGAGCTATAAAAGTTTTTTTGTCTACTTATTTTTAAATAAATATTTGGATTTATAAAAGTAAGTTTTATAATATTTGATGATATCGAGTATTATTTTGGTATGTTAATCAGTTATTTGATTATATTTGAATTTATTTAAATTATCTTGATGGTTATCAACTATACTTTAAATTATGTTGATAATTTAAATATTGTTTAAAATACATACGATGACTAATTGGAGCATTACGATTTGTCTAATCTAGATTTAAAATATTATTTGATTTAAAATTATTTGATAAATATTAGATATTATTTTAAAGTTATTATGTTGAGTTTGATTTGGATTTGGATTCATATGATTTGAATTATTTGATAATATAGAATAATACTTAAAGTTATTATGGTGATCATTTAAAGGATTGCAATCAAATTGATTTATTTTTTTTAAATAATTTATTTGATTTAAATTTATGGAAAGATTTATCCATTAGAAATTTTTATCCTATTGGAATCATATCTAGCATTAATTAGATCGTTTCTTATTTAAACCAATCCTATTCCTATCCAAATTAGTTGGTAATCATAATCATCATTATTTAGTTCTAATCTATCATAATTTGTTAATTGCTAGCCATTATATATATATATATATATATATATATATATATATATATATATATATATATATATATATATATATATATATATATATATATATATATATATATCGAATCTGTGAATAAAATCATCTTTCAAACCATCCTTGTCAAAAATTCTCTTTTTTGTCATAAATTCAGCCTCAATTTTCAAAGGTTGTAGCAACTTCGAATGTCCATAACTCCCAATTTCGGACTCCGTTTGACCTCCAGTTTTTTTTGTTGTAATCATATTGAGGTATATTTTTTGAATATAAGTTTTATTTTCATAAATTAGGAACTTAATTTTCTGGAAAATTTGTGGAGTGTCAATGGTTCGAAATCTGACACGTTTTATTTTTTTGAGATTCTGGGAGAACCAGGAATCAGAATCATGAACCGTTTGAAGTTTCGGAATGTTGACGGAAAAATACACATCATATATTTTTTCAAAAAATTTCCATAATATTTTATTTTTGGTTTTTATTTTAGAAGTTTTTCACAACGTCTGAGTTATCTAGTGTAGCCCTGTGACTATTCTGTACCCAACGGGATTGTCGGTTTCACCAGCAAGGACCTCAGGCAAGACACCTTGCCATTTGCTGTTTATTTATTTTAGCTCATATTTCAT